>OU015750.1:11849363-11878534 GCA_907169655.1 Acomys percivali | reverse complement strand
GAGACACAGAGGCAGAGACGCAGAGGGGCAGAGACACAGAGGCAGAGGGATAGAGGGTCAGAGACACAGAGGCAGAGGGGCAGAGACACAGAGGCAGAGGGGCAGAGGGGCAGAGACACAGAGGCAGAGACACAGAGGCAGAGGGGCAGAGGGGCAGAGTTCTGTGAGTTTGAGGCATCCAGGACTGTAGAGAGCCCTGTCTGAGGAACAACAACAACAACAACAACCAAAACCACAGCAGCAAACAGAAACAAAAGTAGTTGGATATGAGAAGGCTAGAGCTGGCCCTGTACACGGGCTTGTGTCCCAGCACTGAGCTAGGAAAATCAAGGAAAGAAAGTAGAGAAAAGGGAAGTAACAGAAAGAAGTAAGGAAAGACAAACAAACTCTCCTCCAGAGGGAACCTCAGATCAGTTAGTCTCTACCACAGACTTCATTTTGCCTTTTCCCTTGCTCTCACTTCATGACCTCCTACAAGCCAGTGTACACACATCTTTACTTCTGCTGCCCTCTGCCAAAGCTGTCCACACAATATGGGTAAAAACGACGTCAGTCTCCACCTTGGCTTCCTCTGTAACTGCTAGCTAAGCAAGGGCGTGCTGATAATCTCATCAGCAGGATCCCCGCATAGGCCATGAGCTGGCCAGGTGCGCGGGCTTCAGTCAGGGTGCCCGTTCTTCCGCACCCACACAGCCAGTGACTAAGTGGATTCAGAGCTAACACTGGCAGAGCGTCTTTAGTGCCTCTCTGCTTCACTTCTTCCTGTACGTGATTTGCCAGGGGTGGTTAAGACCGCTTGAACTAGACTGGGGCAATACACTATGGTTGATGAAATAGACTGCAGAGGCCAGCCTCAGGTGCAGGGCTGAGGAGCAGGCTCCACTGCAGGTAACTGGGAGTTTTGTCCTCACAGGTAACGAAAGGTTCTTTATTTGCTTCAGTGATTATTACCTGTGCCTCTCAATGAGTAGCTTCAGTGCCTGTAGGCAGGATGAGATTGACATCCTCTTATTAGACTGATTCCCTGAATAAGATGCTATCAATTACTGTCAGAAACCTGATTCTCAACCACACACAAAAGGAATCATTAAAAAAGCAGGCTCATCACTCACTACTTAGGCTTTACACTTTTCATGTAAAATATGTACCATTAATGTGTTTACTTATAAATTATAAAATAAAATCAACCTGTATATCCAGTTATTGTATGTATGTATGTATGTATGTATGTATGTATGTATGTATGTATGTATATACGTACATGCCCATGCATGCATAACTTTTTGTAGTGCTCAAGCCTGAAACAAGAGCCTTGCACATGCTAGGCAAATGTCCCACTGTGGAGACATATCCCCAGTCTTAGATTCTTTAAAAACTTAAGAATCACTCTGTTTAACCTGCACTTATTTTTTTTTCTGTGTCTTCCAGTTGTACATCCGGTGGCGCATGGGCTCTCTGGGGCGCGTGCTCATGGCTAAGCTGTCCTTCTTCTGGCATCATCCTCTTGATCTCAACTACCTGGGCATCGCTGACAATGTAAGTCTCGGTGGCAAACATATTTCTCTTGTATCTGGATTTGCCAATGTAAGGGCTTTCATCTGGGGATTTGTCAATTTCGGCATACTAAAAGCAAGCATATTAATAGATTATGGATTAAGAAGCAACTTCCAGTCAAATGACATTTTCATCTTATTAGTGCTAAACTATCACAGAAATACTTAGTTATATTAATCTTACATATCTAGAAGCTAAAAGAGGTAATGCTATTCTTTATCTTCTTTTTCATATAGAAAAAGGAATTAGAACTAAAAATGGTCTCAAACGGATTCTTCTGTCTACCCCAAGTAAAGCTGGGGTTAACTGACTAGAGACCATCCACAGCTTTGTAATTACCTTTGTTTAGTCTTTACATGAGAAACTGGGGTGTACTTTGTTGCTTCCTAACTGATGTAAGTAAGATCTCAATCTACTAATGTTAATGTTAAAGTTTTAGAAACTAAACCACACACGGCACTGCTGGAGTCACTGGTCTTGGACACTGGGCAGCTCCTTGTTTCTACAGTGTTGTTATTAATAACGGCTGATGTTACTGATGCTAGAGAGCAGTGAACACTCAGAAGTGCCAGAGGCCACCACTCAGAAATGCCAGGGACCACCACTCAGAAATGCCAGGGACCACCACTCAGAAATGCCAGGGAC
This sequence comes from Acomys percivali, assembly GCA_907169655.1. Taxonomy (NCBI): domain Eukaryota; kingdom Metazoa; phylum Chordata; class Mammalia; order Rodentia; family Muridae; genus Acomys; species Acomys percivali. Next base: position 11,876,335 of record OU015750.1, on the reverse strand, counting down.
CACCACTCAGAGGTGCCAGGGGCCACCACTCTGAGGTGCCAGGGGCCACCACTCAGAGGTGCCAGGGGCCACCACTCAGAGGTGCCAGGGGCCACCACTCAGAAGTGCCAGGGGCCACTACTCTGAAGTGCCAGGGGTCACCACTCAGAGGTGCTGAAGCACTTCCGCCCAAAGTCTGCATTGCACTGATCTGCACCTAGAGCAAGACCGCAGATGGCTGAGATGACGGCCTTAGACTAAAGAAGTGGCTGTAAGCAAGGATCCTTGGGGTTTTTCTCTCTTTAGAATACTTTTAATTCCATGAGCTAAATAACTCACACAAAGTACAGGTTACTTTGATGATATCCTTAAAGTAGGAAAGTGGAGTGTGACTGGTAAGATGGCTCAGAGGTGACCGTACTTGTGGCAAAGGCACCTGTTGCCAAGACTGACAACCTAAGTTCAATCTCTGGGACCCACACAGTGGAAGCAAAACACTGACTTCTGAAAGCTGTCTAGCCTCTGCATGCATGCCCGCCTGCCCCCCCACACAAACACACATGTATTTACAAAGAAGACGGAGATTCATGGTAAACTCTTTACTGTTCTGCCATTTGTCTTCCTTCCTCCCACCTCCCCCAGTGCTGCTTGAATTTTAGATTACCAAAAAATACAAACTTACCTCTGATGGGTAATAATTTAATGGCTCAAACTTAGCATCAATCTTGTAGAAGGCCAGCTCCTGCTCCAGCTCATACTGCTTCTGACACGCTCGCGTTAGCTCCATCGTTTTCTGCTTTAGCTATTGGCCAACATGAGGTGAACAAGGATCAGTGAGTTAGCATGAGCTTCAAATGATGTGAGGTGTTCTCCCCGTCATTACATCAACTAGCACAGCACTGAGAATATTCTATCTCAACCCTATGTTACAAAAAAATGAAACACAGAACTACCATTTCAGAAAAGATGACATAAAAGACCTTTGAAGTTTTTATGTCATTTCAGGATATAGTGAGTCAGGTTTTAAAAAGCAAGTTAGGTTGCTTCATCTCAACATGAAAATAAATGTCAGCCATTTTGTAGTATTTGCTTCCTCGTTTCCCAATTACTCGCAGTAATGTATTGAACTTACTCTTTACTTTTAATGAGTGCTTCAATTCATGGCGAGACATTTTACAGAGGAGAAAGACTAGCTTTAGTTGATGAATCTTAGCTGTGAGTGTTAGTGCATTTGTGTGTGTGTGTGTGTGTTTGGGGGGGGGGGCTACTGTCTGCCAGGAATTTGTTCTGCAGCCCAGGCAGGTAGAGTGTGATCTTCCTGTCTCTGCCTCGAAGTTAGTCCTTGTAGGAGAAAGTAAAGTAAAAGCTCCATCAGATGCAAATATATAGTATTAGTAACTCTTGATATTATAGTAACTTTACCCCAACTACAGCTTTGTGGCTGCTCTTGGAGACTTGGGTGCTAGAAGGAAAATGTAATCTAATTTCTAAACTTGCAAATGCAGAAACTGAGTCTCAGATTGGTGAACTGCCTTGCCACAGGTGACCTGACTACCAAACGGACCCTCTGAGTTCATTTCAAAGGGCCACTAAGTGATTTTTACTTTTTCTTTTCTTTGGCAATTTGAGAATTGATTTCAGACAGAAAAGCATGCAGAAATATTCCATGAATATCAAGATGCAAGCTGAAAAGAAAGGAAGCAAACGAATGAACATTTAACAAGGCCAGAAAATCAAACTCGTGCATGAGTTAGCTTGCAGTCTCCTCCTGAGTACCCATCGCATTGGGTAGCACTGATCCTGGCGGACTCTCCCGGAAGCCACTGCTATGTAAATCACATGTACCACCTCACCCAGGCTTCACAACACCACTATGAGGTGAGCAAAGCTGCTCAGAGAAGGTAAGCAACTTGCCCAACTGAGCAGCTGGCTAAAAGGCAGTGTTCAAATTCAAGTGACCTGAGGTTCATGTCTAACACTTCCCAGTGTCCCTCCCATGTTGCCTTCAATGTCCTCTTGCTGTCTAGCACATTGCGCATAGTGATGCTTCCAAGGCCCCGAGTCTCAAAGATAAAATTTACAATCAACAGCATCAACTTATGTTCAGGATTTTTCCCCAAAGCAAACTGACAACAGGGCCCAAACAAAGGCAAACATGACTGGAAGCACAGAACATGCCTGTATTACCTTCTATAATAATCTTTGTTTTCAAAGTACCTTTGTTTTTTCCATAGCTCTAGATTTAGGAGACAATAAGGCCTCAGGAAATATCTGCTGACAGAAGGCATACATGAGAGCGAAAACCAGGAGTCAAAGGAAGCAGGCTAGCTATGTATTGGCTATGGATAATCAAGAAGTGACTGCAGTTAACATATCACAAACAGGAACAAGAATGCTAATTTCCTCTCACATTCACATCTGCTCTCCTGTATACAAAATCATAGCACACAAACACAAACACATTCCCAAAGATGCAAACCAGTTTCAAAACTTAAAACTGTAAACAAGCATATCAATACAAGTTATCATGCAACACCACAGAAAACAGTGTGCAGTTCAGTCCTGGAGGAACTACCTTAAAAAGGATACAGACTCAGCAGAAAAAGGTCTGCAAGAAACCAAGATGCGGGCTGAGAGAAGAAAGAAGCAAACAGACATGTCACCTAGAACACTGGAGAGAGCTAGGCTCTGGAGCTCCTAGCATCTACCTGTCTAATGATGACTGAACGCAACAGTTATCAGCACTGCTGTCACTCTTACCCTAACACATGGCATCACTGAGTATAAATTTACCACCTTGTACTACTCAGCTTGCGTCACTTCAAGTTATTTTGACGTACAGAGCCTCATTAAGTCCTCACGAGACCATAAGGGTGGCAGGACAAGCGAACATTTCCATTTAAAAAACAAGAACACTGAAAGGTAAGAGTTAAATGGCTTGCAAAAAATAACAACAAAGAGGAAGTTGGATTAGTATTTGCTGATGGTGGGGACAGGGGTTAACTACTGTCCAAATAGCTCTCCAAAGACTTAATTCAACATGACTTTTCTTTTATAAAGAAACTAGTTTAATGCACACACAATTAGTTAATAAAACTGCAAATCATTATGTAATTGGAGGTGATATTGTCATCATATAGTCTGCAAGAGACAAGGGGAAATGTTAAGCTCTCGAAATGAGACCTAGAATTCCCCTTTAAAGTATATAGTAGTAATGTGGGGATAACAAAAATGAGACAAAATGATGAAACAGGTCATTTAAAAAAGAAAGACAAAATGATCAACAAATACATATATGTCACTCCTCCAACAATTACAAAAACATAAAAATAAAACTGTAACAAGATTCCATTTTTTCTCTCCCATAAGTTCACACTAATAAACCCAGTTTGACCCTTTTACTCACCACTGTGGAAAGCATAAGTTGGTAAAAAGCTTTTTGAAGTGGATATTGGTATTTATCAGAATTCATGACAAATATTTGTGTATGCATGTGTGTGTGTGTGTGTGTGTGTGTGTGTGTGTGTGTGTGTGTGTGTACAACTTGTAGGAACTGGTTGTTTTCTTCCACCAGGGTTCCAGAGACTGAACTCAGCTCTTTCCACTTGGTAGCAAGTGCCTTTACCTGTAGAGATATCTTGCTGGTCCCATTTATCAAAAATTTAAAAGAAATTTGTACAGTAATTCTACTTGATGTGATTTATGCTAAAGAAATACTGTGTGAGTGTGTAAGATATGCACACACATATTTTCTCTGTTGTACTATCTCCAATACCAAAAACCAGCTAAATATTTACCTGCAGGAATTGGCTAAACTATGGAGGAGCCATTTAATGGAACAAAAAATAAACAGAACAGACTTTTAAAACACTGAAAATTTATATATACATCTTAAACTTGGAGAGCTTTAACTATGTTGTTAAATACTATGCAGTATCTATCTATCTAGGGAGTGAGATAGAAAAATGAGCCTTCATTTCTACTGCATATATTTTTGTGATCTGAATTTATTTTAAGTGTATGTTATTTATAAATAAAAAGGTTTTTTAAAATGTTAACAATAAAAATAATATAAATGTAGACAAGCACAGTATGACCCTAACAAATAATACAGAGAAAAAAAAAAGCGAAACTGTTGACAGTTTAAAAACATTTGTCTAAAATGTAACATTGTAAGCCAAATGTGGCAGCACACAACTGTAATCCCAGCACTCAGGAGGCAGAGGCAGGCAGATCTCTGTGAGTTCGAGGCCAGCCTGGTCTACAAAGCAAGTCCAAGACAGCCAAGGCTACACAAAGAAACTCTGTCTTGAAAAACCAAAATGAATGAATGAAAGAAAGAAAAAAAGAAAGAAAGAAAGAAAGAAAGAAAGAAAGAAAGAAAGAAAGATTGTATAACAACTGAAAGGAAAAAATGAGGCTGGCAAGATGATGGCTCAGTGGGTAAAGGCACTTGACCTCAAACCTTATGATCTGAGTTTAATCCCTGGGGTCTACATGGTGCGAGAGAGAACTGAAAACTATAAGTTGTCCTCTGACCTCCATATGTGCATATATCAAACATCTGTGTGTGTATAAATTTACAATCATATTGCCTGTGTTGAAAAAGCACCAAGCGTGCAGCTAGTGTCTGCTTGCTTCAGGACAGAGGCATATTCTAATTGTCAGTGTAGTTCAAGACAGCCATCAGATTCACTACTAAATGAGAGCGTGTCTCCTGAGCTTGCAGCTGCTAGGTCTTAAGCTATCTCTCGAGGCCTGATTTATGTGATTATAGATCTAACTCTTCTTGTGTGAGACAGCTGCAGCTGGTCCAGCTCCCTGAGCAGCCTCCAGCCTGGACAACTGGCTCCTTTACCCTCTCCAAACAGTCTTAAGAGCTCTGAAGCTTTTCAGTTAATCAACTTCTCAAATTATGCTTTCTGTTCATTTAAATTTATTGTTTTTCTCCATATTTGAATCATAAAGTCAAGTTATATACGATTTAGGCTTTACAGAGAAAGAGACATTTCGCTGTGGAAATATCCTAGATATTTACTCCCCAGAAACAACTCCTGTTACTGTTTTGCCATTTTCCCCAATTGGACCATGCAGGATCACACTGGATTCACTGTTTTCAACACTAAGTATTTTTCACATAGCAAAATCCTTCCATGTACACATGGTCTTACCTCATTTTATTAGCACTTATAAGTTATTCAGCCATATGGATATCCAATGATGGCCAATTTAGTTAGTTATTTGAAATGTTGCTAATATACAGCATGCTCACTCGCTCTCTCCCCTCCCTCTCCCTCTCTCTCTCTCTCCCTCCCTCCTTCTCCCCTGCCCCTTTCTATGCACACACGTGCACTTACCTTTACACATCACTGCTACCATTTCTATTGAAAAGAAGCCTCCATGACACAGAGTGTATGTTTAAATTCTGAGTATCTTTGCCAGGCTCTAAACTTTTGTCAATACACAGACTTATCTGAGATGCTATTTAAACATATCCTAAGCAGTGTGACCAGCTCCTCCCCGCAGTGTGAGGCTTCATGTGTCCCCTCGTGCCGGGTACCATACTTCACACCTTGGCTTTGGGCATCACATCACAGTCAACTACAACTTGCAAAGCCTTTTGTTCGTGTTTCTACTACCCCATCTTCCCAATGCTACATTCAGGATATTATTTTTAAATGCAAGAGCAAAGTTTTCTCTACCCTAACAGAATACAGCCAAAGCAATGTTAACAGACTCACCAATTCCGTTTTTGTGTTGAGGTTGATTTCCAGCTCCTCACAGCTCTGTTTTTGTAACATGGCCTCTTCTTTTAATGACTTGTTTAGTTTGTCTTGATTTTTTATTTCCTCAAGAAATTTTTTTTGCTTGTTCTTAAGCTCTTCTGTTTCTACCATCTTCTTTTCCAGGTCTTTTTCCAGTCTTTCTACCTCATCTGTCAATAAAAATGAAACAGTTAATTTACCATTATCTTCTCTACTTGGAAAACAACAAATATACTCAGAACAATAGCAACAGAAGTCTAAGAACAGTGTGACACAACTCTACTTTGAAACTCATCTACCATGGTGTTTTCGGGAAAATATGACCACCTTGAATTTGAATCTGACCTATATTAAGAGCTAAGAAGGTAGTAGCAATTGGAGGGGATATTTACTAATTATTATGTGTGTGGATATGCGTGTCCCCATACACACACTTGCCTGGAAGCCACAGTGTGTGCATAGAGGTCATAGAACAACTGCAGAGTTGGCTCTCTCCTACCTTTTTGTGGGTTCCAGGATGGGACTCAACTTACCAGGCTTGCACAGAAAGCAGTTTTCCTCACTGAGTCCTCTCACCGGTGTGAAACTGCCACCGCTATAGGTCAGAAGTAGACTGACGCCAATTTCAAAGACAGATTGAATAGAGGCTGATTCCTCAGCACCCTGAAATGGTCACTTCATAGCTTCCTGTCTCCTCAGACCTCCCACGCTCCATCCAGGCTCTCTCAACTGAGAGCTGCACATTTCATTAAGGGAGTGCCCGCATTTTCCTACCACCAAGACAACAAAAGTACTGATGCCTATGTATTATTTTCTCTCTTTTTTGATGAAGAAAGTGTCAATGATCTCTCTCTCTCTCCAAATCTAATCTCTTGGTCCTCATTTTCATGAACCAAAAGAATAGGAGCATGGTTTCTCTCTCCCTTCTCATCTTAGGAATGCTACTTCATTATTATAAACTTGAGTTTAATTTTAGCACTTCATTTCTTTCCATTTCCTGGCCTTGAAGCTATTGGTGAATGTTTAATCTTAGATCTTTTCTTCACCTTTAAACTTCAAAATCACAATTATTAGGTATTAGAAGACTGACGCTGTTATAGGAACGTCAAGTCTTTGACAAACATCTCCCTTCCATTCTTTAATCAGTTAGAATCTGCCATTTGTTCCTGTCTCTCTCCACTGCTCCAGGCAAGAACACCAATCCAAATCCTCACTTTTTGGGGGGTGGGGAGTCGTGAGACAGGGTTCCTCTGTGTAGCCCTGGCCAGCCTGGACCAGACTGGCCTCGAACTCAGAGATCCGCCTGCTGCTGCCTCCGGTGTACTAGGATTAAAGGTGTGCAACATCACTGCCTGGCCCAAAGCAATTCTAAAGCCGTCTCTGTATTTATCTTATTCATGTGCCAGCCCATTCACCATGGTGTCCACTTGCTCCCTTGAAATCTTTTCTGGGCATTTGAAACTCTCAATTTCCCGTACTCTGACCTTGTTAGCTTATCATATATTGTTTTCTTGGCTGGCTGCTCACCATTCTTCCAATTTACACACCTTACACGCACATTTACACATTCAAGAGATTATTTTTGAGGCAGGGAACTTTTGGTACACAGTATATGCTCAATAGATACTTGCTTGACTAATCAATTTATGATGCCATTTTCATGTAAATTTTAGTAGGATTATAAAGTTTATAATTTATCCTTTTTAAAAAAATGTTAAGTATTATAATATGAACCTTTTAAAATTAAATGTGTTTGTTTATTTATTGAATGAAGGCATTAGTGTACAGGTAATAGGACGACTTTTGGGAGCTGAACTCAGGACCTCAGGTCTGGCTACAAACGCCTTTATCCTCTGAGCCATCTCAGCAGACCCTATCCTTTTAGAGAACTTCTACAGAAAAGCCCCTTTCACGTTCAAGTTTAGTGGGTTTTGCTTGTTTGCTTGCTTTTTAAGTACCATCTTACCTAAACTGAATCTCTCGAAAGCCTCCTGTCTATCCTGAGTGGTTACTGGCTGACCTTCCAAACTTTCCAGGGACCGGAGATGGAAAACGGTAAACTGGAGATAATGAGGAAGGGTCGAGAGTGGATTTTCACTGAGGATTAGAGAAGTCAAATCCTGAAGTGGCTTCAACTTGCTGACATCCTGGAGCTGAAATGATACAACAGCAACACTGGAAGAACTTACTTTAAAATCATAAACTAACAGAGGAAGTAACAAACCAAGGAGATTGCTTTTAACATGTCAAAAAGGGTATCTATGAGCCAGGTGGTGGCGCACGCCTTTAATCCCAGCACTTGGGAGGCAGAGGCAGGTGGATCTTTAAGAGTTTGAGGCCAGCCTGGACTACAGAGTGAGTGAGTCTAGGACAGCCAAGGCTACAGAGAGAAAGCCTGACTTGAAAAAACCAAAAATAAAAACAAAAAAACCTATTTATGAAACTAATTGCCCCAAATTAGGAATGTGAGAAAGGTACAAAAAGGAGTAGATGAGCACTGCTGACAGTACTATACATTTTCTTTCTTCTCTTTTTCTTTTTCTTCTTGTTTTTTTTTTTTTTTGGTTTTTCAAGACAGGGTTTCTCTGTGTAGCCTTGGTTTTGTAGACCAGGCTGGCCTCCAATTCACAGCAATCTGCCTGCCTCTGCCTCCTGAGTGCTGGGATTAAAGGCGTGCACCACCACACTGGCTAGTATTATGCATTTTCAAGGTTCAGAGATGTGACTTGCCTTAGCTCAGAGCCTGAAAATGAATAAACTGGTGGTTTAAATCTCAGTGTGTATTACAATAATGTTTTATTTTGTATTGATCAAATAGGCATAAGATGAACAGCTATGGAGGATTTTCATGAATTTTGAGAAAACAGAGTTATAATTAATGGTTTAAAAACACAAAAATGCAGCTGGGTGTGATTGGCACACCCCTTTAACCCTGGCACTTGGGAGGCAAAGGCAGGGGGGACTCTCTTGTGAGTTTCAAGTCAGCCTGGACTATAAAGTGAGTCCAGGACAGCCAAGGCTACACAGAGAAACCCTGTCTCGAGAAAAAAACAAAAACAAAAAACACAAAAATATGTATAGATATCCATGTTCTCTGAAAACTCCTTTGTTTATTCTAAAAGCTTACGTAGGTTGGGAAACACTATTTTAAATATCTGGTACAAGCATATATTTCCCCCAAATAAATATATATTACCCTTATGTAGAGGAATTTTAATTCAGAACATGGCTGCTCTGACAAGGGGTCACATGCAAAGACCTTCTAGGTCTGTGTGATCTGGCTAGAATATAGACACACCTTTAAACCCAGGAGAGAGGCAAGCAGATCTCTGAGTGCAGGACCAGCCTGGTATAGAGCAAGTTTCAGGTAAAGAAAAGCTTAGGTCCAGGTATGGTGATACACACCTCTAATCCCAAACAATGAAGGTAAAGTTAGTTTGTAGGAAAAGCACCCATGTTTGAAAGTGATGTCTAATTGAGTGGCAAAAAAAGTGCCGAATCAGAGAAAAATTTGAGAGAAGAGGATATGCCCAAGTTTCAGGAGAAGAGAGGAAGGGGAAGCTACTTACGGGAGGAGCAGCACAAAGGACAGCAGCAGGGATACAGGACGGTGCAATGACATGACGGAAGACAGAATACTTAGGAGAGCAATTCCAGGTTACTATTGAACCCGTGTAAAATGAGGTCAGTCTATGTTTAATTACACTAAAGAACCCTAGGTTGCATCTGAAGTTGGCACATGGTCAATGGAACAAGGGCGTTAAGCGAAATCTCATCCTTTGAAGTTCTTAGGAGGATAAAGGGACTAACTGGAGGAGGAGGGGCATGAAAGAGAGGGTACTGGGCACAAGAGGGGTCAAGTTCAATGTAAAATATATACATGGTCAAAGACTTTACAATCCAAATAATTTAAAAAAACTTGCTACTTTGAATAACTTACCGATGATATCTTATTGCCTTTCAGATTGAGCACTCGCAAAGATTTCAACTTCTTTGCAAACCACAATGGAATATGCTCGATTTCATTCCCTGCTAGGTTTAGCTTTTGCAGGTTACACATGTTTTCAAGCCCTTCAATTTTACTGGAAACCAGAGAACAAAATCAAACTTGGTAAGTAAAATGATAAAGTTCTTTCAATGTGGTTTATAGTAAACAGCCTCATTGCATGAGGCTACTTTTCATAATTATAATTCATAAACTCTTTTCCCGAATGACAACCATACAGCCAAAGTCAGATTTCCCCAAAGAGCTGAACTGCCAGTTCTTTATGAGTATGCCTGGCAGTCCCGTCCCTCTGACTACACTCAGTATACCATGCTATACATAACGCAGGAAAGAAGAGGGTGCCCGTGGCCATACCACTGAGAGAGCAAGACTCAACCACACTATGTGCCACGGTACTACCCAAACATCGACAATAATTACACTGTTATCATCAAAGATGAACTATGCTGGCAGCAAATGTGGCACATTCTAAAATGGTACCATGTTTATGAATACAAGCACTGCCATGATGCCCACATCCACAAAGCTCTCACTGATGACACAGTCTTCACATTTCCTGCAATCTAGCTGGCACTCCACCTCCCTAGTCAATTTGCTATACTCAAAAGATATTCCTGAGCTTCTCTATATTTGGTTTTATTATGAAATTGTTTTCATTAAATCAACTTTTTTTTTTAAGTTTTCATACTATGAACTTGATTTGCCAGGTTTTTTATCATTTTTGTGTTAATCAGAACTTTTCCAGGCCCACGGTTGTTTTCTTTGTATTTGTTGACCATTGCATTTAAGAAGTCTAAGTTGGGGGAAAAGGTGCATAGAGATTTTCAAGATTTGATTCTTGCTTCATTTTCTCCATTAGTTTTCTATACATAGCTTCAGTCATCATTAGGTTTTACTAATTTATTTCTCCCAGTAGTTGTACATGTGTATGTGTATCTGAATTAGAAATGAAATGTATAGTGTATTTCTTGTAGCAAAGAGCAAAGAACATAAGGACAAATATATGGGATCAAATTATTTGGAAAATCTTCAGAATCAAAATAGCATTTTCTTCACATAAGCATTACTTTCTGTAATATGGCAAGGAATCACAGATAACATCCAGACGAAGTTGCTACTAAAATAGAATTAAGTTGGTACCCAAAAAAAGTATCTGCTTAAACAATGCCAAGTAAAAAGTTACCCTACACTTATGTGATACTGAAACAAAGACAACAGTAAATTCTAGAATACAATGAACAACAATCAAAACTCTTGCTACTCAACGGACTCTTTCACCAACACACTAACACAGATACCCTTAGTCTATCTCTGACAAGGAAGACCCTGCACGCTACCTAAAGGAGGTTACTCACCTGATTTTGTTATACGATAAGTTGAGTTCACGTAATCGTAACAGCTTGTCCACTTTCTCAATCTTTGCTATTAGATTGTAGCTGAGATTTAGTACTTCAAGTTTAACACACTTTTCCAAATTTTCGATGTACTAATTGGAAATAAATGGTAAATACTTTATACAACAGACTTCTTGACATAAAACACACTGGGGTATGCGGTTTAGAGGCTATTTTGACCAGGGAACCCTGGCAGCTTTCCTTGACCGCAAGTAGTAATGCTCTGCTGACATTTTCCCTGGTCCTCAGCAATTCTTATATACTAAGAAGCTCAAAGTATTCGCCAAGAATTCTCCCAGCATTGCTCCCTCAACTTTAACTTTTCTATGCTTCTCCCTCTTCCTTCCACTGTCCCCTCACCTCAGTTTAAAGCAGATGAGCACTGCATGGCTGGTGTGTATGCAGGAAGGCTGTGCAGTGACCTAGGACGTGTTCCCTGCATCACAGTTCACATTTCCTATGTTCAGGCTTCTTCTGCACTCACTACGCCGCGCTGCACTATAATGTATTTCCATTGAGCTTTCCTCTTATCGCCCTCGTCTGTCATGAACACACTCACAAGAACTGCCCACATTTGCTTTTCTTGCCTTCCCCAATTTCTGCTACTGTACTGGTAAGGCAATACTTTTTTCAGCACATCACTCACTGCCTCTCCATCATTATCCATTCAGCAAATATTTATCAAACATGTACTATGTACCAGGGGCTGTTCTATGTACATGAAATATAGTGGCAAATAAGGAAAATACAATTTCTTGACTTTACTGGCATACAGAAACATCAAGTAAGATTTTAGACAGTAAACATTCAAAGAAGACAATAAGGAAAACATCTTGTGATAGTATGCAAGGCTCCAAGAGGACAGATTTTGCTGTTGTGTACACCGCTAAGAACTATTGCTGACACATACTGGGTGCTAAATAAATACCTGTTGAATGACGAGGAAAGGGTGCTGTCTACACCTGGGTGACAAGAGAAGGCCTCACAGAGGAAGGATATCCAGCAGAGGCCTTAATAACACGATGTCAACTGGACAGTTGTGTGTACCCCCAGGAACAGAGAATACCAGGCTGACTCTTACACACAAAACCACAAACAAGGGCCTGGAGAGATGGCTCAGCACATACAAAACATTTGCTGTTCTAGAAGAGGACTCCTGCTTGATTCCCAACACCTACATGGTTGCTTACAATCTGTTAATTCTAGTTCCAGAAGATCTAGTGCCCTCCTCGGGCCTCAGGAGGCACAAGGCAGTGCACAAGGTACACAGACAAACATACAATACAGGCAATACACACACATACACACACACACACACACACACACACACACACTCTAAAAATCTTTAAAAAAGCAAAAGCAAAAACAAAAACCAACAACAGCCACTTCCTAAAAGCCTTGAAAGAATAGACTTGGTGGGTTTGAGAAACAGAAGGAAAGACTTTTAAATGGCCAAATCCTGTGACTCCTGCTTTCATCTTTTTGGCTAGTCTATGTCACTTTTACCATGCTTTTCTATCTACCATGCTATCTACTTATAGCATTAGGCTCGCGATGTTTTCTAGCACAACAGATCCTGTAGACCTTCTCACTGGTTTGGCCTCGCAACACATACTCTTTGATTCTCCCTTTTCCTATACTTTGTCCTAGACATTTTTACACCAAACTCTAAATTTCCAGACAGAATTTCTTTCAAATTTTTTGAGATATTAAATAAAACACTTTAGAGTTGAGTTTTCACTGAAACTTATATATAAAAAAAAGTCTGCCATGTTGTGGTGGTTTGAACGAGACAGGCCCCCCATAGACTCATGTGTGGGCAAGCTTAGCTCTCAATTGTTGAGTTATCAGGGAAGAATCCGGAGGTGTAGCCTTTTGGACAAAGTATGTCACTGGGGTGTGTGTGTGGGGGTGCTCTGATGTTTCTAGTCATATGTACCCTGCCTGCTGACTGTGGATCAGGATGTAAAGCTCTCAGCACCATACCTGACTGCCTGGCATCCTACTGGCTGCCACCCTCCCAGCCTTGATGATAACAGATTATCTGAAAATTTTAAAGGACCCAGTTAATTGCTTTCATTATAAGAGATGCTTTTGGTCATGGTGTCTTATCACGGCAATAGAGCACTAACTAAGACATGTTAACACCTAAGATTCACTTTTTTTTTAATGTCACATTATTTCATGGTGTACTGCATTATAATTTATTTCGCCAATCTCCAGTGAAACTTGTAGACATTTCTAAGTTTTCTATTTAAATAATGGTTAATAAGCATTGCTGTACATGTTCAACTAATGTTCCTGGAGTAAGTATAATAGAATGGTAGAACTGCCACGCTACTGAGAATAAACTCAGTGACTATACACTCTCTTACTATAATGTGTAACTAGTTATAGATAACTTAGCACAGCTATGTCCCAACACAATTATTTACAAGACAGTGAAAAGGCAAAATCAGTACTAGAATTGTGGCTAGCCAATTGCTTCTAGTCAGTAATATAACAGGCACCTATAGCTATGGAGATATACTTCTGATAGAGAACTTCCACTGGAAACAACAGAGTTCAAGTTCTTCTGCCAGCGAGGTAACAAGACGACCACCCCCACTAAAAACAAGAGGGACACGGAACCCTGGCTCCTGCCTCTCCTCTCTTTTCTGGCTGACAGGAAGGAGGTGGCAGCTGTGCTCTGACATGTCTCTCTGCTGTGTTCTGCCTCACCACAGGCTCCCCAACACCAGAGCCAAACCACCATGGACTGAGATCTCTAAAACCAAAATAAAATAAAATGAGCCAAAATAATACCCCAACACACAATATGAACAAACTGTTTCAGCTGAAAAGTTGGCATAATGCTGCCAGAATGTGTTTATAAGTCCCAGAAGCGAACAGACATTTCCTAGATACAAAGACTACAAATTTATACTGAAAACTTGATGTTGCCAAAAGTGACACTTGTTAAATGGGTGGCTCAGCAGTTAAGAGCCTGCACTGTTGTTGCTGAGGACCTGAGTTCAAGTCATAGCACCCAAGTCAAGTAGTTCACAAACACCCATAGCACCGACGCCAAGAGATCCAGTGCCTCTGGCCCTCAATGTCTACATTCATGTGCATACATACACGTGTACACACATACACACACACACACACACACACACACACACACATACACACACCCCTAAAAATAAAAATATCATTAAAGGAAAATAAGGGCACTCCTAAAAAAATCTGATAGGCTTAAGACAAAAAATTGAAATCTATGTTTATGTTTTGAAATCATTGGAAACCTACCCTAAACTTCTTGCCGCCATCTTTAGAAAGTGAAAGGTTCAGAGATTTTACCAAGGCCAAATTGTCGTGTTTAGTGAGTTTCTTGATGAGGGCTTCTGTAATATACCGAACTCCTACATATGAATCAGCTCCTGAAATCCAGACACAGGTCATTATCAGTAGGAAGGTATGACTATCAGGAAATATAAATCATTTTTACACTATATATAAATGTACTTTAATCCATGCATATGCACGATGGAGTGGCTAGCTATAATCACAGCATCGTAGTATGTCACTTTCTATCACTTCATTACCATGATAAAAACAGTTACAGTCTACCTGTTTGGGCTTTGTGAGAAATGCTCTGCATTTAAAAATGTAGTTTGTATAAACCTTTGAAGAAAAAGTATTAATGTTCACATTTATTTAAAAAATTTGCTCATAAGAGATGGCTCAGTGGTTAAGAGCACTGGCTGTTCTTGCAGAGGTCCTGGGTTTGATCCTAGCACTAACACGGCAGCTCACAAACATCAGAGTGCTAAGGGACCCAAGGCCCTCTTCTGGTCTCCACGGGCACCTGGGACATAGCAGTGCACAGATATACATGCAGGCAAAGCACCCACATAAATAAAAACAAATATTTTACATTATTTGCTCAATATCCTATAATTAATACAGCACAAATTCAAAGCTTTAACTGAAGCAGATACATTTAAACCTTGTACTTTCTTGTGTACACACACACACAAGTGCATATATCCACGTGCATGCAGGTGCCCTTGTACCACAGTACATGTGTGGAGATCAGAACATAACTTCTGTGAGTCAGTTCCTGCCCTTCCACCATGAGTCTTGTAGATCAAACACAGGTCCTCAGGCCTATGTGGCCAGTGTTTCTATTTGCACTTTCTTTCTTCGTTTCTTTCTTTAAGAGTTACTTATTTTATATATTACTCTATCTGCCATATATGCCTGCATGCCAAAAGAGGGCATCAGATCCCAGTATAGATGATTGTGAACCACAGTTCTCATTATAGATGGTTGTGAACCACCATGTCAGTGCTGGGAATTGAACTCAGGACCTCTGGAAGAGCAGACAGTGCTCTTAACCACTGAGCCATCTCTCCAGCCCTCTATTTGCACTTTCAACCATATGCAGCACTGAGATTTGTTTCAAAGCTCTAATTTTTTTCAGTTGTTGCTTTATGAAATAGAAAGTGTAGTAACATTTTATGGATAGAGGGTCTCAGCTTGGTAGGTAAAACACCCTCCTTTATGGCCTTTTGTGGAAAGCGCTGTCAAAGACTGCTAAAGGTACATTGTGTTTTATAAAGAGAAAATAGTCTCTTGACAAAACCAACATTCCAGAATAACAATCAGTTCAGAAATAACCAGGGACCAATGGGCAGCAAGGCAGCACAGAGTATACACTCAAGGCTGAAAGTGTTCTAACGCAAAGCCATCAGATGCTCAGGGCAGCAGGGTTGGTGGAATTTCACGATCTAGTGAAGAATAAAGCATTTCTGAAACAGAAACTAGAGCAGCAGCCAGTTTTTTGTTTTTGTTTTTAAAAGAAATTTAAAAATGCTGGTGGCACATGTGTATGTTCCCTAAGTGGAAGTCAATGCTCTCACAGATAAAAACAGGTTTCCTCACAGGCTGGAAATAGGCAGAGTAAAGAGCCCAAGCACGGCTGGCTGTTTATATCCAACTAGGGTGAGGAGAGATGTCTAACACCAACTAACGAGGGAGGAATATTTCTAGTAAAGAGCTCGAAAGAATGCTCTAGAAGAAACCCAACTTCCTCTCCTGGAAACTCTCCACCCTAACTCTTCACAGACACCTCCACCCTTATCCAAAGCCTCAGTCCTCTCCCACTTCTTACACAATTTCTACCAATTATGACAGCAATTCAAGTTAGTTCAGGAGCGATGTTAGATCTGACCCCTTATCTACGCTCAGTATTTCACATCTCTACTTAGGTGTGAAACCAGATACAATTTTAGCAGTACCTTTATGGGGCCGGGACTCCAAAAGCATGGTGTTTTCATCTGTAAGCAAAGCCGGGGCACCAAAAGGTGGAGTCTCAGATCCAATTAAAGGTGAAAGTGACCTAGATCGCATATTGGACGTAAGAGATGATGACCCAGGCAAATGGGATGACTGCAGCATCTTTGCTTTCGGGAGCTTTTGTTTAGAACCTTTCTTCATTGCAAGAGCAAAACCAGGTGGCCATCAAAACCTGCAAGAGTTTTCAACATATTTAATAAGGCTATGTCTCTACAGCTATTAAGAGTGTTATATTATCTCTAGAGCTTTAAGACCATAAGGCTGTGAACACAAAGGCTCCAAGCTTATGGAGCAGGTGCTCTCCTAAACGCTGACCACCCCTCCACAGAGAAGAGGCCCTGGCAGATCTGTCACTGACACATGCTCAGCTCAGAGTGCTACTTGTGATTTCTCGGCTTATCAGCTTGAACTTCTCACAGGCCTTTCCATATAGGGTTACACATAGGAATATGTGACAACTGCTACTTGTAAGCACTCTTCCTCCCAGAAGCATGTTCTATTGAGAGTCTCTTGTCTTTCTGGCTACTGCATGGCCTCCGCTGTGGCTCATGTCCCTCTCTACTTCCCCTAAATGTCAGTGCTCCTCTAAGTTTCTTTTTTGTTCCCTTTAAATACCACCTTGGGCGACCTAATGCATACCCTTGGCTCTCAAACGTACATTAAGTTTTCAGGAAAAAATGTTTAGTGATAAAGTAAAGTTAAAGTAGTTTCCAATCCAACGATAAGTTGGTATCAGAAGAGGGTGCTGTGATAGGATGATGCATACACATCTTTACATAAGTTGGATTTGGCCTGAGGTTGCCTTCTTTGGGTCTTGAGTTCCTATATAGTCAAATACAACCTTCTTGTACAAACTAAAAAAAAAGCTCAATTTAACAATGTCCTTTTGAAACAAATGCTGAGTCTCTGTCCAGCTTTATTTAATCACAGGGGTGCTATGGTATCAGACCATCTTCAAATAAGGCAAATGTTGATCTGCAACCAATGAAGCTGTTCCTGCAGATTCCATTCTGGTCCCTGAGTACTGCCACAGTCTGCATTCTCTAAACTGGAGTCCCAAACCCCATCACTGGGGTGGTTACCCTATGAGATAGTGTGTGTTTCATAATGCAGACTTTACAGGAACTATGGCGACTCAGGCAAAGAACATGGTGGTTTGGAACCATCACTAATCTCTAAATGATTCAGGTTTCTGGAATCCACTAGATACTTTTCTAAATCTATAATTGAGTATGCCTAAGTTTCACTCATCAGGGCAGGTAACATAGGGCTTCATGATAATTTAGTGAGGTGAGTATAAGGATTTGACAAGAATAATTCTAGATAGTTTATAATATCAAAGTTTTGAAGAGAAGACTAAGATATAGGATACAAAATAGTTGAGTAGCCTAAAGATATATAATGCTTTTTTAAATAAAAATAAAAATATAAAAATATATCTATATATCTGTAGGATGTGACACACATTATTCTATTTTTATAATCATGACAAATGCTATCAGATGGAAAAAAAACATATGAGGTTGGACTTGTACCTCCCTGTTTTGTTTTGTGTTTTGTTTTAATTTCTTGCCTTTATGAAAACTGTAACATACAGTGTTTGCCACCCATTAACTAATTTTATTCAGGAATATTGTAGTTACTTTTCTATTGATATGGTAAGACACTATAAAACAGCAACTTATTAAAAAAGGCAGACTTTATCAAGGGCTTACAGCTTCAGAGGGTTAAAGCTGGTGACTGTCATGGAAGGGAGCACAGCAGGAGGCAGGCAGGCAGTAGCTAAGAGCTTACACCTTCATCCACAAGCAGAGGGAAAACTAACCGGCCCACTCCTACTGAGACTCCTCCTCCCCAAAAGCCATAGCTCCTAATCCTATGAGCCTATGGGGGCCATTCTCACTCAAACCACAAGGACTAACTATAATTTACCTAAGTGTTTACATCTTGGTTTTCCTCAGGCTTGGTGTATCATTCATATTTGAAGAAGAATGCTAGTCCACCTTAGCACTGAATTAGTATGACCAAGAGATCTTTTTCCATGAAAGAATAGTATATTAGACATAAAAGGGTTTTGATTATTCTGGTTATTTTAGCCGCACTTTTAAAATTAAGAGCAAAAGCTTTGAGATGATGGTATAAACAGTAGTTTTGTGAATTCAGGAAAAGCTTTTCTGAATCGTATAGTTAGTTACATACGAGAAAAGAAAAGAAAAAGTATAGACATATATAAGTTAGAGGTATTAATAAGTAGGGGTGTGTGCATGTGTGTGTGCAGTGAACTAACTATATTGAAGTAAGGCAGAATTCACTTATAGTTTGTTTTGTGTAAGACATTATGGTGCCTTGTAGGACCTAAAGAAAAACATGATCTGGACCCCAGAAAACTCATTCAGCTGTAGATTTTAGGACCATAAAAGGATTAAAATCTTGGTTTATCCAATTGTTTTGGATCATCTCCAAATGAACTCATCTGTAAAATATGAAACTATGCATTCAGTTCTTCCAATGTGACAATACACATAATAAGTTTTTTTCCCAGTTTCTGGCACTTGGTAAACCCTCTGTAAACACTGACCACTACCATGATATTCTTTAGAGATAGTTAACTTGGGTGGTAGCCACTCATTTCTTAAGGGAGGAAGTTTGGCCCTGGGCTGCTGTTTGAAATGGGTCAAATTGTGAATCCAGAATGAACAAATGGAAATAATGGAAAAGAAAAGAGGGCAAAGTAGGACCAGTCAGCTATCAAGGAAAAAAACAAGACAAGAAAATATACTCAGAGCTGGAGACTCATGCTTAAAGGTCCAGCAGATGTTCAACAGAGCAAGAGAAGCCACTGGAATGTTGGGACTAAACTGTGAAACACTGCTCATCCTGCCACCCACAAACCCAGACACCTGCCCTGACCTGACAGCCCCTAACACCTTTTCCTTAGCCCTTTAATAACTCTTCCTGATTCTCTTCATTTCACAGCCTCCGGCTTATTGAAGCCAATGGCCCATTCTGTGCAGCCTACTTCTGCTTTTAATTTTTTCTCTATCATTTGAACTGTAAAGTTTTTCCCAACAAATTCTGTCCCAGTTTCCAAACACCATAGTACTCTTCCCCCATTTCTCTACAATTCTAATCCTCTACTTTGACATTTCAGTATCTATCCCATCTTCCCTAACTGCTTATCTCTCTTCAACTCAACCAGTACCACATGCTAATCCATTTTAGCACTCTGACAGCATTGCCTTACTTAAACACCATGCTCCAACCACCCATTCATCTTTAGTTAAACCTAATTAAGAACATGCCATTCCATGTAACACCACGGTTACTATGCCTTCCTGTATTTACAACCTTATCTCTTCCCTCCGATCTCACGCCTCTGTTAAGACACACAAACCTGATTGGTGGGGGCGGCACACGCCGTTAATCCCAGTACTTGGCACTTGGTAAAGAGTCTGTAAATACTGGCCATTACCATTATAGTCTTTAGAGTTAAGTTAACTTGGGTGGTAGCCACTCATTTTTTTCCTTTTCTTTCCTGTTTTGTTTTGTTTTTTGAGACAGGGTTTCTCTGAGTAGCCCTGGCTGTCCTGGACTTGCTTTGTAGACCAGGCTGGCCTCGATTTCACATGGATCCACCGGCCTCTGCCGCCCAAATGCTGGGATTACAGGTGTGTCCCACCACATCCAGCACCACTCATTTCTTGAGGGGAAAAAAACGGAGGAAGTTTGACCCTGGGTTGTTGTTTGCAATGGGCCAAAGTTTGACTTCAGAGGGAGGCAGAGACAGGCAGATCTCTCGAGTGCAAGGCCAGCCTAGTCAGCAGAGCAAGTTCCAGGATAGCCAGGGCTACAGAGAGAAACCCTGTCTCAAAACAAAAGACACACAAACTCTAAACTTCCCACCTCTTTCTATTAGTTTATTTATCCAACTTTATTGAGTCATTTTTGTGAATTGTAGAATGTGTTAGATTCTAAGAAAACACCGAGCTAAGAAGGTAAGGTTTCTACATTCAGAATGGTCTCTGTACCTACATAAACTCTGCACCAAGTGACTTATGAAAATTCATTCAACTGGATTTGTGAAAGTACCTGTTTGCTTCTCCATTCAGACTAAATGCTATAAGAGTAGAGAGGGCTTGCCTGAAAGGGCCAGGAGAAACACTCCAAAGACACTGTCAAATTAATTTTTAAAAGTTTTTTCAAGACAGGTGTTTTTCTGTGTAGCTTTGGCTGTCCTTGATTCACTTCTGTAGACCAGGCAGGGCTCGAACTCAGAGATCCACCTGCCTCTGCCTCCCTGAGTGTTGGGATTACAGGTGTGCACCATCACGCCCAGCTTTACTTGCTCAGTTTTTAAATGTGAATGTAGCTTCCAGTTTCATTAAATTCTAAGTGACTTTGTACTTCTGTAGTACTTAGAACTGCATCCGACCCATGGCAAACACTCGGAAGCAATTAGCCACTACTTTTACACATGAAGAAACATGATCAAGTGTTCTGATTGGTTTCGGTCAACTTCACACAAACCAAGACGTATCTGTGAAGAAGGAATTTTAATTGAGAAAAATGCATCCATGAGACTGGCCTGTAGGCGAGTCTGTAGGGCATTTTCTTGATTCGTAATTGATGGGAGGGGGCCCAGATCACTAGGGACTATGCCACCCATGGGCATGTGGTCCTGGGTGGTATATGAGAGCAGGCTGAGCAAGCCAAGAGGGGCAAGCCAGTAATGGAGAATTCCTCCACTGCTACTGCTTCTGTTTCAATTCCTTCCTTGATTTTCCTTAAAGCACTGCTACCAGGGACATGCAAGCCAAATAAATCTTTTCCTCCACGAGTTGCTTTTGGTCATAACCACTGCAATAGAAACCTTAACTTCGACATCAATGAAGTAGTTAAGGAAAATGCCAAGAGCACCACTGAGATGCCTAAGTGGGTAAAGGCATTTTCTCTGTTAATTTGATGACATTAAGTTCTATATCTGGAACCTATGTAAAGGTGGAAGGAAAGAACTGTCTCCGCAAAGCTTTGACCTCCACATGAGCACCACCCTCCACACCATCCACATACACTTTTTTTTTTTTAAAGAAAGAAGCCCAGAGTCACAGAGCCAAGGTTAAGTTAAGCAGAGTGGTAGAATCAAGTTGTTTTTAGCCTTGGCTGCCTGGACTTGCTTTGTAGACCAGGCTGGCCTCGAACTCGGAGATCCACCTGCCTCTGCCTCCTGAGTGCTGGGATTAAAGGCGTGTGCCACCACGCCCGGCGAAGTGTTTAAAAAGTCTATTTAGCTTCCACAGTCACTGGTCCCTACATCTCTCAGCTGATACACCCTCCCGTGTCACCCTAAGGGCCGCCAGCCCATCTCCGCCTCGGTCATTCCGCACATCTGGCACTCTTCCTCTCAGCGGGAACCTCGTCTTTCACAGCACCTCACCCCAACTCCGCGACACAGCAGCGTCCAGCCCTCCGGCCATGCACGCCTCCCCTCCCCTCCCTGCCCACGCCGGCCCCGGCCCTCCTCCTTCCCGTCCAATCCTCTTTCCAAGCACACGCCCCCCGCCCCGAATCCATCCGGAGCCGGCCCACCTCACGCTGGGCCAGGGCCTTCCGGCCATTGCCGCCCGCCTTCCCGGCTCGGTCCGGACGCCGAAGGACACTCACCGCCTCAGCACCGGGAGGAACAGCCTCGCGGGAGAGGCGTTTCGGAGACGCTGGGATACTTCTCCTCAGGCGACCGGCGGCACGGCAGCCATTTTGTTATGTTGTGCCAGTTGCCGAGAGGACCGGCTTGGGTGTGGGCGGGGCTTGTGCTTGCCACGCCTCCTTCACGGAGCTGGTGGGCGGGGCAGAGCCGCTTCCCGCCACACTTACCGCCTCCGGCGCGTTCAGCACCGGGTGCGAGGCTTCCGGGTACAAAGCTGGCGGGCTATGCTCAGCCTTCTGGGCGCCGAGTCTGTAAGGAGAAGTTTCCCACCGAAGGCGCCTCCTCTCCTTCTTGCAAAAACCTGAGGGGCCAGTAGGGAGGTGTCCACAGCATTCGGACTTTGGGGTGATGGAAGAAGGCAGGCCTTGACCTTCATTGCAGCGAAGCACCCGATCCCTCACGCGACTATTTCGGAGAGAAATTGTCTTGCTTGGAAACCTCTCGATCCAGACTTGGCTGCGCCTCAGGACTGCTTGGGCTCCAGCTGCTGTCCACTTGGGGTTTAGGGAGCTATATGAACCTGAGATTCGCAGACAGAGAATGTGATTTGTCTCCAGCGTTGAAGTAGGAGCCAGGGCACAGTGACTTAGTTCTCTTTAGATTATTTTGCCCAAACCTGAGCAAAACTATTGAGACAGTTGTTACTTGATGTCCCTTTTGCAGTCCACACTAGCCACTATGTCCATCGCCATTAAAAGACAATCAGAGGACCGTGGCAGGCAAAGATAGCAGCTTCCGCCATTGCCATTTCTGTGACTTCCTAGCGTGACTTTAAAAATTAACCAAATTACAGCCATGATTTAAAATAAAACTTTTTCTGTTGTTTGAATTTTTCATACATGCATGGAGTGTTTGTTTGTTTGGTGTGGTTTGGTTTGGTTTTGGTTTTGGTGTTTTTGAGACAGGGTTTCTCTGTGTAGCCTTGGCTGACCTGGACTCGCTTTGTAGACCAGGCTGGCCTGAACTCACAGGGATCCGCTTGCCTCTGTCTCCCAAGGGCTGGCATTAAAGGCATGTGCCACCATGCTGGGCTCATGGAGTGTATTTTTATCTGTCATCTATCCATCTGTCTATCTATTTGTGTTTGGGGTTTTTTATGGGCTTTTGTTTTGTTGATGTTGTTTCAGACAGGGTTTCTCTATGAAACATTGGCTATCCTGGAGCTAGCTCTGTAGACCTGGCTGGCCTCGAACTCACACAGATCTGCCTATCTGTGCCTCCCCAGTGCTGGGATTAAAGGTGTGTGCCACCACCACCCAGCTAGGTAGTGTGTTTTCATCAAATACATCTCCCATTTCCTGCCCTACAATTCTTCTCCTGTTCCCCTCCCAATTTAATGTTTTGTTTTGTCTTCTAGAAACCCACTGAGTTTATTTAGTGCTGTCAGTATGTGTGCAGATGTAGGGTGTCAATTGGTGTGTGGGTGACCTCTGAGGGACCTCATGCCTTAGGAAAGCTGAGTCTTGTAGCATCCACCCATCAGCTGCCAATAGCTCCTTGGCCAGGGTTGAGACTTTGGGATCCCCCATTTTGTCTGACTTGCTCTTGTGATACTTTTGTTCCCCGAAGTCTCACAGAGGAAGGTATAGCTTGAGAATATAGATCTGAGAAAACTATCTGATTCTACGCAGGACTATCAGATGGTCTGCTGCCACTTACAAAGTAACAGACTTCATGGACTGCTTTTAATATCTTCCCTTGCTTAACTGGGCTTTTGTTCTTTGTGGGTTTTTTGTTGTTTTTGTTCTATATTCGTTTTGTAAATATGTGGATATGTAATAACCCTAATGTGTATATATTCTGTGAGTATGCTTTGGTGAATGAATTTAGACACTGTTTTACCTCTCAAAGAGACTGTAGCATAGTGAAAAATGCAGAAATATAGGGCATTATGGCAGTGGAGCAGAAGTACGGGTCCCCTCTTTAATACAGTGTAAGCCCGGCTATATATTTGGTTTCAGAATGTGAAGACCTTTGATGTCCAGTGTGTCATGAACAACAAACAAGCAAACAAAACCCACCTCTACCTGGATTAGCCCTAGGCTTTCTGCAGAGCTGAAGTTTGTGATATTTGTAATCTGCCTCCACTCTAAAGAAGGCTGGGGCTGGGCTTAAATGCTCAGGTCCAGCCAGAGTCAATCCTGCACATCTGGAACCCCCGCTGTCTCCAAACTGTACCCTCCCCTAAAGCTGGATTCACCATTCACCGCCCTAAGGTCAAAGTGATTCCCTCATGTTAGTGAAAGGGCATATCCCCAAACACGGAAGACCAGAGCAGAGGGCAAGAGCTGTTTGCTTATGCAGCGCTGGCAAAGACATCCATGTTGCCAACCCTGTAACTTTGTAATTTAAAGCCTTTATCAGTGGAGCACGTGAAACACTGGAAAAAGAAAGTGCCCCAAGGCTTTTTTTTTTTTTTTTTTAAGAATGCTAGCTAGTTAATGTAGATAAAATGAGCCAGGTGATGCCTTTGATCCCAGCACTTGGGAGGCAGAGGCAGGTGGATCGCTATGAGTTCAAGGCCAGCCTGGTCTACAAAGTGAGGCCAGGACAGCCAAGGCAACACAGAGAAACCATGTCTCGAGACACTCCCCCACCCCCCAAAAAATGCATATAGATAAAATGACCAAATTAGTCATTTTTTTTTTCCAGCTCTCAGTATAATATTTTTAATTCAGAGAAAGATCATTTGCAAATAGTGAAAGCATTGCATGAGTTTGGGCATGGTGGGGTATGTTCATAGTGGTGTATCCCAGCATTCAAGAGGCTGACACAGAAGAATCTTAAGTTCTGGAACAGGCTGGCTCATACAATTAGATAAGTCTCCAGAGCAACAATGGACAGTGGGTAAAGAAATAAATAATAATGCATGAAATATTATTGATGAAAAATATCTACTTGGCCTCAAAATACCACTCTATAGATTATCTGTGAATTGCAGCGAGACAGACTCAACAGTAGGGCAGGGGCAAGGGAAGCCAGATCACTCTTGTTTGTTTGTTTGTTTTGTTTTGTTTTTCCGAGACAGGGTTTCTATGTGTGTGGTCTTGGCATCCTGGACTCACTTTGTAGACCAGGCTGGCCTTGAACTCACCAAGATCGGCCTGCCTCTGCCTCCCGAGTGCTGTGATTACAAATGTGTGCCCCAAAAAAAGAAAAAAAAAATGTGTGCCACCACACCTGCCTCTACAAATCACGCTTATTTGCTCTTCTTGGTGACATAGCCTTCCTGACTCCCAGTGTAATGATATGTAATGCGTTACCTCAAGTTCAACCTGTCTAAAGTAACTTCTTAGCCAGTCTCTGAAGAACTCAATTCCACAGAGGTATGCAAAGCGTCTTTATTCCGTGAAAGCTCCTTCCTACAGCTAGAGAAAACAGGGGAGCTGATAGTTAACACTCTGCCTTTATGACAAAGGCGCTCACACGAGTGAACCTGAAGAGGCCATGGCGAGAATGGATGCTTTATATTTATCCCGCTAACACTGAGTAGTTAGTGTTAGCGCACACCAAGTACCTTCTCACCATTTAGAAAGCACATTTATGAAGTTCAATAATTTTAAAGTTAACCTACTGGATTAAACAACCATCACTTGTAGCTGGTTTCCTTATGCGTATTTGTATTTGGCCTCCATTCTCAGCCCTCTGTCCAGGTAATTACTACTTTTGGTCTCTATAGGCTTAGCTTTACTGGACATTTATACTAAATGGTTCAAATTTACCACAGATGGCTTAGTAAAGGAAAAAAAAAAACCCACAGAGATGAAGTCGAGGTTAAGGAATTAAAATGATGCCAAATTACTCCCAGGCAAGAAACTACATCAAGGGGCATAATTATCTCTTGCACTAAAAAGGAAGGAGGAGAGCTGATACTGGAACTCTGTGACAGTTGTGTCTGTGACAGGGACCGTCTGAGATAAATGGTGGCCTTTAGTAGGAAAGTGCAGACACTGTTAAACACTGAGCCAACAGGGAGGGCAGGGGAAGAACACCCTGGTCCTCCTCCACCTGGTCCCCCCTCCACTTTGTCCCCTCTCTACCTAGTCCCCCCTCCATCAGGTCCCCTCTCCACCTGGTCCCCTCTCCACCTGGTCCCCCCTCCACATGGTCCCCTCTCCACTTGTCTTTGATGTCTTGCTGGTATCTCTGATCAGCTGAGGCAAACTGGAAACCAGAGAGCCAGGGGACGTCTTGCTACTGAAAGAAGGACCTTTGCCGAGCAGAACACAGATCTAAGCGTGGAGAGACAAAGCGAAGATAACTAGTGTAGTCATAAGTCAAGTCACTAGTTTTGGACGTTCTGAACTTTTTCCTTCTTGAAATGTCCTCTTGGCTCTGTCTTAGTTACATCACATTGCTGTGGTAAGACACCACAGCCAAGGCAGCTTATAGAAGAGGGAGGTTACTGTCATTTTATATCACGGTTTCTTCAGTTTTTAAACCTTAACTCTGAGATGGGATAAAAAGATATGGAAAATTTGAGGGACATAAGAAGGGGAGAGGAGCCCCTCAGCCAGGACTCCAATACATCTGCACACTAAAGAGATGGGTGTGTTATTTTCACATTAAAAAGTAGAATTTGGGGGGAGGGCGAGAAAGATGGGTCAGCTGTTAAGAGTACTTCCTGATCTTGCAGAGGGCCCAGGTTTGGTTCTCAGAAACCACATGGCAGCCCACACCAGCTGCAACTCCAGTTCCAAGAGACTTTTCTGACCTGTGTGGCTTTCAGCACACACACACACACACACACACACACACACACACACACACACACACACACA
>OU015750.1:11824768-11835374 GCA_907169655.1 Acomys percivali | reverse complement strand
GCTGCCCGTGTGAAAATAGGCCCCAGATGTGTCAAAGCCTTCACCGACTGCTGCAATCTGATTCACTTCAAGCAGATCATTCTGGCCATGCCCCCCCCCAGACTCGGTTTGTATGACATTTTCTATCAGAACCTTGCCAGATCTGGCTAATTTTGTGTAAATGAAATCCTCTGAGTAAAGCAGTTTTCATGCCCTGTTTACAACTAAGAGTTGAAAGGCCTTGTCATGCCCAGAAGAAAAATATGTTGTTTTTCTTGGGTTTCTCACTGACCCTGGAGCTCCCTGATTTTGTCAGGCCACCTGGACAGTACATTCATGGGTCGGAGTGTCCCTGCCTCTCCAGTGCTAGGAATGCTGCTGTGCCCTGCTTTGCGTAGGTATTAGGAATCCACACTCAGGTCCAAAGGCTCGTACAGCAAACACTTCACTGACTGAGCATCTCTCTGCTTCTATTTTCTCTCACTTAAAGGGGGAGTTTTTAGATATTAGGGATTATTTAGGGTTATAAAGGCAAGTTTAGGCCATAGACTTCTATTCCGTGACCAAAATTCCTTAAAGTATAGCATAATTTTTTCAACTTTAATACAAATCCCACGAATGTTTTACTTAGTGAACAAATATTGAATATCTACCTGTGAAAAACCAGAAGGAAACAATAGATTAGAATGCAGAGAAAAACAGCTTGTTACATAATTGCCACCATAATAAGTGTCCTGGCCCAGGGGACAAGTCAAGCATGCTTCCCTGGAAGAGGGAGTGGGGATTAAAAGAGCAGTAAAGAGACAATAGAGCTATGGAGCCAAGACAGTGAATTCTGGTCAAGACTCTCTTTATTACAAGCGAGTACAGTTTAATAGCAAGGACTCCACAAGCTCTACTACAATCTCACTTCCACCTAGCTCCCAGGCAAGAACACACTCCTCTGAGTAGTTCCCTATAAGATGTTCCTTATTTCTTTCAAAGGTAAACAATCCAGAGATAGCCTAAACACAGAGACCTCCTTCGGCAAAAGTCAACATTTTGAAGGTCACAGCATGAAGCCTAAGCACAGGATTTCTAGCATGGCTGGCATGGCTCCCCACAGTTCACATATATATATGAAGCTTCTGTCTTAGGTTGATTAACTAAAAACTCTTCTTACCTGTCATCAAGGTCCTCGGATGTAATGTCACATGCTCTGTCTTAGGTTGATAGAGATGTAGAATCACCCTTACCCGTCATTGGCTGACTTCATGTCATAGGGTTAAGGCAGCGCTTCAGCTCTATACCATGCACTTGTGCTTTGTGTCGGCTGCAATCGCTGAGACATGAGCTGTGTCAGGCAAGGAAGGAAGGCAAAGGCTAAAATTTCAAGCCCAGCCATCCCTGCCAAGGATAATCCATGCTGTAGAATACTCCTAATTCCAAAGAGATGATGTGGAATGCGAATCTAGCCACATTATACTCACAAGGAGTCTAGGGAAATCTAGCATGGACATTTTTGTAACCTGCTCAGTCTTCTCAAATCGCTAACTTTTTAGTTAAGGCATAAACAATATTAGTAAAGCAATAGCAAAAACAATAGTAGATACAAGAATAATAACAGAAATTTTACCACTCAACAGTACATCACAAGTCTTTTTTCAGTTCGACACAGTCCTGCTGACAAAACTGACCCTAAAAATTAGGGTGGAAAAGGACTTGTAAAACCTGAAATTTGAGCTTCTGGAAGAAAAATATTCCGGAAGAGTCTCTGCAAAGCAGTGTTTGCAAAGTTCAGTGAGGTCTGCAAGGAGGATGCCTCATAGGTACTGGAACACTTGGATTCTCCTTTCCCATTCACACACAGGGAAATCAAGCAGTTCAGTGTAGTTGACATATGTTATCACAGGAAACAGGTTGGAGAAAAGGAGGATCAGGAATATGTGTCCAGTGAAGCTTCACCTCCCACCTCAGGATCATCAGCCGACTCTTCCACGCCAGCATCCAATTGGCTACCCCTTGGGTAGCCAGCATGCAGCATCATGTTCCTGTGAGAAAACACAGAGTCTTGACCCTGTATTAATACAGGGCCAGGTCCATTCCACTGTCCAGTTAAAGGATCCTTCCATGTCACTGAATATTAGTATGCCAGAATTGATCGGCTGCAGACTTTCCTTTGGCATCAAGCAGTAAAAAATTTTTAAATAAAGATAACATGACTCACTGCATTTTTAGGTGATTGTGGACATAGTTCCCCTTCTTTGCTTTTGTAAATGGGTTTTTATGGTAGAATGATCTTGTTCCACCATAGCCTGTCCTTGAGCATTATAAGGAATACCTGTAATATGCTTTATAGAAAAAGAGTCACAAAATGTTTGAAAAGCTTTGCTAACATACCCTGAGCCATTATCTGTCTTGATAGCCTTAGGCACACCAATGTGAGAAAAGGCAGACAGACAATGAGCAGTAACATTTTCTGTAGCTTCTCTAGACTAGCGAGAAACAAGTGTATACCCAGAATAGGCATCTATGGAAACATGAACATATTTTAACTGTCCAAATTTAGGTATACGTGCAACATCCATTTTCCAAAGTTGAATAGGCACCAGCACTTTGGGATTAACTCTCAAATGTGGTCCAGGTAAAAACTGAGGACATGTGGAGCACGCCTCCACTATGGCTCAAGCTTGTTCTTTAGTAATGCAATATTGAAGTCTTAGACTTGGGCTATTAATATGATGTAAATCATGGGCCTTTTGAGCTTTTTTCTACCAAGTTTCTAGTAGCTGCATCTGCCAATGCATTACCTGTAGCCAAAGGTCCAGGTGAATCAGTATGAGCTCTTAAAGGTCCTATAAAAAAAAGGATGTTTTCTTGTTTGAATAGCTGTTTGGATTTGGGGAAATAACCCACTAGCCCATGATTGGGGTTGGATTTGTCCTGTTGTTCCTAATCGATGAACAGCCTCTGCTACATAGGCCCTATCTGAATATAAATTAATAGCACAAGAGGTATTGTGTGGAAAACATCAGCTATCACTTGTAGCCCCATAAATTTACTGGCAAGCCTTCTACAATATATGGCATACAAGTGCCTTGGTTCCCTTCTAAATCTCTCCACGTGAGCAGATCAGCGTTCTGCTCAGGGTTTTGAGACTGACCGATTACTCTTAGATTGGTAATGGTACTTTTTTTAGGCCAATGGGCAGGCCAGTACTGTCCAGAGATAATAGAGGCATTGGCCCCCATATCCATAAGGCCCCAAAATGCTTTTCCCTTTAGGAAAAGCTTTAACTGAGGGCGTTCTTTCCTTATTAGCTGCACCCAATAAACATCCATTGACCCAAAATCCTTGATTTCCTCTGTGCCTCCTAGCACCTTTGTTAGGTAGGTGAGGCACGGCAATGAACATTAACTGACCTATGCTCTGTTTGGGTTGAATTACATAAGGGCCAGTATGCAAACTAGGCATAATTTTTATTTCTCCAGTATAATTAGAGTCAACAACTCCTGGTGCTCCATGTAACCCTACCCTAACACTTCTGCTTCTCCCCACAATTAGTCTCATCATGCCCAGAGGTAAAGGTCCATAAACTGCAGTAGGTTAAGTCTTGCATTCCCATCTCAGGGGTGAAAACTGTGTAGGTGGAGGGACTGAGGTTCAGTCCTGCGCTTCCTGGGGTTGCTCTGACAAGTTGTAAAATGGATTTGTGGGGTCCTGAGGAACAAATGTCATGGCCCCATAAACTTGTTTCTGGTTCTCCGCTGGCCCCATATCCCATTTCCCTGCCCCTTAGGCAAAGGCTGTCCTTGACCTCAAGCATGAGATTTACCCCGCCTGCAGCAAGGACAAACTCCAGGGCTAGTTTCATGACTCCCTTTCCTGTTGTCTCTCGACTTTTGTAGACAATTCTTTACTTAATGCCCTTTCCAAACACACCCAAAACATCCCTGCCTTCCTTTTGCCTGCCAAGTGAGCATAGATTGTACTGTCATTCCTTGTAAAGCTGCAGCCATAGCTAATCATCGATTATAGGATGGGCCAATACCAGCACACAATTTAACATGTCCTGTCAGATCAGATTTATCTCTGTAGGGCCTAATCACAGCATGACTAGGAGCACTGGCCGTTTCAAAAGCTAATTGTGTCACAGAAGGAATTCCACTTCGAGCGTCACCAGTCACCAAGAATTCTCTCTGCTGCTTTAAATAACCTATCCACAAACTCCTGGAATGGCTCCTCAGGGCCCTGCTTAATACTGGATAAGCTAATGCTCAGATCTCCCTTACGAGGTAGTTCGTTCCATGCTCCTGAATCAGCCACCGTGACTTGTGCATACACTCCAGGAGGGTAGTTAATTTGATTGCCATTACCCTCAAATGGCCCTTCTCCTGCTAACATGTTAACATCCCATTGAGGATTCCCTGCTTGAGCATTAAGTTCTGCAGTCCTTTTTTCCGGCATCCATCAAATCTGCTTTCCACAACAAACAATCTTCCTCTCTTAGACATGCTTTGCTCAAGGTTTCCCAGTCAGCAGGAGTGAAATTAGCATTCACGAGTGCATCAACCGTTGCTGCGGTAATTGGAGCTGTGGGTCCATACTGAGCACAAGCAGTCTTTAATTCTTTGATTTGTTTCCATTCTATAGGGGGCATACTGTCTAATTCGGTTGCCCTGAGGATCTAATATCTCCACAACCGGAAGAGTAAACTGTCCATCTGTCTCTTGTCCTGCATTTCTACCTTCCTGTATGGCAGTCTCCGATGGAGACATTTTCTGGGGACTGTTTTGTACTGAACTGAAAACCTTTTCTTTCTGTCCCCAAGGATTTTTCTCAGCATTGTCGCAAATTTTTATTCTATCTAATTCTTTCCCTAATTGTCTCTGTCTATCTTCTAGGGACTGAACTTGTCTTCAAAGATCTTCCTTGGCATCCTGTTGCCCTACAGAAAAATCTGGAGGTACCGTAGGCGGAGGCACCCAGTCCTGCTCGAGATAGCAAGCAGCCTCGCTTCTTTGATCTTCCTCATTACTAATCCTGGATTCCCCCACTTCTCCCAAGACCTCTTCAGCTTGGGATATTAACTCTCTTATTCTGCCACTTTTATGTTGGGAGTCAAGAACACCCCTGATCAAAGCCCAAAGTGTAAAATCCATGGCAGATGTCTCTTCAGGTCCATTTGTAACATAGTGACACTGCAATCCTTAACCACCTTTATCCCACATCTCCGAATTAACCGCTCCTTCCTCAAGATACCATGGGCATACTTCATTGACAAACTCTAAAAACTCAATTGCTCAGTATTTACCCGTATTCCTTGCATTTGAAGCGCATCTTCCAATGTCTGTCTGAATAAATCTTTGCCATTTCTCTGTCGCATGTTTTTGCTGCTTACTTACCATTTCTCTGCAAAGAAGATGACTTCAGGGAAACGTTCCATTTGTCTTTTCGAGGCCACCCTCCAAGGCAATGTATGTTACTTAGTTCCTCATTTCTAGGTCCCTGTACCCGGGCGCCATATGTCCCGGCGCACGAGACAAGCGGAATATGGTTCCCTGGAAGATGGAGTGGGGATTAAAGAGGGCAGACAGAGACTCGAGAAATATGGAGCCAAGACAGTGAATTCTGGTCAAGGCTCTCTTTATTACAAGCGAGTACAGTTTAATAGCAAGGACTCCACAAGCTCTATTACAGTCTCACTTCCCCCTAGCTCCCAGGCAAGAACACACTCCTCTGAGTAGTTCCCTATAAGATGTTCCTTATTTCTTTCAAAGATAAACAATCCAGAGATAGCCTAAACACAGAGACCTCCTTCAGCAAAGGTCAACAATTCGAAGGTCACAGCACACAGCCTAAGCACAGGATTTCTAGCATGGCTGGGGGTGCTCTGCTGTGAAATCCTTCTGGTCAACCTCCTCTCACACCTGACACCACAATCAATGTAAGTTCAAGGGTAACTTAACTGTGAGGAAGCCTTCTCAGGATTGAGAACCCCTTTCTGGTCATGCATGTAGTGGTCTGGATTCTGATACAAGCTGTCCTTCAGAAAGAGACCTAAAGCTGCACAGTGGGACTAAGAGTTCTGCAATCAATGCAGTGTCATACAACAATGCACCACTGTAACCCTGCCTTAACAAGGTGTTGTCTGGAGCCTTGAATAAAATGATGGTTGTGAAAATACTAAACACACAGCTCTCTGTCACAGGTCCTGGGCTCCGAGGCTCCAACTGTCACAGCCAAGTGGCAATGAGTCCTTTACCCAGACAGTCGTGAAGATGACAAGTGAAAGCTAGACAGGCAGGCAGTGCTCCATTCACCATTTACACACTGCCTCCTTGTCACTTGCTCAATAAAAATATCCTCCCACATAAATAAGCAGGGCACACAGGTTTCAGCTACTATGGAACCTGTGTAAGATGAGAGCTGCCTGTATTTAATTATGGCCAAGATCTCTGGTTTACATATGAAACTGCTGATTTGTCAATGAACTATGGACTTTTACAAAACAAATCTCACTGTTGGCTGTGTACACACCTTTCATCTCAGCACTTGGGAGGCAGAGGGAGGTGGATCTCTAGAGGTTGAGGCCATCCTGGTCTACACAGTCCATTCCAGACCCCCTGGAACTATATAGTGGAATTCGGTCTCAAAAAATAAAGCAAGTATCCCATTTAAAACATAACTTAACCAGGCAGTCAGTGGTGGTGCAAACCTTTAATCTCAGCACTTGGGAAGCAGAAGCAGGGGGAATCTCTGAGTTCAACAGCAGCCTGGTCTACAGAGTAAGTTACAGGACAGCAAAGACTACACAGAATACACACTGTATGAATAAACAAAAGAAAACAAAACAAATCTGTTTTTCAAGAAATTGAAATATCCTTCGGTTTTATGAATGACTTACTAAACTCTATCTTGTTCCTTTCCCCAGATATTTTAATTTAATCCATTACTATACTGGAATATTCTTAACATTAATTCCTGCAAGATAGGGTATTTGAAGATTAGTAGTATTTTCTGTGCCTCCACTTTTGTTGGAAACTAATGGGCAAAATCACACATAGTTCATACAACAGTGAGGTCCTTCCATTAACTGCAGTAAATAGCCTTGGCTGCAGAGAGGTCATTTTCATAGCTAGAATTTATCAACTGGTCTCACAAGTGAGAGCAAGTTGGTAAAAAAGTGTTCACCAGAACAGCTTAATTGCCATGCCTTGTGACCCTGCCCATCTTCCTGTCAGATATCTAGGTGCCCATCACAGTAGAGGGTGCCACCAAGGCTGCTGACATCCGCACCAGGAGAGCTGTGGACTCAACAACACACATCATGGTGTGCCGCCGTGCTGCCCAGATGTCTCTAACTTTATAATAAAATATCAGGAATGATGAGTTGTGCCAGGAGAGTATGGGAGCTGCTAAAATGACACTATGTTTGTAAATATGCATCATAATCTGAATATTTCAATAAATGAAATATCATGACCCATAATGAAAATGTTTCATTGATGAAATATTTCCCACATGGTTTGCATCTTAGTTATCAATTTACATCCCTTAGCCAATTTTCTATTCTAGGCCATTTATTTTTATTCTTCCCCAGTTTCATCTTCATTTTCTCTGTAATTATTTATATCTGGATCAATTCCTTTCATGTAACTTTTACTCTAAGTCAGGTTCACTTGTTTCTTTGTTTGTTTGTTTGTTTGTTTCATTTAATGTTTGTTTTTTTTCCCCAAGACAGGGTTTCTCTGTGTAGGCTTGGCTGTAACTGAACCCACTTTGTAGACAAGGCTGACCTCAAACTCACTAAAATTCACCTGCCTCTGCCTCCTGAGTGCTGGGATCACAGGTGTGGGCCACTACCACCTGGCTGAGTTGAATTTCTTCAGTATTAAAATTCTTAGTGGAATGAACCAATGCACTGTGGCCAACGTCCTGGACACAGAAATGAACATATGAAACTACAGCCAGAAGTTCCCATACATGTGGGAGAAGTCGGCCTCTTTAACAAATGGTATGGTAACAGCAATATGCCATGTGGAAGAATTGAACTAGATCCCTATCTCTCCCCACGTACAGAGCTTAGTTAAGATTTGAACACTTGAAACGCTTGTGAAAAATATAGGGGTAACACTTTAAGATCTAGATATGGGCAAGGTCTTTCCGAATAGAAAGTAAGAGCAAGAGTTGACAAATGGGCCTGCAAGCAATGAAAAGGCTGCACAGAGGGCTTGGGAGATGACTCGATGGGCAAAAGCACTTGCTTTCTAAGCATGAGGACCGAAGTCTAAATCTCTAGCACACATGTTTTTCTTTCATTTTTAAATCCAGGTATGTAATGCATGCATGTAATGCCAGCATTCGGAGGTGTGGCAGATCCCACTGTTCAGCCAGCCTTGTGGAAATGACTAGCTTCCTGTTCAGTGAGAGACTCTGCCCCAAAGCAATAAGGTAGAACATGAGAGAAGGCACCCAGCACCCTACTCTGTTCTCCCCAATATGTGTTCATGAGCAGGTGCACCCACATACTCCACACACCCGCCACACTATGCATACATACATCACACACATGTTGGGGATTGGTCTGATGTATTTTGATGCTAATTAATAAAAAGCCATCACACCTTGGCAGGTAAAATGAGATAGGTACAGCTAAGGTTCTCTGGTTTGGAGAGACAGAGAGAGAATCTTGGGAAGAGGAGAGTCCCAGAGGAG
Source organism: Acomys percivali (assembly GCA_907169655.1). NCBI lineage: Eukaryota > Metazoa > Chordata > Mammalia > Rodentia > Muridae > Acomys > Acomys percivali. The sequence continues at coordinate 11,826,698 of OU015750.1, read as the reverse complement.
GAGAGAGGAGAAGACTGCCACCATAGGATGAAACAGACTTGGATAAAAGAGAGACTGCTAACTCAAGTCAGTCTATGTTTACATGAATTCAAACTGCAGAACAAGCAGTTAACTTATATTGCTAATCCCACTACATAGGAATAACTCTGAGACTGGCTGAGACATGGATGTCTATGCATAGCCAAAGCTTCCTATTGGTTACAGAATCCCCATGATTTATTATTAGATGCCATTCTTCATATGGCATGGATGAAGATTTACAGATGTCTTTCTCATCCTTAATTGTTCTGTGCATCCTACACGCCTAATATATTCATAGTTTTAGAACTGTATAGTGCCTGTGAGAAATTACATGTTTTCAGAATATGAGAACAAGACACTCACTGATGCTGAATCAAATCTGACAGGATTCATTCCTCCAGCATGCTGAGATGCTGACATCCTGCATCCTTCATGTTCCAGTCCCAAGTGCTTCAGTTGCTGTTCCTCATCAGAAAAGGACAGCTTCAAAGTAGACTCCTGATCCCAATTGGTCCAGCATCTCAGACTGTCCCACACAGGACTTATAGTAAGCCTGGAATTTCTCAACATTTAGAGGCTGGATCACAAATATTATTCCTAGCTTGTTTAACCATTTTTCCCAATTTTTATTTGGGCCCCAACATAGGTATTATTCCCCCCAAATTAGCCAGAAGAAACCTTAAGAGAAAGATGCCCTGTTTCCCTTAAAGGAGTAGGGTAGGTTTTTGGTTGCTTTCTTGGGCTATAGATGTATATTGTCATTGAGAGGTATGGAGACAGGGGTTGAAAAGAAAGAAAGGGAATATAGAAATATATAGGGATGATAGGACAAAAATTTGTTACTCACAAATAAGGTTAATTTTAATTCATTAATATAGAATTTTGTATATTGATAAAAATAGGTTTAATTTTGACACATTGAAATAGAATTCAAATTTAACATTATTCTTTAAACATTATATTTCTACTCTAATATGAGGTATTGTACACATACGACTCAATTAACACATGGTTTACTTCCAATACTCTGAGAGTGCTATTACAGGCTGTTTACGATAATTAAGTAATAGAAGTTAATTGTTAGTTGCTCAACTACTAGTCATGTCAAGTACAGGAAAATAAATCCTAGGTTTAACAGATAGATATGAGCCTACAGATAGGTAGGGTAAAATAGTTAGAAATGGTCTTCAAAAACCTCAGAGACCTACAGAATATGGAACTTAAAATGTTTTTATTATTTTAAGGATTCTTTGACAATAAGATAGGTTAGCTCCCAGCCGATCTCAAGGAATATGGTGAGCATTGAAGAAAGTCCTTGCAGAGATGGCTTTGAGTGTGGCAAACAAGCCGCTGGACAAAAATGTCCTTTTATCTATCTGCCACAGACAAAATTCTGCCTAAAATGGGCAAGCTTGGAAGCAGGCAGAGTTGACAGCCTGTGTCTGTCATAACAGGGTAGGCAAGTCCTCAATAGTTCCTGCTTCACAAAGATGTCTGTCAGAGATTTGGGGCCAGAAGGCTGAAGATGATGCTCCAACATTAGTGAAAGTTTTGGGTGGCTGTTCAAGCACTGGCAGAGAGAGTTCTTGTTTGGACTTTCATTTCAAAACAGAGTCTCAGAAAGGCAGAAATGTGGTCATGGTTTGAACTTCCAGGCAACCCAATTAAATATCCCAGGCATGCAGCCAACCACAATCTTGTTTGCTTGGACATCTCATCCCTAGTTTGTTCGCCACAGCTAACAGCAGTTTGAGAAATAAAGCACATCTTGATTTAAGAAATGGTTAAATTGTGTTGATTCTAAGTAAAACAATATTAAAAATCACATTTGATTAGGATATTGTGTAATGTCACTGTTTGAAGAGGTATGTCATCTCTGTACCTAAGGCATTCTGTGACACTGCCCAAT
>OU015750.1:11784790-11802848 GCA_907169655.1 Acomys percivali | reverse complement strand
TTTGGATTAACATGTGACAGGCGATGGGATGAGCGCACAGATGAATGTGAGAAAAGCTCCATTTATAAACAGTGGGAAGCGTCAATGAAGAATCAATTTCTCACTTAAGGTCATTGTAAGGAAGTGTAAATGTCTGAATGAAGTAGATCAAAATCTGAATATACATTATATATGATATGTCATAGATTGTTTTTTAGTATTTTTGCTCTCTGGTTGAACCAAACACATTTTTATTGTTTCACATTTGGAAATGTTGAAAGGAACTTAGAGGAAATGTTCACATCCTATGATTAAAATATACTGACTCAATGAAAGATATGTGAGGGACACCATGTATTAATTTACTAAGAGAAATGAAAATTATTGATAAAAGAGCTACATTTTCAGCACAAATCTAAATACAATTATAAATATAAATTGTTTTATAATTTTTTTACAAACCATTCAGTCTACAGTTTGGTTGGCATGGATTCCATCTTGTCGTCTATGCCTTCTATGTTTTTGAGCTTTCATTCTTTCCTTAATTGGAAGAATGGTGCAGGTCAAAGGTCAACATTGGTGATTTATAGAAGCATGGTCCAGTTCTTACGAAGAAATTGGCTGCAGCTGAACTAAGTAGATGAAACTCCCAATTTTTCAAGAATGAACAGTAGTTTTAAAAGTTAGTTATATTCTTGAAGACATTCTTTCCCATAAAAGGCATATTTCAAAAGTATGTCTTTTCATAGTTTTGGTGGAACGGATCACTTCTTATCACCTCAAAGAGAGACTGTCACATCTTGCCTCAAGGCACTAGAAAGTTGATTTGGAGGAAAAACATTCTAGTCCTGTGGCTTTTCTGGATTTTGCTTTACTAACCGGGCTATCCACTAAGCCTGCCTTGGGGTTCTTTAATGACCTCATTTCATGGCTTCTGGCTTCCCTCAGACTAGGAAGTTCATGATCGGGCAGTGCAGAAGCAGCAATGTGACTAGAGCTAATGACACAAATCACACACCTTTACTTCTGTCACAGTCAAACGGACCCAAGCCTGGCACCTTAGGAAGGGCCACACAAGTGTACACATATTGGGATGTCTCCGAGAGGCTGGCAGCTACACCAAGCCAACGGACGAGTAACAAGGCATACAATCAGAGGAAAGAACTAATATTGAGCAATGAGGAAGACTGTGAGGAAAAAAAAGTATGTCCATGCAACCAAAGAGGTTAATGGGCTAAGTATGAGTCTATAGTAATCCAAAAGCATGCACAGATTAGCCCCAGTGAGTCAGTAAACCCTTGGGAGAGAGAGGGAGGGTGGGCGCCTTTTCTTCCTGTCTCACTGGAAACCCTTGTTTCTTATGAGGACATTGTGCTCAACTGTTGCCATGAGCACTCAAGTCTCTCAGGGTCTTATCTTCCACCTCTTCCAAGCTCCTGTGCCTTTGGGGGTGTTCCATTCCCACCCACGACTCCAGTGACTTTGGGGTGCTCCATTTGTACCCAAGACTCCAGTGACTTTGGGGTGCTCCATTCCCACCCACAACTCTAGTGACTTTGGCACCATGAGCAACAGCCAGAGCCCCGCTGCATCAGGTCAGGGCCCGAGGAGGAAACACAGAGTCTGCAATATGAAGACATACAGACGTCTTACGGATGTAGCAAGTTCTAATTTCTCTTGTTTTATTTTTAACAAGTTTCCTCAGAAGCCCACCTGCGGTTCGTTGAAAATATGCATCTTGTGACTGTGAGGTGATTTTCTTTTCTGCATAAGGACTTTTGTTCTGCATAGTATATAAGAGATAAAAGAAAAAAGTGAAAACAAGAGAATTAATTAGAGCTTGCTTCATTCAGAAGAGTCTGGGTGTCTTCCTACCACCAACTTGACATTTCCTTCTCGGACCAGCGCTGACCTTTTAGAGCTAGACTCCAGCAAACACTTTTCTTTACCATTCTTTGATTACCACGTGGAGTTTAAACGTAAATTCACTTGCAGTGCATTTGTACCATGTATTTATGTAACTGCCAACAATATGCCGGTAGGCAAGGACATTACTTGTGTGCTCTTAAGCTTACATAAATGTTATTTTGATTTTTGTGTCATTTTGCAACATGGCCCATGCAACACTGTATCACATTACATGAATGCTCAGTGGATTAACATTGTATTCTCTATCTATCTATCTATCTATCTATCTGTCTGTCTGTCTGTCTGTCTGTCTGTCTGTCTATCTATCTATCTCCTTCTCTGTGTAGCCTTGGCTGTCCTGGACTCACTTTGTAGAACAGGTTGGCTGTCTACCTCTGTCTTCCTGAGTGCTGAGATTAAAAGCTTGCACCACCACACCCAGCTTATAATTCTATTCTTTAGGTTGCAAGTTTATTTCTGATATTACAAATAATGTCTTAAGGAGCAATTCTGTGCCTTTCTCTTTAGAAAATGTGTGAAGGTTCTCAGAAGGTGTCAGCTTAGAGAGTTTGCCTTCACAGTGCCCTCAGTAGAGAGACACTCTAGTGCTGCGTGCTGAGCTCTCAGAGAGATGCTGGGACACTAACGTCTCGGGTGTGGATAGCCATGTAGATTGTGAAGGAGCAGTTAGGTCAATGGTGTGTGATGGGTTGGTGTCAACAGTCCAAGTCATCTGAGAAAGGGAACTTTTCTGTCGTCTTATTTTTATTTGTTTATGGAAGGCAGGCTTTAACTTGCTGTAAAGTCAGGGTATCTTGAGCACAGGGAGAGAAGAAATTGGTGGCTCGGCTTCCAGCACTACAACAAATCTGCGACACAGTCAATTCATAGACAGGAAGAGGCTGTTTGGGTTTATAGTTTGAGGGATCTCTGAGGCAGACATGTTGCTTTCAGGCTGGAGTTTGGTGAGGAGATAGCTTATCATGGGGGGTGGGGGAGGATTGATGAGGGAGAACCATGGCGCCCATGACAGAGAGGAGCGACAGGGAAAGGAAAGCACTGCAGTCTTCCTTAAGGGCATACCCCAAGACAACTGGAGATGTCCCGCTAGGCCCAACTTTCTGAGAGTTTTATGAAAGTAAGACTTAGTTCACCTTGCTGTTTGTTTGTTTGTTTTTCAGTTTAGCCCTGGCTGTCCTGGAACTCACTTTGTAGTCCAGGCTGGCCTCAGGTTCACAAGCTATCCCCCTGCCTCTGCCTCCCGAGTGCTGGGATGAAAGGCCTGGCCCAGCACGCCCGCCTCACTTAGGTTGGTAAAGGGAAGTGACAAGGATAGAATGAGCAAGAACACTTGAAAGAAACTACTTAGTGGTTTGCAGCAATGGCTTACACACCATGTGCGGGGGCCCCAGAGCACGCACGCAACTCCCTCAGTGGGACTTTTGGATGCATGTGAGGGGGGATAGGCAGATAACAGGGCTGCCCAAATCCTGTTCACTTGGAGTGACACCACTCCGTGTATCTTGAGAATTTTCCCACGAAACTTTGGAGAGCATTCTTGAAACAAAATGCATTTAAATCCAATTTAAATACACACACACACACATACACACACACACACACTACACCGAGGCAATTGAGTAATAAGAGGTATTTTGATTTAAGGTTCCCCAACTGGAAAGAGTTTGTACTCCCAAGTCCCCTAGGACAGCGGTGTTGGGGGAAGCGCATCGGCTGACTGTGAGTGTGTTGGGATCTCCAGAGCTTGTAGGGGGAATTCATGTGCTCTGCCCTTTTTCTGATGGCATATTCTTTGGGTAAAAATAAGTTAAGAATAACAATATTGGGCCGGGTGTGGTGGCGCATGCCTTTAATCCAGGCGCTCTGGAGGCAGAGGCAAGCAGATTGCTGTGAGTTCGAGGCCAGCCTAATCCACAAAGTGAGTCCAGGACAGCCGAGGCTACATAGTGAAACCCTGTCTCGGAAAAACCAAAATAAATAAACAAATACATAAATAAATAATAGTATTGAGGCACGAGACTGGATTTGAGACCAAAATCAGGCTGAGGGACAAGCCCCTGTGCCAGCCTACCGCGGTTAAATAAAATTTGACAAGGCATCATTGCCAAGTCTCTGTTTAGTGATTATTCCATTTCAGAGGAGACACCCCTCCTTCTCTGGATGCCCTCAGACTTAGGCACATGAACTCTGTGGTGGCAGGCACGGGCCATGCCAGCTTGCCTATGCTAGCCAGGCAGCAGGCACCAGAGGCCAGGCTAGACCAGCTTAGTGGACTGAGGTCATAGTCTTTAAAAATCATAGTCTAAGATCCCTTTTCACTCGTAAACAGGAAGTTTATGGTTCATGTCAATAGTTGATTTCTTTTTACTAAATAAGCATGCAGTCACTGCTTAAAGAGTGTTCACTTGAAAGACACAGAATCCTTTACCCTCCGGGAGCCCCTGTCTCACCACAGCCACTTAATGAGCAACGAGGAAAGGAGGCGTGGTCATAGGAGAATCGAGAAGGACCCAGTCTGGGAGAGGCTTTGAGGACCAGGCTGCCTTAGCTAGGGTTTCCACTGCTGTGACAAACGCTAGAACCAAAAGCAATTTAGGGAAGAAAGGGCTTGTTTAGTTGACAATTCCACAACAGGGAAGTCAGGACAGGAACTCAAGCAGGGCAGGAACACTGAGGCAGGAGCTGATGCAGAGGCTATGGAGGGGTGCTTGCTTAGCACCGCTTGCTCAGCCTGCCTGCTTATGGAGCTCGCAGTACCACTAGCGCAGGTGTGACACGTCAATCATCTATCAAAGAAATCCGCCCCCCAGGCTTGCCTACAGGCCAATCTAGAGGAGGCATTTCTCAATTGAAGTTCCCTTTTCCCAAATGACTCTAGCTTATGCCAAGTTGACATAAAACCAGCCGGCACACTAGGCAAAGCCATCTGGTCCCCACCTGGAGGGCAGAAGCTAGGTGACCGTCACAGGCGGTTCAGTGACCCTCGGGGATTTCTAGCAGAGCTGAGCAGCTATCTGCTCTCAGAAACACAATATTTGTACAAAACGAGAGCCAACCACCCACCCTCCTCTTCCACACACGACATCAAGTTCTTGTGCAAAGGTCACATTTTAAAACACGAAGAAAACCTGTCTTAGAGCTACATTTAGAAGACAGCCAGATTGAGGCAGTTTTGGTGAAACAGTCAAGACTCCATGAATTGTTGAGAACTGTCATTCTTTAAACATTTTCTGTAAGAGTGGTTTAAAAAATATCACTTACTGGGATTTGTCCACAGAGCACAAAGACCTCACATTTCCTCGCACCTGAAATGTAACCATTACGTTTTTTAACCGGGCAGTCTTTCACTCTCTCAAGTTCTGTTTCCCGAAAATGATCACGAAAGGACTGTTTGTTTTAACTTGACCCGTCTTTTGCAACCCAGCTTAATCATTTTACAGGATTTCTTTGGAAACACATGAGCTAGATAAAAGAATAATAGTGGCAGGTTTTTTTCCATTTCAATGGTATGTATAAAAGAAATACTACTAGTGTATAAGACTTTTCTTTCTGATTTACGTTCAGAAATTTAGATGCACCAAGATAGGAAAGAGGTTTTCTTCAAGGATGTCAAATACAAATAGCCAAAACACTAAGAATGTAACATTTATATAATTCCTGATTGTGTCATGGTTCTTCTTGTTATAGGTAATCTATTGTATATTTGTGTAATAATATAAATGTATATGTAAAAAAAATAAAAATTAAAAAAAGATTTTTCTTTCTATGCCTTTAAAAAAAAAACAAATTCAGTTAAAGTGTTTATAAATAAAAACCCTACTAATTTAAATGAAATCCTATTAATTTGCCCTGTGACCAAAAATATCTGACCTATAGGGCTATGCTTAGACATCTCCTTATTATCATGGTTATCATCATTATTATTAATTATAGACGGGGTCTCACATTCCTCGGGCTGGCCTCAAGCTCACTATATGGCTGAGGATGACCTGTAATTTCCCAGTCCTCCTGCCTTTACCTCCCGAGTGCTGTGATCAGAGGTGTACACTACCAAGCCTGATATACATGCAAGGCTAGGGGTCGACCCAGGGCTGAGCATGCGATGCAGACACTCTACCAATGGAATGTACCTCCCGCCCTCAAGGTAACATTCTTTTGTTACCTTAAAATACAGTACATATTATATACTAACATACAGATGAATACTAACAAAAGGAAAATGTAAATAAAATTTCCTAATGAGCATAAAACATAAAAAATAAGCGTAATTTAAAAAATCTGAAAGTTATCGTTGTTTAATTTTACTTAGTTATAAATGAGTTATGAAGATCAGTCGTTTCGACATGTGCGCTTCTAAATCCTAGCACACAGGAGGCAGAGGCAGGCGGATCTCAGTGATTTGGAGACAGCCTGGTCTACACAGTAAATTCCAGGACATGTAGAAAGACCCTGTCTCCAAACACCAAATTTTAAAAAAAGAAAAAAAGAAGAAAAGAAAAGAAGAAAATCAACTGTCATGGGAAAAACTATTTATATCGTTCATATTGAATTCTTGTATTAAACTATTGAAGTCCTCACTGAAAAACATAAATTTTTTTGTTGTTTTGGTTTTGGTTTGGTTTTTCGAGACAGGGTCTCTCTGTGTAGCTTTGGTTGTCCTGTACTCTCTTTGTAGACAAGGCTGGCCTCGAACTCACAGCGATCCACCTGCCTCTGCCTCCCAAGCGCTGGGATGAAAGGCGTGCGCCACCACACCCAGCAGCATAAATGTTTAAAATAAAATATTCCATGACTGATTGTACGCACATTTGGAAGAGTGACATGTGAACCCATCCCCTCCTAAGTCAAGTGTCTGGTTAGGGAATCACCTGAGCATCTCTGCTGGGCTCCCATCCAGCACCTTTTCCCATCTAATGTCCCGTTTCTTCTCTAGACTGACCCGGACCCCTCTGCAAACCTAGGTTAGCCTTTAACTATGAACAGTACCGAGGAGGCTACTATCATTTCTCTAAGCCGGACTCGTTCTAAAACCACTCATTTAAAACAAAACCCAGGCGAGTCTTCCATCGATCTCAGGAACAAATGAAGCCTACCAGAAGCGAGTGTGAAGGTGGCAGGGTGGCAAAATAAACGAACAGCTGGGGGAAGAAAGCCAGAGGGAAAGCAACTGCTGGCCGCAGGCTCTGGGCCTTTCTTCAGGGGGGGGGGGCAGCGCTCACGTTAGAGTCCTCTTACTTAAGCCGGGCGAAGGTGGCGCACACCTTTAATCCCAGCACTCGGGAGGCAGAGGCAGGTGGATCGCTGTGAGTTCGAGGCCAGCCTGGTCTACAAAGGGAGTCCAGGACAGCCAAGGCTACACAGAGAAACCCTGTCTCGAAAAACTGAAGAAGAAAGAGAAGAAGGAGAAGGAGAAGGAGAAGGAGAAGGAGAAGGAGAAGAAGTTAAATGCCACTGTCATAATTACTGGACACGATAGGATATTAAAACATGTTTTATGATTATTAAGACACCCTCTCATTCCCATTTCTGAGTTTAGCTTTCTCATTTAAAGATCTTTTTCTCTGACATTAATAATTAACCAGAGAACTAATTTACCCAGATTCTTCAAACTCAGTTTACTTAAAAGGAAAGTGGCTCCAAGAAGGCCGTGCCCATGGGTTTATGCCACCTCCAGCCATGGGCCTCTGGGGAATACTGTGCTTTTTAATTCTCCTGGACAAAACTCAGGGACAGGAACAAACGTAAGTAAAGCAAGCCATCCCGGTTCTCCTAGGCGTCTGAGATGTGCTGAGTGGAAAGGAGGTTGAGCAGGTTGTGTGAACTTGGGAATAACTGTCTCCTTCTGAAATGGTAAATGGACAGTTTCAGGTCCACACGAGAAAGCTTCCCTCGGAAGCGGTTTTCATTTGCTCAGCGGCTGATAACGCCACTGTTCTTGTGCGGCTGCTACCTGCAAAAACAGACCCAAGGACTGCTCACTTTCCTATTCAGCAGAAAGTGAAAACAAGATAATCAGTTTTCTTGGCATTTATTTCTTCCTTGTCCTTGGTGCCTAGCTTGTGCTTTTCTATGTCTAAGTGCAGTTAAGCCAGAGTAACTCCAATATGGTAGTCTCATAAATCCAATTGTTTCAGATCATAGTTTTAACTAAAAGATGTGTCAGATTATTTTATGGTGAGTCTTGAAGCATTCCCACCTCAGGAACAAAATTCAAAACTGTGGTTGGAATTACTTCTACATTCATGAGCCAATTTGCCATAAGTTTATTGCTACCAAAATCTTGTCCTTTTAAATAGTGAGGTCTTATGTACAAATATCTAAGTATAGGAAGTTAACTGGAAAGTATGTCATTGAACTTATTTTTTCTTCCTTCCTTCCTTCCTTCCTTCCTTCCTTCCTTCCTTCCTTCCTCTCAAGATGAGGTTTCACCATGTTGTCTAGGCTCATCTCAAATCATATGCCCATGTGATCCTCTGGCGTCCGCCCCGTGGCCAGCTGGGACCTCAGGCATTTGTTAATATGCTGAGCCTATTCAGTCCACATATGATGACAAGTCTGCGCAGGGAAGTGACTGGCCGAAGGTCACACTGACAGGGAGAGAGAAGCTTTACTGAGGTTTCCTGTTCACCACATCAGTTCCTCCTGACTTTGACAGAAATGCAACTGTAGAAAGGCAAATGTAAAGAAAACGTACAGTAATGAGAGAAGCACGCCGCACATGCTCTGAGATTCCACTGCAAGGCCACAAGCTACCCCAGGACCAGGACCTAGCACTACTTTCATTTACTCCTTTTTTAACAGACAAGCTCAGGGAGATGAGGATTAAACACCAGAAGCTGGGCCCAGAGATTTTTGTCCCCTGGGGTGTTCTGAATTCCTTCTCTTCTACTGCACTGACCCTGACTATAAACATATTTCTTGTATTTCTCTGGAAACACGAGGAAGTACACCATTTATGTTCATCAGTTTGTGATTCAGCAAAGAAAAAAAAAAAGAATTTGAACCTCATGCTAGTTAGCATTCTTTCTGCCATTGTGACAAAATACGGGACACAAGCACCATAAAAGAGGAATTCATTCTGCTCAGACTTCAGAAGTGTTAGTCCATCCCTGCAGGAATGGGATGACAGACAAGGCAGTTCCTGTTGCTCAGCTAAGAAGCAGAGAGAGAATGCTTGCACTCAAGGGCACACGCCTCCCTTCACCCTCCCCCCACACCCCACACACACCCCCTCCACCATTACATGTGATCCCTCCGTCTATGGGATGTTGTCATTATCCACATTCAAGGTATGTGGATGATAGCTATTGGCTAGTCCTCCCTGGAAACAAACCATAGACACACAGATGTGCTTTACAAGCCCTGAGGCATTTTTTTTGGGTCCAGCATGGACACCTTCCTCTTAATAGGTTCTGCAGGTAGGAGAAGAGCTTGTACTCCAGCTGAAGAAGCAGAGAATGAATGAATGAATGGGTTAATGAAAGAATGAATGAGTCAGTGAAAGAATGAATAAATAATAAGAACAAGTTAGCTTTAGTATTATGAAGAATAAAGGCAAGTATAGAAACCAAAGGCCACTATTTAAAGATATGGGCAGGAAAGGCTCCTTTACAAGGGTGATATATAAATAGAGCCTGGAAGAAATAAGGAAAAGCTATGCAAATGTCTGAAGAAAAAATAGAAACAGCCCAAGTAGTATCCCTGTCTGTGCAAACTCAAAGGACTGCCTCCTGAGAGTGTGAAGAAAAATATTCAAGATGAAGCGTCTTCCTATGCACAGACTGCGTTCCTGCTTCATCAGTACAGGGCAGTTTACATAAAGGGAAGTTACACAGCCAGTGTTAAAACATTTGTGTGGGGGGGGTGGATAGGCATGCACATTCCATAGCAGACATGAGGAACCCAGAGGATGCCTAAGAGTCAAGTCTTTCCTTCTACTACCTGGCTTCTGAGATCAGACTCAGCCCATCAGTTAGTGGCAACTTGTATTTCTCTGCTGTGCCTTTTCGCCAGCACGCAGCCAGCTTTAGAAAATGTGTATGTGTGTGGTGTGTGTGTGTGTGTGTGTGTGTGTGTGTGTGTGTGTGTGTGTGTGTTTAGCATTCAGTGGTTCATGCCATGCTGAAATCTTTCTGAACAAGTTATGTGTTTACACAGGACCATTAAGTCCTCCTTGGGCCCAGCATCCCTGGGCAGCTGTATCAGGAGTGTAAGAAGATCTGCAATGCAAAGGTTGTGAGCCTTTTCTTTTCCTGTTTCAACAGCTACGTCATTTCAGCACCCAAAGTCTTCCGGGTTGGAGCATCCGAAAATGTTGTGATTCAAGCCCATGGCTACACTGAAGCATTTGACGCAACAATCTCTTTTAAAAGTTATCCTGACAAAAGAGTGACCTACTCTTCAGGCTATGTTAACTTATCCCCAGAAAATAAATTCCAAAACTCAGCAATGTTAACAGTAAGTATTCATCCCACAGTTTATTTATGTATTATTGGTAAAGCTTAGTTTGAATACTGATAAAAGTATATTCATTAGTTTTGTCCCACAACTGTGGGGTTATGAGATGGTTAATAGCCACTAGTGATGGGTGAAACACAAAACTCTCAACAGAAAATTTATACTTGTTTTTGTGAGCAAAGTGCGGCCATGCCCACCTCCTTAAAAATAAAATAGTCAGCCAGGTGTAGTGGTACACACCTTTAATCCCAGCACTCCAGAAGCAGAGGCAAGCAGATCACTGTGAGTTCGAGGCCAGCCTGGTCTACAAAGCAAGCCCAGGACAGCCAAGGCTATACAGAGAAACCCTGTCTTGAACAACAAAACAAAACAACAACAACAACAAAAATAGTCTCAGCTGGGCGGTGGTGACACACACCTTTAGTATCAGCACTTGGGAGGCAGAGGCAGGTGGATCTCTGAGTTTGAGGCCATCCTGGTCTACAAAGGATAGTTAGGGCCACACAGAAACCTTTTCTTGAAAAAACAATAAATAAATAAATAAATAAATAAACATTCTCTATAAAAAACATTTAGAGATGAACTGAAAATACTTTTAATGTGAATTAGAAATGGAGAAATATGGTCAGGCGTGGTGGTACACACCTTTAATCCCAGAGAGGCAGAGGCAGGTAGATCGCTGTGAATTTGAGGACAGCCTAGTCTACAAAGTGAGTTCAGGACAGCCATGGCTATACAGAGAAACCCCATCTTGAAAAAACAGAAAACAAAAAAATAAACAAAAAAAGAAAGAAAGGGAGAAGCATGAATTGAATGTGCATATGAGCTATAGTATATTACAGCTCACAGAAACCCATGAATGTTTGTTGAGTATTTTTGAATGTTTGATGAACTTCATCATTCTAAAACTGTACATAACTCCTCATGCTATGAAAACACACAATGAATAAAAAGAACAAGTGGATCAAATAACTTTTCCTTTCATTAAGACATTTTACTTTGGATTGATTATAAACAAGATTTTAAATTTTTTAGCATGTTCACTGTAGATACTGATGAGTTTCATAAAGACAAATTCTACCTACTTAATTACTTATCTATCTATCTATCTATCTATCTATCTATCTATCTATCTATCATCTATCTACCTATCTCATTTAGCTTGGATAAGAGCTTATGAATCTTGTTTTTTGATGAATTTTAATATCAATTATATGAATGTGTCTTTGGGCGTGGATGGGTATGTGACATGAGTTCTGGTATCCATGGAGATCAGAAGTGTGTCAGGTCCCCTGTGGCAGGAGTTAGAGATGGTTATGAGCCACCTGACTCAGGTGCTGGGAGCCCAATGGGTCCTTTTGGAAAAGCAGTACCTGTTTTTCACCAGTGAGCAATCACTCCAGCCCAGTCTTATTTATCTCTTCATATTGCTCAGTTTTTCTTCCATTTTAAAGGTTTATCCTGTTCATGTTCTTTAAGACGGTAACATGCATCATCACTTGTGATTTTTTAAAATGTAGGCATTTATAACTATGAAATTCACTCTCAGAACCACTTGCATTGTATCCTCAACATTATTTTATGTTTTCATTTTTATTTGATTCTTGGAGTGTTTTAACTTCCCTCCTGGTCTTTGATGGCTTGTTCATTATTCAGTGATGTGTTGTTCAATTTCCATGACTTTTTGTATTTCCTATAATTTCTCCAGATGCTGATTTCTAGTTGGAGTTCACTGCCATTGGATAGGATATAAGGAATAATTTCAACATTTTATTTATCTACACATGCTCTATGTTTTAAAATGTGGTTGTGTTTTAGGTAAAGTTCTGTGGGTTACTGAGGAAGGTGTGTTTTCTTCAGTGTTTGGGTAGAATATTCTATGGAGGTTTTGTTAAGTTCATTTGACATGTAGTGTCATTTAAACCTAGTGTTTCGTGGTTGATTGTTTTTGGAGGAGGGGTCTGGTGAGAGTAGGGTCTGGTGAGAGTAAGTGGAAGAATGCTGAGTGGATGTATCAACCGTCAATAAAGCGCTGTTTAGCCAATCAGCTGGGCAGAAAGAGAGGAAGTGGAAGGCGGGACTTCCTGGAATGGGAGAAAAAGTTGGATGGTTAGAGAGAGAAAAGGGTTTTGGACAGTGGGAGGAGAACAGTGGGAACATGATGCGGACCGGCCCAGGGGTCGTAGTGGCAAGTGCTTGGAATATATGTTTGTTATAAGGTTTAGGGTAGTTTGTTTAGTTTTCGAGTAGATTAGAATCAGTTCAGACTCTGCCCAGGGAAGTGCTGGTAACTTTAGAGAATGTTTCAGTCTCCCTGTGTCAGTTATTTGCTTTGTAGGCCGAAGGGATACAAAATACTGTAACAAGAGTATGACACTGAATACAACCACTCTCACTGTGCTGATGTCAGTCTGTGCCTTCCATCCAGTGGTGTTTGTTTTATGATTCTGGGTGTGGTGATGTTGAGCACACATATGCCTGGAACTGCAGTGTCTTCCTAATGGATTGTTGCCTTAACTAATATGAAGTGACTGTCTTATCTTTTTTGACTAGTTTTTAAGTCCTCCCCCCAGTTGGCATGGTAGCTACACTTGCTTGCTGCCTAGTCTGTTTGCTTGGAATTTCATTTCAAGCCTTCCACGCTAAGGCTGTTTGTCTTTGCCAATAAGGTGTGTTTCTTGCAGTCAACAGACAGTTAAGTTCCACGTTTAAAATCAATCTGCTACACTGTATCTTTTGACTGGAGAGTTGAGACTATTGCCAGAGTTGTTACTGAAAGGTGTGTTAAACCCTATTGTCTTGCTTCATTGTGTTTGGTACTTTCCATTCCTCATTTGAGCATTATTGTTCTAGTGTGGCTTATTATTTTCTGTGGCTTCATGAATGTGTTTTTCTCTCAGTTGCCTTTCACAGATAAAAATATGTTGTTCTGTGCTCTCTTGGTACTTGGAGTTTCTGTGGAGAAATTTGTTGTTATTCTGCTGTGTTTTGTTTTTATAAATGATTCTATGTTTCTGACTTACAGCTTCAAATATTCTTTCTTTGTTCTGTGTACTTAGTGTTTTAACTATTGTGTGATGAGGAGAGGTTCTTTTCTGACCTAGTGTATTTAGACTAGTAGATGCCTCCTGTGTCCAGAAGCCAATATCTTTCCCTAGATTTGGATGTTGTTCCATTCTGATTTTGTTGAATATGTTTTCTAGGCCTTTAGCTTGAACTCTTCTATGCCTATGAACTATGAAGTTATTTTTACATGGTGTACCATAAATGGTGTATGTTCTGTTCATGTTATTATTTTATTATAGTCATTGTCTGGTTCTTGTAAGTTCTCTGTATTGCCTTTAAGCCACAACTGCCACTTGATACACTCTATTGGAAAGGCTTTACCCTGGCCTTTAAAATCCATCTTATTGAGGTTTTCATTTCTAAAATTTCAATTTGATTATTTTTTTGCTATTTCTTTTTGTTGAATTCTCCTTTCATATTTTTTATTGGCCTCCTTATTTCATTCATGTTTTTGCATTCTCTTTTAATTCATTCAGGAATTTATTAATGTACTCTCTGAGTTCATTGAACATTTTTATAATCATTATTCTAAATTCTTTTGGATTCCATCTAATCCACACTCATTGGGGCCCAATTCTGTGGCTTGGTAATTTTGTGATCAGTCATGTTGTGATTTTTTTTCATGTTTCTTTGTTTCTGCAGTTGGATTTGGGCAACTTGGATTAGGTCATTGTAGACTTGTGTGTGTGTGTGTGTGTGTGTGTGTGTGTGTGTGTGTTTGTGTAGCTAAAATATTTCTCCCCCTTCAAGTGGGACTAAGTTGTAGTAGGGCTGAGTTCTCATTCCTCCAACTCTAGACTGTGGCTATAGCTCAGAGGCGGAACTCTCAGCCCACATGCTCAGGGGACCAGGCACATTCTCTGTCACTACTCTGAGAGTAGAATTCTAACTGCAGAAGCAGCCACAACCGCTCAACAAGCCTGCTGTGAAAGTACAGTAAGAGCACATTAAAAACAATCACCCTTTAGACTCCAATAATTTTCGGACAATATAGAATCAAAGACAGCACAGCGTTGACTTAGGAATTAGCAATTAAGAGTAAGAATGGGAGGGAAATATTTTAAGTAAAGTAACTTTAAGTTAAGTGAAGATAGCTACTAGCATTAAAACAACAAAGGAAATGGGGAGACGACCACGCACACACTTGTAGGGCCAGAGGACAACCTCAGCTGTGGTTCACCAGTTGCCATAAGCCTCATTTCTTATGGCAAGGTCTTTCACTGGCCTGGATCTCACCAGGTGGACTAGGCTGGCTAGGCAGCAAGCCCCAGGGATCTGTCTGGACCTCATGCTTGTAGGACAAGAACTTTGCAAGCAAAAGGTTTTCAATTACTGAAAGCTAATTTTTCATCATGAAGGGCTTTTGGCAAAATTAATTTGCTCTTCTATCTCTTGTGCCATTTGGTTGCTTCTGTTTACTTGTTGGTTGAATTGGCTGGTTTTTGAGATGAGGGTTCACTGTGTAGCCCAGGGTGGTCTTGACATTGCCCTGCTTCGTTCTCAGAGCACTAAGCTATATTTATTTATTTATCTATTTTTGCTTGTTTCTTGGTTTTTCGAGACAGGATGTCTCTGTGTAGCCTTGGCTGTCCTGGACTTACTAAGTAGACCAGGCTGGCCTCAAACTCACAGAGATCCACCAGCCTCTGCCTCCCCAAGTGCTGGGATTAAAGGTGTGCGCCACTACACCCGGTTTATACTGCTTTCTGAATGATGCAATGTGCACATCATTTTCCGCTTCTAATGAGGCCGCATTTTTGTGGCATGTTTTGTCATCTTTGTGTAGTCACAACTTTCTTAACCAAAATATTTTAGTAACAACTTATTGCCCGAGCCTACGTCAATTATAACCCAATTAACCCAAACAGTAGGAAATGAGGACTAATTGACACAACAACAAAACCTTAAGGATATCAGTCCCGAAGAATGATTCTCCGGTCGGGAGCCGCAGGATTTCTTCCACTGGAACCGAGGGTAACCAGACCCCAGAGCCTAAGCAGGAGCTGGAGCTCTGAAGCCTTCCCTCAAGTGGTTTTCTCTAGGAGTGTCTTGAAGAGCAGCGATGAACAGCCAAATCTATCCCAAGTCTTCAATCTGCGCAGCCGCAGTTCTGGGCTCATTTCTATATCTCCTCCCAGAGTCTGTTCACAGGATCTTTTTCATCTGGTAGCAATTAAGCTCCTGCACAAGGTGGTTGCTCTTCTAGTGAATTAACATCACCTGTTCTCTTACTGGACCGTTCGATCCCACACTTGGGATCCTAAAGAACAGGTTTCTCTCCTTCACCTTTGAGTCATGCTCTTTTCATTATTATTTTTACAGATACATCCCAAGCAATTGCCTGAAGAAAAAAGCTCAGTTTCACATGTGTATCTGGAAGTTGTGTCAATGCATTTTTCAAAATCGAAGAAAGTACCAATAACCTATGACAATGGATTTCTTTTCATTCATACAGACAAACCTGTTTACACTCCAGACCAGTCAGGTAGAGTATAAATCACTTATTTGCGGGAAAAGGCAGGGGGTTCCGCCCTGCCCCACCCCACCCCAAAAAAATCAAAAGCAGCCCCACCGGCCAAAAAAAAAAACGAAATCAAAATCCTAACGACTTTCATACTTTCAAATACCATTTTGGTTTTTAATTTATAGAGAAATTTCTAAATAGAGTGAAAATTAACGACTACATTTGCTGCATTGTCAGTTATTTCTAAATAGACAAAAAAGCTTCCTTGCCAGTTGGCAGTGGAACACACCCATTTAATCCCAGTACTGGGGAGGCGGACGCAAATGGATCTCTCTGAGTCCCACGCCAACCTGGTCCACAGAGCTAGTTATAGGACATGCAAGGCTACACAAAGAAACCTTGTATTGGAGAGAAAAGTTTCCTAAACTCTGTAAAATGTTGTTAGAACGTAAACATATTAAGCAAATAGATTTTATTTCAAATAAAATTTTGACAAAGGAGAAATATTTATCATAGATCCGTTGTTTATTAAAAAAAATGCACAGAGTTGGGATTGAATTCTCAAATTGGGAAAAAACACCCAACATGGGGAAACTAGCTGTCTCGGGAGATATAAGATCGTGAGAATGTGGCCGTCATCAGAGAGGGGGTCTGCTGAGACAATACCATAGTTATGGTACTTCTGTTATAGAGGGAGGGTGGTGCAGTCAGCCTGACCCGGTGCTTGAGGAAAGCCCTGGTTTACACGGAAAAGTATGGCGGCATCTCCTCATGTCCGTGTGTTTGCAAAGTCAGTTCCTCCCTCCCTCCTCCTTGCCATCACTGACCTTAAAGCACACTAAGGATGATCTATAAGAGTTGTACATCTCAAGGAGGAAGTGGTGAGATTTCATTAACGAAATTATTGTTGGGGAAGAACGGAGAAAGGGAGGCAGGGTCAGCGTGCTTCAGAAGCGTTGGTGGGTAAGGTGCTAATGGCGGTGGTTGTTGATGACGTCAGCAGTGATGTGGAACAGAGGCCCTGCTGATTGGCTCAGACAGAAAAAGCCTGGAGAGGGTGAGCATGGTGCTACCAGGTGCTACCAGAATAGTGTGAACTCTTGATTGACAAAAGCACTGGGGGGCGGGCGGGGAGCGGGGTTAGAGGGATGGTTCATCAGTTAAGAGTACATGCGTTAATAAACCCAGGTTTGATTCCCAGCATGCATACGTTGGCTCACAATTGTCTGCAACTCTGGTCTTAGGGGCTCCATCACCCTCTTCTGACCTCTGCAAGCGCTGAGTGCACACAGCACACAAATACACACTCAGTCAAAGACAGCCACATCCGCAATTTTTAAAGACTTTTTAATTGATTTATTGTGAGTTTCACATCATGCACCCCAGTCCCACTCACCTCCCATCCAGTCATATCCACTCTTCACATTCGCAACCTCTCCATCAAAATCTCCCTCCCTCCCTCCCTCCCTCCCCCCCTCCCTCCCTCCCTCTCTCTCTCTCTCTCTCTCTCTCACACACACACACACACACACACACATCATCATCATCATCATCATCAACAACAACAACAACAACACAGAGAAAACATCTTGCTGTGGAATCTATAGCATGTCAGTATACCCCTCTGCCCACACACCTTCACTTGCAAATGTTCATTGCAATGAGACATTGATCTGGTTCAAGATCTCTGGCTTCTCTGTGACACCATCAATACTGGATCCTCACTGGGCCTCCTTCTGGTTATCCTGTTGTTGCCCTGTGTCATGGAGATCCTGCAGCTTTGCATCAGCAGGACAGGCCTTTTCAGGAGTCCCAACTGTTGGTCTTTGTTCTTGCCTTAGGGGTTGGCTGCCTGTGCCTCTGCCACCAGGGTCAGCTCTGCTGAGCTGTTCAGGGGAGGTGCAGGCCATCTCTTCCTAGTGCAGCAGCTGGTGAGGGACAGGGCTAGCTCTCCCCATCTCATGATCCTGCGGGCAGCTTTCCGTAACCACCCCATGACTGGGTCAGCTCTCCCACACTCATGGCCTCAGGGCCAGATCCACTGTGCTGCCTCGGTGAGGCACAGGGCCTGTTTTCAGTGCAGTATCCAGTCAGGTGTGGGGCCAGTTATCACACACACACACACACACACACACACACACACACACACACACACACACACAC
>OU015750.1:11727099-11777206 GCA_907169655.1 Acomys percivali | reverse complement strand
CACACACACACACACACACACACACACACACACACACACACACACACCACAAGGCCACTCCACCAAGAGGAAGTGATCAAATCACAGGCACCAGGGTCCATGTCAGAGGTAGTCCCAGCTCCCCTTACTTACTAGGGGATCCATGTGGAAAGTGAGCTGTCCACTGGCTACATCTGAACAAGTGTCTAGGTTCTCTGCATGCCTTGTCCTTGGTTGGTGCATCAGTCTCTGCAGCCTCACCCCCACCCCTGCCCCATCCAGATTCATTGGCTTTGATGATCTCTGGGCCCTTCTATCCCTTGACTCTTCCGCACAACTTTCCGTGCTCTGCCCAGAGTTTGGCTGTGAGTCTTAGCATCGGTTTGACCCCGTGCTGGGTGGAGTCCTCCGGAGGACTTCTATGTTATTTTCTAATGAGAGACAGAAAGTGAGTGGCTCCAGATGGGAGAGGGGGGAGGGGGGAGGCAGAAAGGGGGAGGAAGGGGGAGGGGAGGTAGGGGGAGGGGCGGGGGCGGAGAAGACTGGAAGGAGTGGAGGGAGGGGAAACTGTAATCAAGATATATTGTACAAGAAGAATCTATTTTTAAGGACAGGGGAAATCCTAACTAGCCCAAATACTATGGCTTACGCTTCCAGGTCAGAGTTCGTCACTGAGAGAAGTCAGGGCAGGAACTCACGCAGGAACCTGAAGTCAAAACTATGGAAGAACACTTTTGGTGGGGGTGGGGAGGGTGGGAGTGGGGGGTTGTATTGAGACAGGGATTTTCTGTGTAGCCCTGGATGATCTAGCGCTTACTCTGTAGACCAGGCTAGCCTTGAACTCAGAGATCTACCTGCCTCTACGTCCTGAGTGCTGGGGTTAAAGATGTGCACCACCACCTGGCTTTGAATAACAGTCCTTGCTTGCTTACATGCTTATGTTTAACTAGATTTCTTACACAGCGAAGGATCACCTGCTCAGGGAATGCTGCCACCCACAGTGGGCTAGGACCTCCAACATCAATTAGCAATCAAGACAACTCTATGTTAGCGTGTTAGCGCCAGAGCTTACGACAGCTCTTAAATGCTGGATAGATTTTATCCACTAATGAAAGGGAGATGCTAAATACACCCACATTTTCCTTTCCTATTTTCAATTTAATAAACACTCATTGAGTAAACACGATGTTGAAAAGACTTACAAGGATAAGAGAAAAAGACACACACAGAGAGAGAAAGACAGAGAGAGACAGAGACAGAGAGAGACAGAGACAGAGAGAGACAGAGACAGAGAGAGACAAATACAGAGACACAGAGAGACAGAGAGAGACAGAGACAGAGAGAGATGAAGACAGAAAGTCCTTGTTCTATTGTTCTGTTTTTAAGGAACTTCTACTCTACTGGAAGGAGAAATCTATTGTCCATTATAACCGCTATAATCAAAATATAAACAAGTGATTTGGGTGTATCAAGCCTGGGTTCACTCTAATTTGGAGAGAGGGACAGCTTATCAGAGAGATCACTCTTGTTGTTGCTGTTATTGATGATGATGGAGATGCTGCTGCTGCTGGAAGTGATGATGATGCTTTATTCATGTACCTCTTGCCCAGTTTGAAAGCACAGCTGCCTGCTGTGCTTCAGAGGCCACTCTACTTAAATGGTGACACCATCTCTTCAATTCTGTTTCCAGTCCTACCACGTTTCTCTGTCTCAATCGAACCAGAAAGTAACTTCATTGGCCATAAGAATTTTAAGAACTTTGAGATCACTGTAAGAGCAAGGTAAGATCATAGCTTTCTCAGACTAACTCCATTAGGCTCTGGTTCAAGCTCAGAGTTGTGCAAAGTCAGCCTGTGACCCACTGTGCCCCGTGACTTTGGTGATGGACGGAGGACACATCGACACATCGTGCTGACTGATGGTCTATTTGCCTGTCCTGAGTTAAGCTTAGAAGCAGAAAAAAAAAAAAAAAAAAAAAAACCCATCCTAAAGATTGAAGCTCATGTGTGCATTCATAAGCAACTCAACTTAGGATATGGAGACTGATACAGAATGCTTCACTTACCATCCCATTTTTAATATATTTCAATTAGTTACTTGAAAATTACGCACGTGCATGCCATGTCTTTTAATCGTATTTACCTACCACTTTTCACATTGCTCTGGCCAAAGTGAAAAGGGGCATGTCATTTCTCCTTCCTCTTCCTGGTCTGCCTAGGTGTTCGGAGTCCACAGCCATGTGCTGCCATCTCCATATTCCTTCCTTGCCGGGATATGCACTGCTTTCTTATATCACAAAGCCTTAACCTACTTAAAAAAAAAAAAAAAAGACAAGTTCTCACTATGTGGCCCCCTGCTGGCCCAGAGATCACTACATTGATCAGGCTGACCCTGAACTCAGTGTCAGGGTTAAAAGCCATATTTTTCTCCCTATGACCTTCTAAGGGTGAAGCAGAATACTGGTTGGGGCGAGTGTATCATGTGCCTTATATAACTGCAAACCGTTAGCTCTTATCCGTATCACCCACTGTAACAACGGTAGGAAAACAACTTTCTGATATTGTTCGACAGGTATTTTTATAACAAAGTGGTCCCGGATGCTGAAGTGTATGTCTTTTTTGGATTGAGAGAGGACATAAAAGAGGATCAGAAGGAAATGATGCAGAGGGCAATGCAAGTCAAAACGGTAAGATGTTTGCTCAGGCCGGGCGCTGGTGGCGCACGCCTTTAATCCCAGCACTCGGGAGGCAGAGGCAGGTGGATCGCTGTGAGTTCGAGGCCAGCCTGGTCTACAAAGCAAGTCTAGGACAGGCAAGGCTACACAGAGAAACCCTGTCTCAAAAAACAAACAACAACAAAAAGAAGTTTGCTCAGGCCTCACCTATGTGAGGAGGCATAGTGCCTGCAAAGCCTCTGGCCCAATCCCACAATCTGGACACCTGCAGACAGTGAGGCTTAAATTCCCTGTTGGCATCTATTGCCCTAAGGAATAAATTCCTCCTTTTATTGCAATAAATTTGTATGGTTTGGCCTAAGAAGGCTAAATAACGACAAGAAGTCTGAAGCGTACTTTTAAACTGCCAGCACTACGTGCTGGGCAGAATCTAACTAAAACAAATCTACCCGTAAAATAAACAAACTACTCAAAACCGCTTAACGTACCGTGCTGTGTAGATGCTGTGGCACTTGCCACTATGATGGTGCTAGGCAATTTCTCCCCTCGTCCTCCTCCACCTCCCTCTCTTCCCCTAACCGGCACTTTTTCTTACCCTCTCCCCAGAAGTCCCGCCTTCCACTTCCTGTCCTTCTGCCCAGCTGATTGGCTAAACAATGCTTTATTGACAGTTGTTAAATCCACTCAGCATTCCTCCACAAGTCCCTTTAAGTCTAATTAAAAAAAAAAAAAAAAAAAAACCCTTTTACCTATACATTTATATCATTACCAATATACATACACAAGAACCACAAAACAATCGTTATATTTATGTTATACTCATAATGTATCGATGTCTTCAACCCCATCAGAGACTTGAGAAGGAATAAAATTAATTAGCTGAGTAAATAGGAAGTGCAGGTTATCAGCTTCCAAAAAAAAAAAGAAAGAAAGAAAGAAAGAAAGAAAGAAAGAAAGAAAGAAAGAAAGAAAGAAAGAAAGAAAGAAAGAAAGAAAGAAATGACAGAGACACTTTGCTGCCTGAACAGTCACTCAAAACTTTTTAACACATTGGCGCATCATCGTCAGCCTTCTGGCCCAATATATCTGACAGACACGTTTGTGAAGCAGGGACTATTGAGGACTTGCCTACCCTGTCTTGACAGAGTTTGACCGTCAACTCCACCTGCATCCAGGCTTGCCCATTTCAGGCAGAATTCTGTCTGTGGCAGAAAACAAGGACATTTTTGCCCAATGACTGATTTGCCACACCTGAAGCCATCTCCATAAGGAGGTTCTTCAATGCTCATTACCTTCTTTGAGGCAGGCTGGGTGTTGCCAGGAGTCAACCTGTCTCATTTTCAAAGAATCCTCAAAACAATTAAAATTTCTTTAAATGCCATGTTCTGTAGGTCTCTGAGGTTTTTGAAGACTTAATCTAAATATTTTACCTTATCTATTAAACCTAGAATGTATATAGTCTTGTGATAAATTTGAATAGTATAATGAATTAAAAATAAACTTATTTTACATCAATATCTAATATTCTATACCAATGAATTAAAAATATACTTGTGAGTAACCTTAAATGCCTTAAGTTGAAGAGTAGATTCAATAATCTACCATTTGTCCCATCATTCCTATATGTTTCTATATTTGTAGAGAAGAATCCCTGAGTCAAACCTCTCTGAATAAAAATCAATAATAACACAATCAATTCCCAATGAAGATAAACATCCATAGCCCAAAGCCTTATCCAACCCCCTTTAAGGGAAATGAGACAGAGTTCTCTTTTTAAGGCTTCTTCAGGCTGACTTGGGACATAATAATACCTATATGGGGTCCAAATAAAACTGGGAAAATGGTTAAACAAGATATAGATAGCATTTTTGGTCCAGTCTCTAAATGTTGAGAAATTCAGGCTTAATGAAAGTTGTTACATCCATTCAGCGTTCCTCCACCGTGGAGCGAGCTAGCTACAGAAATGAGCCATATCAGTGATCTCTGGGCTTGATTGAGAGAGCCTGACTCAGCAAAGAAGGTGGAAGAATGATCCAGCATGCACTGATGTCAACCTTGGACCCTCATATGCACATGCACCCACTCACACATGCAAAAAAACCCCGCACACGTACAATGCTCATACAACAAACATAACATACACACATGCATGCCAAATGGAAACCGAAAACAAATAAACCGTCCTTTCTTTGGCACCAGCCTCCCTGGCCAATCAGTGCCATCTTTTCCTTTTCTCAACTTAACATAATCTCTCTTACCCCCAGGTCTCTGCCCCTCCCTCCACCCTTCCTGACTTCTCCATGCCCAATTCCTTCTCATTCCTTATGTTCCAACACTGGCACCTTTTCTTTGGGACGTAGCCCTGACCACCTGAACACAGCTGGCCATCCTATGTGCTAACTAGACTACAAGTCTCTCTTGTTAAAGCATGTTTTGTCTTTCTTGCAGTGTAGCTCTCAAATTGGCGTGGAAGGCATTTAACCCATTGGGAGATTCAGCAATGCCAAGAACTACTTATAGTTGGTTTTGTTTTTTTTTTTAAATGAGGGTGCTGTGTAGATGCTGCCGCTAACATCCTTCAGGGCACAAAGTACCCACGGAATGTGAAATCTGTCCATGATTGTTACAGTTATTTTTAATAACCATGTTTCTCTTAGTTTCTCTCTTAACCAGTCTATCACACAAATACCTGAGACTTTTTTATATTTGTTTAATGATATGCTTCACAGCACAAGAACTGAAGTTATTACTTGCACTTTGTAGCTTTCCTGCTCTAGATCCTCTCTCCTGCACCTCTGCCCTTGGCTGAATCCTCTACTTCCTCTTCTAACTCCTCCTCCCCTACCTGACAGGAAGTCCAGCCCTATTCTCTTCCCTGCTCAGTGGTTGGCTATAAGCTGCTTTATTGGCATACAAGGGGACAATCGGGAAGCAGAGTTTATACAACATTGAGACAGGAGATCCTCAGAACAAGGCTTGCAACCAGATACGGGGGATACAGAAATCAGCATCTGGGTTACACAATAACCTTATGCCTACATTTAAGGGCTGTTTAAATCAGTTACTAGAACTGAGGTTAAAGTGCCGTTCTGTTTTCTCTTATTTAATGTTCTCTATATTACACCACACATGACACTGGGTCATGTCCCTCTTGTGTACATTTGCACATCCATTTTGCATTTTGCTTCTGTTAGGGTATTTAGCTTCTGTTTTTTAAAAGATTGTTTTATTAATTCAATATGTAAATTAAGAGACGTTTTAAAATTCAAGAGTCTGCTTTAAGCACTGATACTTAAAATAACTGAAGACCAGGGATGTAGCACAACAATAAAATGCATGCCTAGCATCCATGAAGTCCCGGATTCAATTCCAGCATCAGTCAATCAAGCTGAATCAGACAAAAAGGCCTGCCTTCCTCAAGCCATTTTCAAATAAGGAAAAAAAAAAAACAGATGAAAATAGTATCTTTTGATAATTCAACAACATAATTAGTAATTAAACAATGACATAAATAAGCCTCCTGTCTCTTTACTTATTGTATGCTCTATTATCAGCTGGTACCTAAAAGTCTGTGGGATCATCAAAACCCTTCCACATCTCCAACTCTCCACAAACTCACTAGAAAATAGCATTTTGGCTGGGCAATAGTAGTGCACACCTTTAATCCCAGGCAGATGTCTGAATTCATAGCCAGCCTGGTCGACAAAGTGAGTTCTCTGGCTACACAGAGAAATCCTATCATGAAAAACAAAAACACAAGGAAAGAAAGCAAGAAAATAACCATTTTAGCCTTCACTGTGGGTTCAGTCCTTCGCTTTACCTGGGACGATAACACACATGGCTCCTCTAGTTAGCCTCCTGTTGAGAGGCTAGAAAAAGCCGACTTTGAAAGTTTTCCCTTCTATGTCCTTCTCTAACTTGACTCTTCCTTTTATTCCTTTAAAAAAAAAAAAGTTGATCAACGGAGTTGCTCAAGTCACGTTTGATTCTGAAACAGCAGTTAAAGAACTGTCATATGATGGTCTAGAAGATGTAAATAACAAGTACCTTTATATTGCTGTAACCGTCACAGAATCCTCAGGTGAGGGGTGTGTGTGTGTGTGTGTGTGTGCGCGCGCACGTGCAGCATTCTTAAGGTGTAGAGTTGGACACTATGTCAATGGTGTAAGTGATTTCTGCAATTCCTTCACATTTTTTCATAGTTTGACCTTTCCTTTTCATGCCTTTGGAAATGGACTTGAGCAGAGCTCTGGTACCCGGTGGCCCTGACTCCCTATCACCAGAACTACAAAAGCAAATTAACCCTTGCAGTGGCTCTATGGGATGTTTTACTCGCACATCTAGCGCCCAGTGTCCTCACCTGCCTAGAGCCAAAATAAAATTGAGGTTCTGTGTAAGCCTTTTGCTGAGGCATGATGTAATGAAAGGTGCTGTATCATCATCATCACCCCGGTCACCTTCTCTGCAATCATCAGCTTTACAATCAATCACAGTATTGATCTTCTGCTGAGGCTCCAATAGTGAGTATGCTCAGAGGACCTAAAGAGTGCCCGTCACACGCTGGATGCCACCTGAGTGCTGGCTTCTCCCACTTTCTCTGCTCTTCACCAGGTCAGCCTATCATGTCCTTAGCATGTTTAATTTACATCATGCCTGTGGCCCTCAAGTCCCCTCCCATGGCTGTTGTTTTGAGACAGGATCTCACTATGTAGCACAGGCTAGCCTCAAACCTACAGCAATCCTACTCTCTCGGCCTCTTAAGTGCTAGGATTACTAGTGTACGTCCCTACACCATAGCTCTCATGGTTTTAAAATAGCTTTTAGTTGCTACTCCAAGCAGAGACAAACTGTCTTCTCGTATGTGTTTGTAACTAATGCAGTTTTATATTTTTAGGCCCACATCAAACCCCCAACCAACCTTGAATAGGTAATCTAACCACATTAAGTATAACTGGTTTAAAGTAAGAGTCTTTGGTGATTCCTAAGGCGCCATTGGCCCACTGAAATTTGTCCTTCTATGGCAGAGAGTAGAGCACTGAAACGCTTACGTTATTGAACACCGGGCATTGCTAGAGGCCCAGGAGCTGCTGGAGAGTGGTGGTGACACTGTGCTCCTTAACCTGGCTTTTGTTTTCAACATTATTGTAATGTCTTCCTCTCATTTGTTTTGTTCCTTAATTTCCTTCAAATAATCTTAATATAAGCAGTAGTTATGAGATACCCAAAAAGTGCTTATTAGTGCACAGGACTGATTACACGTGAGCTTGTATAAATGTCACACTCTTACAAACCATTATCACATGTTAACAAGGAACCTGTTACAAAAAGCCCTGCACGTGCTCTAAGCAAGGAGCTCGATGCTATGAGCCCGTAAAAGGAGGTGCGCTTCCAGAGGATTGCAGCCTGACCGACAACAGTGTCATAAAGAGAACGGTGGAGGCTGGCGGGGGGTGGGGGCAAGGGGGGGTAGGAGACGGCGTAAAGCTGGGTACCCTCTGTGGGCCAGGACAAGAAGGGCGGAGAGGGAAACCTGATTTTCCAGGACAGCAGATTGGTCTGGCCACATAGCGGGAAACAGGGATGAAAAGCTGGAAAGGAAATTAAGGAAACCAGAGGCTCGTGCTTTATCCTTAAAGTTGTCTCACTTTAAGCTGCCGGGTAATAGAGCCTTCTGGACTTTTCTCTGCATCTTGCTGCGTCTTCTCCAGTTGTCTTCAGGTCCCAATGATCTAACCTGGACACCTGCTGAGGCTCAGCCTCTGGGTTCCCTGAGTCTCCCCTTGATCCTCTGAACACATCCAACAGCTGAAAGATGATGTCCTCTTCCAACCCCCCCCCCCCCCGAGTCCTGTGCTATAGCCTGACTTCCACGGTGAGGGGGAAGAGGGCGACATCTTTCTACGTGGGCTTTGGAAGGTCCTGATCCCTTTCTGGATTCCCCCTGGGGAACCACATCCTAGACACGTTGGCTAAAGAATGAAGGGGGAAGTACGTAGAGGGGATGAATAAGCCTGTGGCACAGAGACCAGACCTTCATCCTGTAGACCATCATCGCCTTTCCGGAAACACTAATACAATGCTTGCTGCCCTTGCAGGGGGATTTTCGGAAGAGGCAGAAATCCCCGGCATTAAATACGTCCTCTCTCCCTACACACTGAATTTGGTCTCTACTCCACTTTTCTTGAGGCCTGGGATTCCATTTTCCATCAAGGTAAGTGAGGCTGAAGGAGGTGGGAGATGAAAGAGAGCTGTTTCAGATGTGGTCTGGTTTGAGACAGGGTGAACTCCTGGCATCCATCTGAATCGTTCTGGCAAACAGGTACAGGTTAAAGATTCACTGGAGCAGTTGGTAGGAGGGGTCCCGGTAACTCTGACGGCACAGACAGTCGACGTAAACCAAGAGATGTCTGACTTGGAACCCAAGAGAAGCCTCACACATGCCACGGATGGGGTAGCTTCGTTTGTGGTGAACATCCCAACTGAAGTGACGGTGCTAAAGTTTGACGTGAGCTAAGTCTTCTTGCTATTTTCTCTAGAGCAGCGTGAGCTTTTGACTGTGTGCTTTGGCTGGTGTGCAGACACATGTGGCTGCTTTCGTCCCTGGAGTCCAGAGGATAACTCCTTAGTTTTACACCCAAAATGAAAGGAATGCCTGAGACAGTCTGCCAATGTAGTGAATGGGCCTTGACAGGGGAGTGGAGAGGGGGACCGTCAGATTTTGGGCCGGGAGAGGGGTTGGAAATTAACTATTTTCTTTTATACAAAATAGATTATATCGGAATGCAGACACAGCAGAGTAGCAAAACAGTGGGTACCAGTGGAAGCAATGTGCTCTTCCAACACACGTGTATTTTGTCTTTTCAGGGACACTTGAGAGTCAGATGTCAAAAAGCCTTTTTCCCCTGATACATAAACTATTCTCCTTTAAAGCTCACTTCATCATCCTCTCTCCCAGGAAATGTATTTAAGTTCCCAAGTAAAATCTGAGTCAGCTAATAATAAGATCACCGGCTGAAGCTGGCTTACATTGGCATCTACGGAGCCCCTATTAGGACAACACAGATTACTACCTGTGGCTTCCACTCACTGGTGTCTACGGAGCCCTTATTAGGAGCCCTGTGCTAAGGACCTTATGAAAGAGACATTTAATCAGTGCCGTGAACTGAGACTGTTACCTTTACTGTTTTGTAGATACAAAGGGAAAGCTTCTAACCTCTTTTAACTAGATAGTGTATCTGGAATTAGAAAGTGATGGACTGGGATGAGAGGGAATACAAATCCAGCTCTGGGGCATGAGTTAGGAACCCTCCCACTGCCTGGAGGTGGACATTACTGCCCAGCGAGTGTATGCGCACTTCCATGGCACCCCTTCCTGCCAAGGCTGGGTCAGACAGCCACTGTGCCATGCATT
The DNA here is from genome assembly GCA_907169655.1 of Acomys percivali. Lineage (NCBI taxonomy): Eukaryota > Metazoa > Chordata > Mammalia > Rodentia > Muridae > Acomys > Acomys percivali. Next base: position 11,767,142 of record OU015750.1, on the reverse strand, counting down.
CTTAACTCCGATGTCCCAGTCCCGGGTAGTTTCTGCTGCCTCTGTCATTGCTCCTTCCCGAGGGCCATCTCATCCCCTAGAAGAAGTCTCCAGTTCATCAGGGTATTTTAGGAAGTGTGTCCATAGTCCTGTCTTGGAACACCCTTCTTTACAAAAAAAAAAAAAAAGAGGTATTTATTTTATGTATATGAGTGGAATGTCATCAAGGCTCCCCCACACAGCCCACTCTCCCCTCAGCGTTTCCTGTAGACTGTCTATAGCTACCTGATAGCCCAGCTATACAAGCACACACTGGGATGATGGAGATGCTTTTTCTCTCTGGCAACCAGCATTGTGGAACGTAGGACCCTGAAGAGACAAAAAGGCTTTAAAGGTTCTGTGTTACAGAAACCATTGCACACGGTCCACGTGGGCATTTGAAATGTTCCTTCGCAGGTCAGAACTGATGCCCCCGAACTTCCAGAAGAAAATCAAGCCAGCCAAGAATACGAAGCAATTACATACTCATCTCTCAGCCAAAGTTACATATATATCGCTTGGACGGAAAACTACAGGCCTGTGCGTGTAGGAGAATATCTGAATATTATCGTTACTCCCAAGAGCCCATATATTGACAAAATAACTCACTATAATTACTTGGTAAGTACAGTGATGAGGGAATCCCACCCTTCCCTACCCTTCCCCCACCCTTCCCCTACCCACAACATTGTCCTTTCGATAGGGATGCTCCATAGTGACTTTTGCATTTGTATTTCTGAGCACGTTCAAGCACATCGCCTACAGCTTTGTCAAAACACTGAGGCAGGCAAGAGTCTCATGATGGTTTCAGAATGGGGTGGATGAGAGGTCACAAGACAACATGTCCAGGGAGTTGAGAGGGGGAGACCGTGATTTTGAGCTGAGGACTGCTGGTTTCCTAGCCAACGATTCCATCCAAGCTCTTGGATTGTGCCTTGTCCTATTTCACAGCCAATGATTACTTATTACACCTAATTCAAGTGTGTGTGTGTATTTCACTGACATAACAGGTCAGGGGACCCAAATCCGGCTGGTAAGACTGGAGTTACCCCATCCTGTTTCTAGTCCAAGAGACGCATCCATGAAGCATCCTGGTGCAGCCTCAGGAAGAGGGTTCAAAGAGTGTCGACCAGTTACCAAGGAGGTAGAGTGAATTAGTCCAGTGACTCGGGCACAAATAGGAGGTGACTTTTTCAGTGTTCTTTAGGAGACATTGAAACACAAGGAACATAAAAATATTAACTGATTACAGAATTAGGGGACCCCTTTACAGGCTGTGTAAGACGAGTGCAGTCCTGCTGCCTAAGGACAAGCCAAAGGACCATCGAAGACATTTTGGTTTCATGGTATTTTTTTTTAACTCTGAGCCCCCAGTTAGAACCTAACCCAGGACTTTAAAACTTAATCCCCTAACAAGGGTTATCTACTATGAGCTACTTGCTCAGCTGTAGCATTTCTTTCAAATCAACAAGACAGCAGAGGCTTAAGTGAGCTTAAGATTTCAAACAGGATTAGTTTCAAATGCAGCCCCCCCCCCATTCCCTATTATATGGTTTTGAACTAAAATTGGTATGACGTTTAGAAATAGTCCCAAGCCCCAGTTTCCCTCCACCCGCACTGTGTGTGTGTTTGTGTGTTTGTGTGATGCATGCCTGTGTATATGTGAGCTCACATGTACACGAGAGCATGTGTGCAGGTATGTGTATGTGCCTACACATATGGAAGCCTGAAGTTGACAGCAAGCGTCTTCCTTGGTCACACTCCCCTTTATTTATGGAGGCAGGTCTCTCCCTGGACCAGAACTTATTGGTCAGCTAATCCTGCTGCCCAGGTTGCCCTGGGGATCCTGTTTCTGCCTCCTGAGTGCTAGGACTACTGGCCGCTGTTGCACTGGCCTGTATGTCAATTCTGGGCTTGAATCTCCTTTCCCTTTGTGTGCCAAGTGCTTTACCTACCTCAGTTTCTACAGTGGAGGTAAATGTTCCTGTGTCACTGGTGTGTCAGGCGCGGTGGTACACGCCTTTAATCGCAGCACTTGGGAGGCAGAGGTAGGCTGTGAGTTTGAGGCCAGCTCGGTCTACAAAGGGAGTCCAGGACAGCCAAGATAATACAGAGAAACCCTGTCTCGGGGTGTGGGGGGGTGTGGCAGGGAATGGAAAAGAAAGAAAGAATTTTAGTAAATGTGAAACACCCAGCACACAGTGGAAACATAGAGGTTCATTTTCCACTTTCTCAATTTGACTTTTGCTTCAACTCTGAACTGCATCCCAACTGGAGTACGGGTTCAATTTCTGTTTCATTGATTGTTGCTACTGCTGTCTAATTTCAGATTTTATCCAAGGGCAAAATTGTACAGTATGGCACAAGAGAGAAATTTCTCGATTCATCTTATCAAAACATAAACATCCCAGTCACACAGAACATGGTTCCCTCAGCCCGACTCCTGGTCTATTACATAGTCACCGGGGAGCAGACAGCAGAGTTAGTGGCTGACTCGGTCTGGATAAACGTTGAAGAGAAGTGTGGCAATCAGCTCCAGGTGAGCCGAGCTGCTGCGTGGCAGTGGGTCTACATCCCTTGCAGGTGGCGGAGGTGGGCCGAAGCAGTTGCCTTTGATTGGCTTTGTCGCGCGCACGTGACCTTTTCTTTTCCAAACCACCTTTCAGGTTCATCTGTCTCCAGATGCAGATGTGTATTCTCCAGGCCAAACTGTGTCCCTCGATACAGCGACGGAAGGGGACTCATGGGTGGCGCTATCGGCGGTGGACAGTGCTGTGTACGGAGTCCAGGAAACAGCCAAAAGGCCCATGCAAAGGGTTAAGTGCGCGGCAGTGGTGGTGGGGCAGAGTAGCTTCACAACGTGTGGGCTCGATGGCGGGGCGGGGGTGGGGGGGGTGTAGTACGGGGCCTGCGTGGCTTTTCTTCAACACACGCAATACTGAGTTCCTTAGGAAGGTAGCTAGACCACACTGTTCGCCGCTAAAGCACAGGTCAGCCATCCTTTTTGGCTCTTCTGAGCAGATGAGAGCATCAGGAGCAGTTGGGACTGTGGGAGCTACACTGGTCAGTCCAGTGAGTTCGAGGATTTGGGTCAGGGGTGGTGGTGGTTACAAAAGTAGCGCAAGGGAATCCAGAGAGCAGACGAGTAGGAAATCGCTGCGTTTGTTGGCTTGTTTGAATGCCCCCTCAAATCTGAATTTAGAAAAAGGAATTTGGAAGTGGCCGGAGTCCCCAGATCCCCATCTAGTTTCACCACATTCAGCTATTACTTCCGGGCTTGAGTTTCTCTGGAGAGGCAGAAGGAACCAAGAAACTATGACGTTTAAAAAACATTTAGAGAGAAAGAAAAAAGGGGGGGCATTCTTGGAGTTAAAATTAAAGCCAGAATAAGCCACCTACAATGCTTTCCCACGTTAGACGCCAGACTTTTTCTCTAAACCAAAAACTAATGTTGTCTGTTAGCTCATTCCTTTATCTTTCCCGACATTGATTTATACATACATATAATATGTATCATGTATTTAGATAATATATATGAATTATATATAGCATATACATGCTACATATAGTATATGCTCCGGGAAAATTCCTAAGATTCTCCTTATCAATGCTATTTGCTTTTTTGTTGTTGTTGTTTTGTTGTTGTTGTTTTGTTTTTGTTTTTTAAGACAAGGTTTCTCTGTGTAGCCTTGGCTATTTTGGACTCACTTTGTAGACCAGGCTAGCCTCGAACTCAGAGCAATCCACCTGCCTCTGCCTCCCAAGTGCTAGGATTAACAGCATGCACCACCACTGTCCGGCTTCAATGCTATTTGCTAAGGCTTCATTCTTGGTATATTTTAAATACAAAGGTCTTTATAAATACAACTGAAGGAATGAAGTTGAGAAATGTGGTCTTTGGTCATTACATAACGAATGCCCCGTGTATTTCACAGATTAGTTGACACTGCACAATGACTAATTCCTTTAATCCTTCGGAGGAATAAACCCGGTGTTTCTTTTTCTGGATAGGTGTTTCAAGCTTTTGATAAGAGTGACCTGGGCTGTGGGGCAGGTGGTGGCCATGACAACGCAGACGTATTTCATCTCGCTGGACTCACCTTTCTCACCAATGCAAATGCAGATGACTCCCGGTACCATGGTAAAGCAGTTGAATTTTATTCCTGAGACGTACCTCCCACACCTCGCGTTTATCCCACTGCCTGAGACTGCTGTGACTCTGCGAGTCTCTTAGCATGCTTCACTGCAGCCGCGTATCTGAAAGTGAGGAGAAAAGCAGATCCCTGGAGCTCATTAGCCACACCCAGTCTAGCCAGCTAGAGAGCTCCAGGTTCAGTGAGACCATGTCTCAAAAACCCACATTGTAGAAGGAGAGGGCCATCAGGTGTCCTCTGACCTCCACACACACACTAGCATGTATGTACACACACACATACACACCACAACACTCACTCACACACATGCTTACACTCACACCACACACAGCACACACAGCACACATACACACACCACACACAACACAACACACACACTCACACACACAACACAGATACCACATATACTCACACACACAACACAGATACCACATATACTCACACACATACCACACACACTCACACACACCACACACACTCACACACACCACACACATACCACATACACTCACACACACCACACACACACACACACTCACACACACACACACACACCACACATACCACATACACTCACACACACACACCACACACACTCACACACACCACACACACATACCACATACACTCACACACATACCACACACACTCACACACACACCACACACACTCACACACACTCACATACTCACACATGTAAACACATAAATAAATATTTAACAAAATTGGAAGAGAAAAAGATAGCTCGACAAAAATCTGGCCCCCTAGTTCTTTGTAATCAATGGATCCAAAAGGCAGCCACACTCAAAACCAAGACCATAAGACGACCCAGGGGCCGCGCTCTGATATTCAGAGGTGTGACACACAGAGCCCAGTCTGTTCTTTTTCTTTTTTCTTTAGTCTTCTCTCATACAACACATCCCAAGTGCAGCTCCCCTTGCTCCACCTCTCCCAGGTGCTCCTCCTCATCTCCCCCCTCCCGCACCCGGACCCACTGCTCCTCTACTGCCCTTCAGAAAAGAGCAGGCCTCGGGTGCTATCAAGCTAACGTGGCATAACAACAAGCAATCAGACTAGCCACAAACCCTCACATCAAGGCTGGAAAAGACAACTCAGTAGGAGGAAAAGGATCCCAAGAGCCGGCAAAGCGTCAGAGACATCCCCACTCCCGCTGTTAAGAGTCTCACAAAAAACCCCCAAGCTGCACAGCCGCGGCATGCATGCGGAAGGGCTGCGCGGACCCCTGCAACACAGCCTGACCCTCACCGGGCTCAGGGCAGGCTTGTTAAAGCAGCACTGCGGGTGTTTCAAATACTTACTTTTCACGAAACTTTGGAGTTTTAAGTCCTTTGCCCCGTGTTCTATGTCTAAACAGATGACTCGTGTAAAGAAATTCTCAGGCCAAAGAGAGACCTGCAGCTCCTGCAGCAGAAGATAGAAGAGCAAGGTACTCTTTGCTTCTGGTGACTGGAACAGAGTGTGCGCGTGTGGGAGGCTGGAGAAAATGGAGCGCTGCGGAACCTCCCCCAGTTCCAAAAGGACGGGCAAAAAAGGGATGTGCGGAGGTCCGGGTCACCCCTTTCAGGAAGTGTAGTCCAAACAAAGCTGGTGTTTCATCAGCCATAATCCTCACTCAGGAACTACCCGTCTTTCCTGTTTGTATCATTACGGCCGGAGGTGCAGCTCACTGTGGAGCTCGTGCAGCACGCACAGGCCCTGGGCTCTGCCCCATATGTGGAGGGAAAAAAGAAGCATTCCTAGCTCTAAAAACTAAAAAATATTGACTTTTCTTACAATTTTTTCCTTTCTACAGTCTTCACCTAATAATTAAAATCATGTTCTTGAACTTTATCCTGGCAAAGTCTACGACTAACAAGAAACCTGTATATATATATATACAGTTAATAGCATTTAAATCAGTATCTCTCAACCTGTGGGTAGAGACCCTTTGAGGCTGAATGACCCTTTCACAGGGGTCATCTAAGACCACTGGAAAACACAGACATTTACATCACGGTTCACAACAGTAACAAAATTACAGTTATGAAGTAGAAACAAAAATAACTATAAAGTTGAGGTCACCACAACATGAGGAACTGTGTTAAAGGACTGCAGCATTAGGAAGATTGAGAACTACTGACTTAGATTATTCTTTAAAAAATATATATATACACACACACATACACACACACACACACACATCTGTGTGTAATGAAAAGGAGTTAACACCTTTTGGTAATCAATTTTACTTATTAGTTTTAATCAATTATTTACATGTTATCATTTAAAGAATACGGACTAGGAAGCTTCGTCTAGACAGCTCATCAGTCTTGATGCTTCTACTAGGTGAGTGCTTACAAGACAGGACTTAGTTAAAGTCTACAGACTGTATCAGGAAAAAAATTCTAGAATGAGGAAGGTATCCAGTTACTGTACAAAACCAAATATGCCAATGTCTCCTGAATATGTAATTTGTTTTACTCAAAAGGTGTTAAAGTCTTTCAAAAGTTATACGTAGCGTAGTTGCTGGAGGTCCTTCAGCCACTCAGTGTGAATTGGAACGGGCTGCCTGCTGAGGACACATGATCCCAGCTTTTGGAGAAGTCCTAAATCAGCCCGCTGGGGGCGCTGCTGAGTTGGGGCGGGGGAGGTTATCTGATGATATGAACCAAATATCCCTTGAGAGCTCTAAATCTGAGATGTTATGGTTATGGTTGTGCATGACGAGGGTTCGTGTGTTGTCACCATTTCAGCTGCTAATTACAAACACCGAGTGCCAAAGAAATGCTGTTATGATGGAGCCCGTCACAATGACTATGAGACCTGCGCGCAGCGACTTGCTCGCATTACCATCGGCCCAAACTGTGTCAGAGCCTTCAACGAGTGTTGCACTCTTGCCACCAAGATCCGAGAGCAAAGCCGCCTTAAAAACGTGCAGTTAGGAAGGCTCCGTAAGTCTTGACGTTTCCTGCTGGAATTCTATGTAATCGAGATTTTGTGTAAATTAACACTGCTGAGAAAGGCAACTTTGTTACTCTTGGGGGGAGGGGGGGCTTGTGGTGGTAGAGTTCCCAGTCAAGTCTGGACCCGGATCCCGTGTGACTCTAAAGCCAATCTCCCTCAAAGCTTGAGTGACGATTTGTCTGGTGAGCCTCAGGCAGGAGCCGTTGCTTGGGTAACCCTTTATTCCTGAACTCTAAAATTCTGTGGTTCTGTTATATTGTAACCACTGAAAATGAAGTTTGTGTTTACACTAACCAAATACCCTAAAAGACTTTTTTCCCGGGGTGGGGGGGATTGGAGGTTTCTCTGTGCAGCCCTGGCTGTCTAAGACCAGGCTGGCCTTGAACTCACAGACATCTGCCTGCCTCTGCCTCCCAAGTGCTAGAATTAAAGACAAGCACCACCAACTGCCCAGTTAGCAAAAGACTTCTAGATTGAGCAAAACAATAAGTTCATTTGTGACTGGAAGACTTATTTCACTTTTGGCCAACAATCTGATTTTTTTCCAATCTATAAAACTTCCTGTATTCAAAACTTTTAGGACCTTCATCTAGGCATCATTTTTTAGGAAAAGAAGCAAAAGCAAACCGGCATCTCCCCTTTCCACTCCGTTTTGCTGGGCTCTGTATCTTAAGTGTTGCCTGGCTCAATGGAAGCATTCCACAGACATAAATGGTATTGCATTAAAAAAAAAAATCCGCACCATTAGGGACCCTTTTATCACAACTGCGCACATTTGAGTTGGCTCCATGTTTTTGCTCCTCCGAGCATCCATCTGATGAACCTTCTAGCACACACATTTCTTCCCCACTTCCCACTTTTTCAACTGGCATCTTCCTATTGGCTTTAGCCCCGCCTCGCGGCTGAGTCTATTCCCCTCTAGACAGCTTGGCGGCGCCACAGTCTGATCTCTGTCTGCTGCCCCCCATCTTCAGGCGTGCCAGGCTGTGTGTGGCTCCCAGCCCGCCTTGGCTTGTGAATAGCCCCCCGACTAGGGAGACAGCTTCGCTTAGGGACCCCAGGCCCGGGCTGCTTATGCTAACGTTCAAGACTGTAGTGTCTGGTAGTGTATATGGTTTCCTAGGTTTCCGAGACTCTGTGGTAGATCCACAGCCCCTATGAATGCATCTTGGATGGAGCAGAAGGTCCACCCACTGTACTAAAAGAAATAGAAACTACCAACTAAGCCAGAAATCGCAGAAAACTTCCAAGTTTACTGATACTTCTAATTACCAAAATCACAAAATTGCAAATAAATTTAGGCTCGCTGATGTTTTGTATAATCTCAGAAAGATTTTTTAAAAATAATAAAAAGAAAAACTAAAAGAAGAAAAGGTCCCCAGTAACCACATGGTGGCTCACAACCATCTATATAATGTGATCTGCTGCCCTCTTCTGGCCTGTAGGTATACATGCATAAAGATCACTGTATAAATAATAAATAAAGCTTTTTTAAAAAAAGAAAGGTGAAACATTTAACAGCTAACAAACTCTCAGTTATTTCTTTGCTCTTTTGTCAGCGTCATTAATCAAAAGCATTATAAGGTTTAAAAGTTCAGTTTTGAAATCATTAAATAATACCTTACTGGCCTTTTCTGGAAACAGTTAAGTCATAGATGAATGGTTTTACTTAAGAATTCACCTGTAAGCAGAATTATCGCTGGTTTACTATAACAGAATATATTTTCCCCAGATATAAAGACCCTGTTACCAGTGATGAAGGCAGATATTCGAAGCTACTTCCCAGAGAGCTGGCTGTGGGAGGTCCACCATGTCCCCAAAAGGTAGCTTTGATTTTCCTCTGGGAAAAGATGTGGAAAATTAAAGTATTATCATTGACATCTGGACGTTACTATTTTCCCGATAGTTAAGATAATGGCACTATCTAGTTGAATTTTGTCTAGTGTACTTGTGTCTGAGAATTGAGTTCAAAGCAACATTAATTATTAGTAAAGAATGGTGCTGCTTTAGTTTGTCTTTGATATGCACTTGGTGCACACAGCCATGTGCCAGATACATATTGGGCAGCTATTTTCAGTCAAAAGGTATCTGGATATAAAACAAAGACATTAAGAGAAACCCCAAATAGGGGTTATATTTTGTCAAACTCTTCATTAGACTTTTTTTAGTTGTGTTGTTTTTGCTGGGGTTGTTTTGTTTGTTTTTCGAGACAGGGTCTCTCTGTGTAGCCCTGGCTGTCCTGGACTTGCTTTGTAGACCAGGCTGGCCTCGAACTCACAGCGATCCACCTGCCTCTGCCTCCTGAGTGCTGGGATTAAAGGCGTGCGCCACCACCGCTAGGCTAGAGTTTTAGTTTTAATGGGCAGTCTTTCCATAGCAGGCATGGGAAGCAGTGATGAAAACACGGTGCCCCGCCCATCAGCCCTGTGCATCTATAAACCCTTTCCCACATCATGGCCTATTCCACCCAACACCGCTTCCTGTTCAGTGGTTCTAGTAAAATATCCCCCCCACCACCACCCCGTGCGCAGTCCTGGACCAGAACAGGACTGGATTGATTACTAGCTCCAATTACCCCTGTTTTGGGACTCACATGGTGTTACAGTAGCCTGTCCCTTACCTGTCTTCTTCGTTAGAAAGCCAAGACTTCTAAAGCAAAGCCTGACTTCAGCTCTCTATCTCATATCCAGGTCCTGGCTTAGGGTCCTGTTTGTAGAGACACAGATATGAATGGGCCCTTTCAACACCGTCTTGTACAGTGGTTACACAGCTCAACATTTATCGAACTATCTTATACTAGACTGTTACCTTGGGGACAGCAGGAGCATAGTTTACAAACCGTGTACTCAGTTCTTGATGTTATTCGTGATGGAGAACCATTAGGCCATAGCTTCAACACATGCCCAGGCTTAGTCACAGCCGACAGGTTTGAGTCATACAGATTTGTTACAAGCTGTGTTACAGCTCATTACTTTACTCCCATATTTTAGCACATAATAGCAGGGAACATATCTTCCCTTGTATTATATGCTCTGAGAGGGAACTATTTCAAAGGCATCCTTCTCACTTCCAGTGTTCGCTCCGCAGGTGCAGTGTCTGCAGAGCTGAGATGGGTGGACCAGACACTGAATATATTTTTCTAGATGAGTTTTTTTCCTTGAGAACTGATGTGATATCGTCCACTCTAACGTTGCACTGTAGTTGAATGTTGTATTTGTTTCTCTTTCTGATTCTGGAATAAGATACCTGATCAAAGTAACTTCAGGGAGGAGGGGCTTATTGTGGCTCACAGCTCTAAGCAGTCCATTGTTGGGGGAAGTCTAACAAATGCTCCCATTCAGGTAGCCTCTCTTCTTTGTGCAATTGGGGACCCAAGCCTAGGGATGGCACTGCCCACACTGAAGGTGGCTCTTTACTCCTCAACTGACCCAATCGAGTAAATGGTTCACAGGCACAGCCTGGTGGGTAGTCTAGATCTGGTTAAGGTGGTGATATTAACCATCACAAATCTCAACGCTTCAACTTCCAGAAACCAACTGCAGGTTGCGCTGCCCGACTCACTCACCACCTGGGAAATCCAAGGCGTTGGCATTTCAGACAGTGGTAAGAAGCCACGAGTCACGTGCTCACTTCAGCAGTGATTTGATTTCGCCACAATGTAGTTCCTTGTTACTGTAAATTTAGTTCACCCAGGGTGTGAGGCAAGATTTTTAATTTTCTTTCTTTTCAAGACTTCAATGTCCCTACACCTTTGAAGCTACTGGGTTTCTTTGGCTCCTCCACTAGTTGCCAACTCTAACGCTGTGATCAAATTGGACTTTCCTTCACTTTTGACAGGGAGGAGGAGGTTGGAGGGGAGTTAGAAACAAATCTATGTCTTTCCTCTCGGAATGACGCCCCTAGGAAGTGACTTCATGGAGATACTTCATCAATAACTACTGGACCACTTCCATTTGCTTATTATCTTTGTTTTTTTGCAAAATCTTGGTCTCCACAATCAAATGTTATAGTCACTAAATGGAGCCAACAATAAATACCTAAAAAGGCATGGTACTCTCCTTAATTTGCATTCTCATGTTTCAAATAGAATTAAATATTTGACAAACAAATGAAATATCATCTTTTAAAAAAGCAAGCATGACATATTTGTACCAATAAAATATGTTAAGAACTCTCTAATCTGACCCTACCTTGCTTTTCCTTTGGCTTGAAGGTATATGTGTTGCCGACACACTCAAGGCAAAAGTGTTCAAAGATATCTTCCTGGAGATGAACATACCATATTCTGTTGTACGAGGGGAACAGATCCAACTGAAAGGAACCGTTTACAACTATAGGACCGCTGAGACAATGGTGAGAAGTAATTTTTGTGTATTATAATAAAGAGAGACACGTCATTAGAGTAAACAGACACACACACACACATTCCACTTCCATGAGCACGCACACTGAGTGCTGTCCTACAAGTTCACTTTGGTACATGAAGGGGTACAGAAGGGAGGAAGGGATAGGACGATGGTCATGAGATGCCTATCTGACAAAGTACGGGAGGTGACAAGGGGGCTGTGGATGTTCAGAGAAAGGGGCACTCACATGTGGTTCCTGTGAGCTCCTCTCAATGCTAACCACCCTGTCCAGTCCTTCATCTTAGCTATCCATGCTAGTCTTCTCTTTGTGTCTTGTCATCCTCTCTCAAATTTTAATTTCAACACCCCACCCTCCAGCCACAGCCGCCTTTCCATTTTTTTAAACACGTTATTGCTAATACTTCCATAGCAAGCCTAAAGCCCATAAACCACCACCACCTCCATCCACTGATTGGCTCAAAACCATCTCTACCTTCCTCCAGCCTGCTGACATTTTCACTCTCCTCTTTGTAGAAGCCAGCACTCATGAGTCATATAACCACACTGATTAAAATGACATCAACTCTCATGACCCTCCCTTACCCCAGGGTCTGGAGAGTGAAAAACTCCAACCATGGGGAGCCTCACCATTTGTCTTTTCTTTGACGAGCACCCCTACAGATAATTACACAATAGGCTCACAGGTTTCTTCATAATCACAAGATGTTACACAGGAACCCAGTGCAGTTCACAAATCTGTCTTTTTTTTTTTTGAGACAGGCTCTCTCTGTGTAGCCTTGGTTTTCCTGGAATCGCTTTGTAGACCAGGCTGGCCTCAAACTCACAGCAATCCACCTGCCTCTGCTTCCCGAGTGCTGGGATTAAAGGTGTACACCACCACACCCACTCTAAGTCTATTTTTAAATTTCTCATTTTATTCTTAGGTCTAAGTATTTCAGTGGTCCCTCCCCCAAACTTTGCATATATTCTCCAACATTTTAAAAGAAACTATGCATCCCACTGGCACACTTTCAAATCAGCATCTAAAACTTTTCATCTTAAGTTTTTTTTTAAAGCCTCCAATGGGTAACTTTTAAAATACTCTTAAAATGTTTAAAAATGACACCAGTAATTGAAGTAAGACTGTTATACCTTTTAAATGTGTACACTGGAATCTAACTAGCAAAATAACCCTTTTTGGAGAAGGCGGGATTTATGGATGAAACTGAAGCTGCCAGAGAAAACCACGTGGAGCAGCAGAAAGACGCCGTGGCTAAGTGACTGCAGATAAAACAAAGGGGTTGGCTTTCAGTTTCCAATGCCACTACGATGAACGATTATTCGACGGCAAGGGAAAGACAGGGGGATGGAGTGATGAGTGAGTGGTGGAAAGAGGCAGAACTAGAGACAAGATGGTGGTGACAGGTGTGAGGGAAGTCTGTGGTGCATGGGGGAACATGTCGTTGCCAAGTCAGGTTGGCAGGATGCTGTGCAGCAGCCTGGAGCTTACACTGCAACCCAGCCCCTGAACACGCTGCCCAGAACACACTGTCAAAACACGCTGCCCAAGCTGCACAATGACCGCCTGATTCTGAGCAATGTCAGGATGCCCAAGATAAAGAACGGCTCATTTTCGGCATTGGACCTTCTCAGAAGACTTCTGTAATCTGTGCTGCCCCTGGAGGCCACTTTGGTACCTGTGGTTCACTGCCCCATCCCGAAGGTCCTGCATGAGCCATGTTGATATCCCTGGCCGAGTTACTACTGAAGGCCACATGGATGTCCTTATCCTGCTCCTCTGTCTGAGGCCATGGTGATGTCTGGGTTCATACTGCCACCAAGGGCCACATCTGAGTCTGTGGTCCTACCACAGCTGAGGTCTGTGTTGATGTCTGTGGCCCGTGCTGCCACCAAAGTCCACGCAGATGTCTGTGGTCTGCGTTGCAGCCTGAAGTCATGTTTGTGGCCTGTGCTGTCACCTGAGGCCATTTTGATGTCCCTGACCTGTGCAGCGGCAGAGGGCTGTGTTGATGCCCGTGGTCTGTACTGCTGCTGGAGACCATGTGGAAGTTCGTGGTCTGTGCTGTCTCCAGAAGCCATGTGCAAGTCCATGCTTCATGCACCTGCTGACTGGAAGGGGCAAGGAAGCTCCCTTTGCCACGGTCCTGATGACTGCAGACTCAGAGCTGGGAAGGAGGGACATAGAAGGCTTCTGTGGCAACCCCTACTCTCATCCCACCCCATGCCCAGAAAGTAATAGCCTAGACAGAAAGCCACCAAAGAGAACTCTTTAATATTGCGATGTGGACGCTGAAGTGTAACCCTCCACAAGATGGCTTCTTGTGGGGGTGTGGATGGAGAAGGACTCAGTTTTCTTAATGGAGCTAACCACTGGGAGTTTGTATACTTTTTTTTTTTTCCTTTTTCTTCTTGCTTGAGGGGGGTGGGGGAGTTTGATCATGCTCCAGTGAGTATAGAGGCAACACAAACTATGCTTCCTTTTCTTTTTCTTCTGCTTTTGGGAGGAGTGGAACAAAACAATTACACTGTAGTAGCTTGAACAAAGAATGGTGGTAGCTGTGACATAACTGAGCAGGCAGCATCCTAAGGAAGGAATGCCTATCTGAGTTAGCGCTGAGTTTTCAGGCACCCCGTGACATCACCTTGACCCACAGCAGTTTGTCTGTGCCTGTAGGAAGTCTAAAACAAGTCTCATACCATCCTTAGAACCAGAGGGGTTACTGTGACATTGTTAACAACCTAGCAGAGGGTTTGTGTCCAGGCCAGCACAATTCAGGGTAAACATATTGGAATTTTTATTTTTATTTTAATATTATTTTATTTTATTTTATTTTTTCATTAAATGTGGCTCAAACGATGGCATGTTCTGACACAGTTCTTCACCTGTTGCTTTCCAGTTCTGTGTTAAAATGTCTACTGTGGAGGGGATCTGTACATCGGCAAGCTCAACGACTAACCATCAGAGCCCTAAGTCCTCCAGATGTGTGCGTCAGAGACTAGAAGGCTCCTCCAGTCAGCTGGTAACCTTCAGCCTGCTTCCCTTGGAGATCGGACTCCACTCCATAAACTTCTCGCTAGAGACCTCATTTGGGAGAGAAATCTTAGTAAAAACGTTACGAGTAGTGGTAAGAAAACTGTGGCTCTTTAAAAAAAATTGTTCTTTGTTTCTGGGGAAAATGCTACCAACAGTTTACGTCAATACTTAAGTTTGGGGCCAGGAGCAAGGGAGAGAAATGATGACGTAAACAGAGCACAGTAACGGTCGAGGAATCTGAAGGAAGCCCTCCCACATTTCCGGTGGTATTCCTGCAGCTTCTACATCCACCTGAAATTATGCATAAAATACTGACTAGAATAATGACACGTGTTTATTGCAGAGAATAAGAGTACCAGAAATCCACAAAAGAAAAGAAACATCAGCAATAGTCCACAAACCCAGAGAATCCCAAGTTTTGCTATTTGATACACATTTTCCGGGTCACCCTGGCCCCCCGTTCAGAAAGGGCATCTGTGTGCATGATGCCAGGCTAAATATGGAATGTAAAGAAGTCATAGACACCACCCATGCATTAAAGACCCTGCAGTGTAGGAGATTTCCCATTCTGTAAAGAATTAAGCAGGCCAAAGGAGGGAGAACACACAGCACGCTAAATACTGTTGACTCGGCCATCTGTTGAGTGTTTTCCTGTCATTAAGGTTCCACAATTATGATCTGCTAATTTAAAATGAAATGCTCTTCTCGCTGAGTGTCACACGGTAGTTAACAGGCTCAGCTAGCAGCCTTCATTCTTTGGATTCTGTTTTGGGCTGTACCATTCACTCCAGCACGGTGACTCGTGCCATAATCCCAGCCACTCAGGAGGCTGAGGCAAGTCTGAGGCCACCACAGGCAACTTAGTGAGTCCCTGTTGAGAAAAAAAGCTGTGATGGCTCTTTCGTGCCCTATCCGTTCCTGAGTACCTGTTTTACGCTCAGATCGGGAACAGGCTTCTAGGTTTTCAGTCCTGGCTTCGCCAAGCTTCCTAGCATTGTTACACGGGTACATTACTGATCTCCGCATCGGCTTCTTCATCTGTCAGTTGGAGCAACCATAACACCCACATCACAGTGGAGGCCAGATGAGTTAGTGTATATAAGGCATTTAGACCGATCACCTGACCTGTAAGAGCATCCGTTTAAGCGTTCAACTCTGATCAATATCCAAATAGCCAGAATCTTTCCATTGCATATATGCATGTAAGTATTTATATCAAGTTTGCCTTTCCAAAAAAGGAGGGGTTTGTTTTGTTTATTTTATTTATATATTTATTTATTTTGGTTTTTCAGGACAGAGTTTCTCTGTGTAGCCTTGGCTGTCCTGGACTCACTTTTTAGACCACGCTGGCCTCAAACTCACAGCGATTCACCTGCCTCTGCCTCCCGTGTGCTGGGATCAAACGTGTGCGCCACCACACCCGGCTTGTTTATTTTTTTAAATGGCAAAGTGGTCCTGGAGAAATTTGAGCCAAGGAATTCATGTCTTATAAATGTAATTATACCCTTAACGGAATGTTTTTGGCTTTCTCTTTAGCCAGAAGGGGTCAAAAGGGAAAGCTATGCTGGTGTTACTCTGGACCCTAAGGGAATTTACGGTAGGAGAAACAATTTCGATTTTTATGTGTTGTCTTTCGGCCACAGAATTTAAGTGTGACTTTAATGTAACGAAACACCAGTTTTCAGAGTGTTCCCTCTGTAGAATCAGCAATGTCTATGCCTTACTGCTCTGCCCTCACTGGCTGCCATCCGTGTGATTGGGGCCAAACATAACTCTATTAACTATACTTACTGAGCATTAGAGTGCAAATGTATTGCAACACAATTCCTCCCCTACATGGATATAGTCTACTCATCACGACAATAACACGGTGCTTTTTTGGAAAACTCTCTGACAAGAGAACACCTGAAAACAAGCCATGTTGCAATTACAGAGCATCGTTAGAAACACTCAGATGGAGGAGTCACGCAGCAAGTCCCCTTGGCTGCTGTCTCTTCTTCAGGCAAGATACTGTGAATCTTCACAAAGCAAGAGCTTTTCAAGCATCTGTGAACTGAACCTTGGGCTAAGTACAGGCCCTTCTGAAAGCTAGAATGGGCTCCACTAACAACTGTTCTCAGCTAGACCGACCACTATAGCCCTTGATACATTGTTACAGCATCACAGTACTCAGGCTCTTGTTTGCAATATTGTTACCCTCAAAAAAAATCCTTTGAAAACATTGTTACGTCTCTGTAACTAAGGAGTAAACGCAACCAGGCCCAGCCTCGCTTAGCCACACATGCATATTAACCAAGTTCCGTAAGCCCCATGCTGTAATTCTTACTTCAAACTACCTAAGACCTTCACTGACTTAGTTTAACCCAATCTTCAGGGTCTATCACGGGTTAAATAAGGAAGAAGTTTCTTGGGGAATGTTTTTATAACTACCAGAGCCACGTAGCTCACCCATGAGATCTCGAAGTTTATGTACAGCATCTTCTGTTCGTCAGGGACTCTGCTGAGTGCCAGAGCTGAAGGCTCGCTTTGATGAGCCCTGCAGTTAGCCCCGGACCTTAGCATCACCTGTACTATCCCTGTACAAACTTAAAACAGTAAGAACAGACCTTGTACACGAGGCTTCTGGGAGAATGCCGTGTAGCTCTGCACTTAGCGAGCTACGTGGAAGCTTGGCTATCAGGACAGCGATAAATAGTGTCAAGTTTGGGGAGTGGAATAATATTTTTATTTATTCTGAAATGTTCATACTGTACACAATGTATTTTGATCATATCTAATCCCCACTACCCATCCCGACTTCTCTTCGCACACCTCCCTCCTAATCCCATGTCCTCTTTTATAATTTTTTTATTTACTTAACTACTTTAAAAAATGTTTTAGCCCATTGGGTCCTGTTAGTGCTGCCCATATATTCACGGCTCTGAAGTCATCCACCAGGGTATGGGCCACTTACCAGTGTCTACCTCCCTAAAGACAACTGGCTGTCCTTCCTTTAGTAGCCATCAACTGCCAGTAGCTTCCTCAGGGAGGGGTAGGGTCCATGGTGTGACGATACTTTCCCTGGGGTGACTCAGCATACATCTCCTCATCCACCACAGGGAACCCACAACAGACCACCAAAGTTCACCATGGTGAAGCAATGAGTTATACAGGGGTTATTTACAGGCATAGGGGTGAGGGGTCACTTACAGGAGCAGACGTGACTCACAGCTGCATCATCAAAGCCCATCCTGGCATGAGGGACAGTTGACAAAAGCTGGGAGCCTGGAGCGCACTGCACAGCCTATGGGCAACTCAACAGGTCAGGAAGTGTAATTTCCAGGCACCTCGGTTACTCTAAACCTCTTTCAAGGACCTTAGCTGGTTTCCGCTTCTTCCATGCAACTGGTCTTGCTGCAGTGTCATTGCAGCCTGGCTAGTCTAAGAGTCTGCGCTTTTTATTGCTTACTCTGGCAGGGAGGGGCCCAGTGAATCTGGTCAGTTTTAGGAACCTCCTGAAGCTGTTTTGAGTTATTTGCCTTCCTGCCTAAGGAGGTTCCTGCAGGATGAAAGGTTTCCAGTGCAGAGGAGACTGTTACACCTCAGGTTTGGGGCTGATCCTGAGCAGACAACCACAGCTCCTGTAAGTTCATGAGTGCAGCAGTCACGTCACAGTCAGATGACAGCATTTCACAGTGCTCTTCCCCATCTTCTGGCTCTTACATTCTTTATGCCCCATTTTCCAGCATGTTCCCTGAGCCTAGGGGTTGGGGTTCATACAGATGGCCCATGTCTAGTACTCTTCACACTTGGAATAGTCACAAGTCTCTGTTTTAACCACTAAATTGTACTTACTATTTATGGCATAAAATAGGGAATGGCTATAATTTAATTTAGGGAGCTGATGTTCAGACAACACAGAAATTACATGCTAGTTATCAAGGCATGCAACCTCTTCCTAGTGGATAATGCTGCTACAACTCGCTTATGTCATGCCTTATAAAAACCAGGAATATTACACTAAACTTGGTGTTTTGTTTAAGAAAATTATACAAGCTTAGGGTTTGATTAATTCCTTGACTATTTTCCTCTTTTTAAAACTTTAATGTTGTTAGTATAAGTGTATTTTATTTTGAAAATTATTTGTTACTAGATGTATAATCTAAAAATATTTTTCTCTTAAGAACTCTGGGCAAATCTATCTTTGTTGTTGTTGTTGTTGTTGATGTTATTATTATTATTATTATTATTATTATTATTATTATTATTATTATTACAGGTATTATTAGCAGACGAAAGGAATTCCCATACAAGATACCATTAGATTTGGTCCCCAAAACCAACGTCAAAAGGATTTTGAGTGTAAAAGGTAAATTAATAAATCCAATTTATGGGCCAGACATGAAACTCAGTTGATAGAGTGGCTGCCTAGCATGCATGAAGCGGTGGGTATGGTGGTGCACACCTGCAAACCCAGCACTGGGAGATGGAAGCAGAAAGATTAGAAATTGGAGGTCATCCTCAACTGCATAGTGAGAGGAAAGCTAGTCTGAGCAACCCTGTCTCAAAAACAAATAAACAGATAAACAAATCTCATTCTTCTTATTTTTTTTTTACTCTGTGTTTCAAACCAAAAATCAAATGTGTTCATAATTATTATTTATTTTTCTTCATCTGCATACATAAATTGGCTTTTGACAGAATCCTATCTTCCATTTTCCTCTCCTTTAAGCATTTTTTCCATCTCTAACTTCCTTTAATTTAATAGGAAATCAGACTCCTCTGAGGGGGAGGGGGGATTGTTGTGAGCCCAGACACTTCTCTAGAATGCATCTGCTTCAACAGTTAATTCCCATGATCCCAGCAGCCAGTCCCGCCCCCACCGAAGACCTTACTGCCTGCTAGTGGCCCCGAGGCACCAGCTCTACTTCCAAGCTTCAGACCTGCCGTGGTAGGTTTAGCCCATTTGTGCAGCTATAATGAAATACCAGAGTCTGGGTAATTTTAAAGGAGCTTTGCAAGTCCAAGATCAAGGTAATGGAGTGCCTGCATGGGCCGCTCCCCGTGTGTCTAGCTGCTGTCTTGTTGGGTCACCCTCACACGACTAAGGGTAGACGGGCAAAATGTCAGAGGATGAAGATGGCTCCCCCACACCCTCCAGAAAAGCCTTCTGTGGTTTTAACTGAAAATCCCAGATCGTTCTATTTCACCAATAAAGACTCAGGAGCCAGATGTTGTGGTGAAAACCCTGCAGCTCAGAGAGGCAGAGAAAGCACCAGCTGAACTTCCTACTCAGCTCACGTCCCAATGGAGAAGGCCCATAAGGCTCACTAGCTCATCTGACAGCTGAGGAGGAAAAGGCCAGAAAACCCAAGGCCAAAGGCTTGCTAGCTCAAGGCCCAAAAAAACCAAAGGCCACGGAGCAGAGGAGCTCAAAAGCTGAAGAGCTAAAGCTAAAATCCCAAGAGCTAAAGGTGCCAAAGACCCTTTGTACTTCTCCACGCCATCTTAAAAACCCCTCAACTCAAAGTCCCTCTTACTCTTTAATCGCCGTCAGCTGGTTTCTTGCCCCACCTTTTAACCTGGGTTAACTTTATTAAACCCGATGTACAGATAGCACTTGGCTTAAAGGTGTGTGTAAGACGACCTGGACCACACCTTAATGATCTGTTTACAATAAACAGGAAGTTCTTGGATTACAGGTGTGTGTTAGGGCTCAACCACAAGAAACAGGGATTTACAGCTCAATCTCAGGCACCACAGTGGGATCAAAGGCAGGCTTTTACAGTTCTCAGTCTCTTGGATCTCACATTGAGATCGAATATTCTGCAACAGCCTCCTAGCACCTCTGTGGATTAGGCGTCAGTGGATGGAGGGACCCATTCATTCAAGCCAGAGCAAGATTCTCTCCCCTGCAAGGTGTTTGCAGGAAGGGCATCTTTTGATGGGTCTCCCCTGGCCTTCAGCATTTGCAGTGAAGTTAACGCACCGCCAGCGCAACAGAATGTCCTGGGCTACGTTCCATCCCAGTTCAAATGTTGGAATCACAGAGTATCAGAACTAGAAAGGACCTTTTTGATCAAGTGTGATCATGATGTTAAATTTATAAGAACCTGGTTTGCCCGAGGTTGCACAGCGCTGCTGTACATTCAGAGGCCAACCTCAGGCTCTTTCGCCTTGGCTTGAGGATTAGTGGGCGTGGCTTACAACGTCTGCACCCAATTATGCAACCACCCATCCACCATATTACTTTTTCTACCACCAAATATCCGTGCTCCTAATCAAAGCCAGCTTTCTCCGCCAGTTTCTGTGATACAGGTAAACTGCTTATAGTAAAAAAGGGAAGAGAGAAAGTGGTCATATCCTCTTCAGAACACACTGCTGGGGGCCGACAGGGAGCGGTTGCGTCCACCTGTGTCTCTTTTTTTGTTTCAGGACTTCTCATAGGGGAGTTCCTGTCCGCGGTTCTGAGTAAGGAAGGCATCGACCTCCTGACGCATCTCCCCAGCGGAAGTGCGGAGGCGGAGCTCATGAGCATCGTCCCGGTGTTCTACGTTTACCATTACCTGGAAGCGGGAAACCACTGGAAGATTTTCTATCCTGACGCACAAACTAGAAAACAGAACCTGCAGAAAAAAATAAAAGAAGGTTAAAAAAAAATTATTTTATACATTTTACAGATTTTAAGCAAATGTTTTATTTAAGATAACATTTAATTGTTATGAACTATGCATACGTGATTAATTTTAAAAGAATTTAGAAAAAGGAAAAAGGCATAAGATATCCTCTTTCTGAGGCATTTTGGCTTAACTTACTAAAATGCCTGGATGAGAAACAAGACACCTGCTTTCCAGACTCTAAGGGGCTCTCCCTTTGACTCTGAATGGGAGCAGAATGTTCTTCTATTTGATTTCCAGCTCAAGTACTTCACACACTTTCTGTGAGCAGTCCAGCGCTGGCTACAGAGCTCATGCTTGCTGTTCACACACCCAGCCCTAGCTCATACCACACCCCACCATGCCTCTGAAGTGATGAAGTGTTGTGTCCTTGTGTTCTGGTCCCTCCTAGGGATGGTAAGCATCATGTCCTACAGAAACACTGACTACTCTTACAGCATGTGGAAGGGGGCAAGCGCCAGTACCTGGTGAGTAGCAGATTTATCTTATATTTTCATACCATAGTGGATTCAGTCATTAAGAAGGACAGCCATGGGACAGTGGAGGTAACTCAGCGGGTAAAGGCGCTTACTGCCAAGCCAAGCAGCCTGAACTCCATCACCAAGATCCACATGGCATAAGGAGAGAGCTGACTTCCACAAATTGTCCTTTTGTCAGACATGCACACACTAGTTAGGTAGTTGGGTAGTTAGTTGACTTCCACAGTGAAGCTCTTCTTCTATTTGCTCACACTGACACTCCAGTATTTCTGTACTCTTCTCTCTTACAAATAATAAGTATAATAAATTTATTTATTTATTTATTTAGCACCCCCCCACACTTTGGAAGATACTTCATTTTAACAGACAAAGATGAAACAGATAGCCGGACATGATGCTGCTTACTTACAATGCCAGCAGCTGGAGGGTGGGGTAGGGAGAGGTAAGAGGAGCATAAGTTCGAAGCTGAGCTGCATCGTAAGGTCAAGACTTCACAGTGTGCCAAGTACTTCATAGGTCCCACTGTAGAAAACACACTTCAGGAGTTTACAGTCTGTAATACTTTAGTCATTTTTGATGCAGTCTTTTTATGTGACCTTGGCTGATCTGAACTTGCTCTTTAGACTGGACCTGGATAGCACCCAATCTCCTGCCTCTGCCTCCAGAGAGCTGGGATTGTGGCCATGTGCCACTGTCCTCAGCAAGGTGCAGTGAGTGAATTTTAGATGTTTCCCAGAATTTCATCCTTGGCCTCTTATTTCTTATACTCTGTCTTGCGCAACCTTATCTTTGTCCGTGACCTCCATCACTTCTATGCAGATAGATCCCCAATCAATGTATCTAACTTCCCTCCGGGCCACAGACCCACATTTCTAGGAGTCTAGACACAAAGAGCTCCAAATACAAAACATTCCGAATCATTGTTTTGTTTTGTTGTTTTGTTTTGTTCCGAGACAGGGTTTCTCTGCGTTATCCTTGGCTGTCCTGGACTTGTTCTGTAGACCAGACTGGCCTCGAACACACAACGATCCACCTGCCTCTGCCTCCCGAGTGCTGGGATTAAAGGCATGCTCCACCACGCCTGGCCTATTTTCTTTCTCAAACCTGCCTTCCCACCCCTCACTGAACCCTCTGTCCTCCTCTAACTCAGATTTGTCAGTTGTTTTTTGGTACCCTCCCCTTTAGCTCTGTGTCCAGCCTCAGCTCACAGGGCATCCAGAGCTACACAGCAAGAATCTTCCTCAAAGAAAAACACAGACAGACAGACACACACACACATACACACACACAATTAAATGAAAAAAAACTAGGAAAATGTAAATATTATACTGATGTTTTGGTTGGTTGGTTGGTTGGTTGGTTGGTTAGTTTGGTGTTTTTGAGACAAGGTTGCTCAATGTAGCCTTGGCTGTCCCGGACTTGCTTTGTAGACCAGGCTGGCCTTGAACTCACAGCAAATTCCTGACTCTGCCTCCCGAGTGCTGGGATAACAGGTGTGCACCACCACGCCCAGTTTATACTGATGTTTTTATACGATGGAATTGATAGGTAGGCGAGGAGCTTCTAGACTTCCATTTACTATTTGGAAGCAGAGCATGTTTAGCTTGTGTGCTAGTTAACAATGCTCTTGTCATAAATGAGCACTTTGCATTTGTTGACTGGATACTGTTGAGAGATGGAAGGGGACCCAGAGAAGAGGGAGGTTTTTTGTTGCTTTTTTGTTCTGTTTTTGTTTAGCTATTCTTTTGTGCTTTGGAGTTTTTGAAAAGTTTTTGCTCTTGAAATTTTTTCCTTAAAATGCATTTTAAAAATACAAGATAAAAGAATCTTTAAATGAGGAGAAAAGAGAGTCAAGAAGCCTAAGGCCAAACCGGGTGGTGGTGGCACATGCCTTTAATCCCAGCACTCGGGCGGCAGAGTCAGGTGCATTGCTGTGATTTCGAGGCCAGCCTGGTCTACAAAGAGAGCCCAGGATAGCCAAGGCTACACAGAGAAACCCTGTCTTGAAAAACCAAAAAAAGAAAAGAAAAGAAAGAAAAGAAGCCTAAGGACATCAGAGTGGCTCCAGAGTGGGCTCTTGGGCAGCTAGGGAGGTCCTGAGTTCTGTCCTGTGCTTAGCCTGGGGTGCCGCTTTCTGTCTAAGTAGGTGAGATCTGTAAAGCTTCCTTGTCTGGTGGAGGGTCTGAGTCCAAGGGAGTATTTAACAGGAAGGACATAGCTCTTCCAGGGGGGTTAGGGAGGAAGTTGGGCCTCAGGGAGGCTCAGATAATGGAGATTTTCCTTTGCTAGAACTCCCATTTATGGATCATACTTTGACTCAAAACTGTTTGCTTCACCTCTGTGACCTTTAACTTTAATGAGGCTTTTTTTTTTTTTTTCTTTCTTGTCACCAGAAACCAGTTTTCAGCTTGAGTGCTAGGGGACAGTGTTACAGTCACAGCTGTGCTGTTCGTAGTTGTTGATTGACCATCTGTCACATAGCCTCCCTGGTCACCTTGTACAATGATGACTTACTCTAGAATTTTTATGTCTTTGATTTTAATTTTCTTTTAAAGAAAAAAAAGCAGACAAATAAACCACGTGGTAAATAGACAGCCAGGAGAGACTCAGTGTTCTACAATATGTGTGTGGGTGATTTTTTTCTGTCTTGAAGGCTAACAGCTTTTGCTTTGAGAGTCCTTGGACAAGTGGCTAAATATGTGAAACAGGACCAAAACTCAATTTGTAATTCTCTGTATTGGCTGATTGAGAAATGTCAGCTGGAAAATGGATCTTTCAAGGAACATTCCCAGTATCTGCCAATAAAATTACAGGTAAGGAAGTCAAACACATAAATTAACATTAGTTTTATTTATAGACTATCATTTTATTCCCATTCTGTTGTGTGTGGGGGAGTAATAAAGAGAGGGAAATATATACATTAGTATTATTATATTGGGGTGATAAAATGCCCTGAGAAAAGCAAATTCTGAGAAAGAGCTTATTTCAGCTCACAGTTGCAGGCCACAGCCCACTACTACCCAGGAAGTCATGTCAGCAGAAACCAAGCTAGCCACACCACGAACAGGGAGTGATTGCAAGGCACACTGGAGCTCACTCACTGTAGCCACTCTGCGGTGGTCCAGGACCCCAGCCAGGGGAATGATGCTGCCCACGGTGCCTTGTCTTCTCACTGACAATTACCCACAAAGATGCCCACAGCCTACCCTGATCTAGACTATACATTGTTGAGCCTACCTTTCCAGGTGATTCTAGATGGCGTTGGGATGGCAATTAGCATATAAATCAGACACGAAGGATTTTCAAGTGTGTTATACTTGTTAGTGACAGGGAGACCCCCTTGTTGACAGCAGGGGATCCAGTCTAGACTGGAGGAGAAGACTGTTGCCCACGTGACCCCTGGAAAATTAGGAGATACAGTCAACAGCATGTCTGTCTGAATCTTTCTCCAAAGTTAGCTTATTTCTCCTTCTTACCAAAACTGTCCATGTTTATGATACAAAACCTGTTTTAGAATGTGCATGTCCCAAATGTTGCTATTATGAGCAGTGCTGCAGTGAACATGGGAGTGCAAATGTGTCTCCGAAGTCCAAATTCCCTTTATGCTGGCTAAATACCCTGGAGTGGAGCTGGTATATAGTAGTTCTGTTTTTATTTTTTGGAGACCTCTGTACTGTGTTTTGTAGTGGCTATGCTAATTTTCCAGCAGCTGCCCACAGCGGTTCTCTTCTCTCCACACCCTTGGCAACATTTACCTCTTATCTTTCTGTCATACCTATGGCGACAGTGTGAGGTGATGACTCCTTGTGGTTTTAGTTTGAATTCCTCTGGTAACTAGTAATGGTGAACACTTTTCATATACATATTGTGCCTGGAAATTTTAATTCCAGGGGTGGAGGAGAGGGAAGAAATGGAAAGAGAAGAGAGAAGGGAAAAAAAGAGAAGAGACTTAAGTTTATTCAAAGAACTAGAGCCAGGAGAATTAGGTTGTGAGCATCATAAAATAAGTCTGGAGAAGTAGAAGCAGTCCACTGAAGATCTTGTAAGCAGGCATTGGAGCGCACCTGCCCCAGAGGCCTAAGTGATGCCTCGGGGAAGGCGTGGCCTTTTCACAGGATCTTGAAGGGGGGGGGATTTGAATGTGATGAAGAATAGTGAGATGGGGCTGACATGTGCAGATGGAGGAGTTGGGCTCAGGAAGGCACGCGCCAAAGCTCCGGTGTTTGTGGGAAACGTTCAGCTCCAGCCCACATGTTGTGGAAACATGGAGCCGGCCCCATGGGAGAGTTGAACTGGATCATTTGACTTCTTTTAAAACACCGTTTGTTTTAGGGCACTTCACCCGTTGAAGCCCAAGAGAGCACTTTGTATCTCACGGCCTTTTCCGTGATCGGAATAAGAAAGGCTTTGGAGCTCTGCCCCCTGCAGGTAAGCCCCAGGATGTGTGTGTGTGTGTGTGTGTGTGTGTCTGTGTGTGTGTGTGTGTGTGTGTGTCCTCCTCCGCCTGGCTTCGCTGACTGCAAACCTGGAGGCGGGCAGGGCTCGCCAGGGCACACTTCATTTCAAATGTTCTTTTTACTGCCTCTCACACTATGGAAATGACTTTAAGACCAAAATCGAAGTCTCATACGCGATAGATTCTCACATGTAGTCTGACCTGTAGATAGAGCTGACATCAGAAATGGATGATGCCCGTTGCTCAGGGTTACCAAAAACTAAATTGTCTAGCGGGGATAGTTGGGACTGTGATGGGAGAATGATACGAGTGTCTAGCTCCCCTCTCTTTACATTTTAAAACTTATCTTTGTGCACATGTGTGTGCACGCCTGCTTGTCCACGTTGGAGGTAGGAAGAGAGCATCAGGTCCCCAGGAACTGGAGTTACAGGCAGCAGTGAGCCACCTGATATGGATGGTAGGAACTGAACTCGGGTCTCCGGCAAGAGCAGCCCGTGCTCTTAACCTGCCGAGCCATCTCTCCGGGCCCAGGTTCCCGCTCTTACCTCTGCTAAATATTGCTGTTGCCTTTGGTAGTGCAGAGACTCCCTAGCATCCAATCGGTTTTTACTTTTTTGCATGGTGCTATATTGTTTGCTTCGAAGCTGAGGAACTAAAGAGAAGATCCACCTCTTTACATTAACATAGAAGCTTCCAAACATGGAAGATGGGCCAATGGCTCAGTCAGTAAAGTGCTTGCCGCTGAGGTATGAGGGTCTGAGTTCAAAGCCACAATAAGAGTGTAAAAAGCCAGGTAAACATGACCGCCACACCTATAATCCCTGAGCAGCCAGTATAGCATATTAGGAAGCTCCAGGTCCAGTGGGAGTCAGTGTCATTGAAAAAAACAAAAACAAAAACAAAACAAAACAACAACAACAAAAAACCAAGCTGTAGAAGGAGCTTCCAAAGGTTAAAATAGGTAACAGCGCTTGGTGGAAAGAGTTAGGAGCCCTGCACCCAGGTTGCGTACTCCTGCCTGCAAAGCCCGAGTCAAGCAAGCTGTAAATCAGGCGACACAACTGAGCTGGAATTTCAGCTCCCAAAGGGGATTTGCCGAACTGGAATCACAAAAAACAAAAACATTCTGTTTGGGTAGTTCCATAGCACTGGTGTTCACACTTAAGAGAAAATAGTCCACAAATGGTCTACTAGTCTCAGTGGTGTAGATTCGGGTTGGCACTCGTGCCCACAGGATGCGCACAGTCATCTGGGAGAGGAGGCAGGCGGCTGGAATTCTAGCTGGCTTTCCCTGGGCCCGTCAGCGCATGCGCGACAGGAACTCTTCCCAGGAGAGCTCCAGCAGCTCTGTTCCTTTTGCTGTTGTTCTCTGTGGGTACACTCCTTTTGAACGCGTGACTTCGTCTCAGCTCTGCTGACACAGGATGAAAATCCCATCCACACTGGTGCTTCCACCCCGGGGGCTGGGCCAGTGATGGGGTCGGAAACCTGGGGACAAACTTCACAAGGAAAAATGGAAACTCAGGTGGCAAAGCAGAGCCCAGTTTGGACAACCACCATATGGTTTCTTCTGAGATAGTCTTTGCCCCTTCTTTCTAAAGGATTTGCCCTGTCGATTGTATTCACAGGCAGGGTCCTCGTTCCCCCCACCTCCCACACCCCGCTCCCCAGGCCCCCAACCCTCACTCCCAATGTGCCAGCAACCTCAGAGCTGCCCCCATCAGTTTACAGGCTGACGTTGGGAAAAGACAGTTAATAGTCTTCTGCTCTTCTTTCCAGAAAATCGACACAGCTGTCGCTAAGGCTGACTCCTTCCTACTTGAAAAGGCCCTGCCGTCCAAGAGCACGTTCACCCTGGCCATCGTGGCCTACGCCCTCTCCCTGGGAGACAGAACCCACCCTCGGCTCCGGTCAATTTTCTCAGCTCTGAAGAGGGAAGCTGTGGTTAAAGGTAGGACTGACTCATCCTGCACTGAGTCTGCGCTCCTGGGAGCGGGTGGGACGGAAGCCGAGTACGATGTCGTCTTTACCCACAAGGAACTGTCACGCCAGAAAGTGATGAATCCTGTTACTCAATCATTTATTCACCCAGAGAATCCTGATTCATTCATTCAGCACACAGGCACTGACCGTCCTGTGAAGTCTTCCACTCGAGGGACAAATCAAATAAAGCCGAATAAATCTAAGCTGGCTGAGTAATGGTAGCGTGCTCCTGCAAGCCCAGCACTCCAGAGACTGAGGCAGGGGGATCCAGAGTTCCAGATAAGACAAAACAAAACCTCCAGGACCAACAACATGGCTCAGGAAGTAACAGGGCTTGCTACTGCCGCCTAGCCTGACACCTGAGTTCCATCACCAACACCAGTGTGAGGGGAGAATCAGCTCCTGCAAGTGGTCCCCTGACTTCCACAAGCACTGCCATGCACAAGTGCTCACACTTACACACACACACACACACACACACACACACACACACACACCAGTAAATAAATAAAAATTTCTCTTATTTCAAACCCAGGCCCTTGTAATATTTAAATTCTAGTTGGGAAAGAGGCAAGCATGAGAAATAAGTGAAATTTAATAAATATATTACGACAACGGGAGAGAAGACAAATCAGACAGGGAAAAGAGATACAGCACGGAGCCTGGTCATGACAGTGGATCATGTACTATATGTTGCAATTAACTTATCAGTATGGCCTAGGGAGCCAATAACTAATAAAATGAGACTGTAGTGTATTTTAAAGCTGCAAACACTACACTGGGTAGAATCTAAACTACTACTAATCTACTAGCAAACTAAATTAAACTACTCTAATCCTGTGGCCTCAAAACCTACATATATCCCAACCACTTGCCAATTTGATCCTCCCTGGGAGGATTCTCTCCCTTCTCTCAACTGTCCAGCAACCAGCTCTTCCAACCTCCCTTGGAAGCCCCGCCTTCCACTTCCTGTCCTTCTGCCCAGCTGATTGGCTAAACAGAGCTTTATTGACAACCCCCTCGACCCAAGTTCTGTCCATCCAACACTGGTTCCATGAGAAGAAACCAACTTAAGCCTGGGCAGTGCCCAGGCAAGCAGGTGGGCTGAAGCAGAAATGGGTCTGGGCTGCGTCCGCTCCCCCAAGCCATGTCCTCCAGGTCAGGGCTGCCCATCTCGTGCATATCAGACTCTAATCTCCACTTTGAGCCACCAGAAGCCACTGAGCCAAGGAGTATGTGGCCTGGCTTGTACTTCACCAGGGGGTCCGCATGGCTGGCAGTGCTGATCCCTGTCCCAAGTTTCCTCAGCAATAAACAAGTCTTGTGTGAGGTTTATGAGCGTCTACAAAATCACCTTTGTCATCACTTTTAAAAGTGTAAGTTTTAACATAGACCTCAAAATCACTTCTTCGATGCTTCCGAAATAGCACCAAAATGTCTTGGGAATTGTAAGATGCATTATAAAGTCACACTCTTAGCCGGGCATGGTGGCACACGCCTGTAATCCCAGCACTTGGGAGGCAGAGGCAGACGGATCTCTGTGAGTTTGAGGCCAGCCTGGTCTACAAAGCGAGTCCAGGACAGCCAAAGCTACACAAAGAAACCCTGTCTCAGAAAAGATAAAAAAGTAAATAAATAAATAAATAAATAAATATGAATAAGAAAGTCATACACTTTAAGAGCTAGGAGCAAACTGAACAACTCAAATAATATTTAAAGTCTAAATTTCCTTTTAACTACAATAAATCTGAGTATGAGCAGGATTAGAAAAAATCTTGTTCAGAGTCATGAAAGTCATGTAATAACTAATTGTAAAAAGACCCCTCAAAATTAGGTTATTCTTCAAAAAAAAAAAAATCTTGCCTTACTATTTTAAAAGATACTTATTTCAAGAAAGATTTGCAGTGATTGCTTCACATTCCTAGAGCAACAGCAGATATATATGAAAATATGGAGCTCTCAATTGGGAAGATAGAATACCTCTGTGCTGATTCGGGTGTCCTCTCCCACATTCCAAGTTGTGATAGTTTTCCTCCAAAGAGGAAGATATTATTATGTCAGATTTATTCTTCCAATGTGAATAATGACAATCCATCACTTATGAATAGTGCTTGCTGGCTTACAAACACCTTTTCCATGTGTGTCTCTTGTGAGCGTCACCACAGACTGGGTCCCCCAGAACTAATGAACTTCCTGGGTTGACGCGGCCAGTTGATGGGAGAGGAGAGACTAGAACCTGGGTCTGCTGCGTCCCCAGCTAATCAGGCTTGCTGCCCCGTCGTCAGATTGGCTATGCTCTCTGATATGTGTGGCCATCCTTCTCCAGTGGAGACGAAGGGTACGGATCGCATTTTGTGTTGGCCACCTCGATGAGGGTCTAACTAGAGAAGAGAGCTGCTAGGAGCGAGAAGGCAGCCACACGTGTACTGGGATCTCATCAAGATCCCATTTTAACTTCTACTGAGAAACGTCATGTGTTGACCTCAGGTAATCCACCCATTTACCGTTTCTGGAGAGACACTCTCCACCAATCAGAAAGCTCGGCACCTCACAGTGGCACGGCAGGTATGGTAGAAACCACAGCTTACGCTTTGCTCACCAGCCTGAACCTGAAGGAGATGAATTACGTCAATCCGATCATCAAGTGGCTATCTGAAGAGCAGAGGTATGGAGGCGGCTTTTACTCCACCCAGGTAACGTGTCATTAGCCTGATCTGTGCTGCCGCTTCCCACATTATACCTTCCACACTCATTCCGGCCCCCAGGACTCTAACAAATGGACTACCATAGCATAGGCACAAACTCATAGGACCATGGTTGTTAGCTGTGTGGATGACTTCATTATGCAGAAGAGGAAATGAGTCTAAGGAGGCTTATTAGGGCCCAAATCAGCACCCATGTCTCCTGCATCTGTGCCCAGTAGGGCTTCTTTCATCATCTTTGTTGTTGTTGTTGTTGTTGGTGGTGGTGGTGGTGGTGGTGGTGGTGGTTTTTAGAGACAGGGTTTCTCTGTGTAACCTTGGCTGTCCTGGAACTCAATTGGTAGACCAGGCTGGCCTCGAACTCACAGAGATCCCGTTGCCTGTGCAGATGTGGGACTAAAGGCGTGCACCACCACTCCTGGCCTTTCATTGTCTTTAAAGACCATGGAAGGCTGTTAGGTTGTCAGCAAGTACATCAGTTTCTGTTTAATGAGTATTGGATACCATAGAAACAAAGGTACAGATGAGTCCTCTTCTGCGTGGCTAGCAACTATATTTATCTGCCTGTCGATTACGTTTTATGTTGTGACCACTGTTATTCAGTTGGATAACCACAGGCATATATTGCAATAGCAATGTTTTGGCCAATAACAGACCACAAATAAAACGGTGATTCATAAAATTATAACAGAGCTTTAAAAAAACTTGCTATTGCCCACTACTAGATCTGTGGCTGTCATCATGTCGCATGTAAGACATTATGTGTTTTAGCTGATGCTGATGTGAGCAAACTTACTGCGCTGCCAATCACACGAATGGATAACACTACAAACTGTATAGTGATGCCTGATAATGATGACAAGCAACTAAACTACTGGTTCATGTGGTTATTTGGAGTTTCTATGAATTGAACACAGGAGCCTGCAGCTACTAAGGGCATGCTCCACACCCAAGTGCACCCCCGTCCCTATACTGTGCCTTATTACTGAAAATATATTCTATTCACTCTAAATCTAAAAGGGAACCATATTGAAACATTCAATGTCAGATATTAAAGTCATTGCTCTCTAGGTGTTTATGGATAGTGATTGTGCGAGTGGGTGTGGGTGGGTGTACGTGTGTATAAGAAGTACAGGGGTTTCTCCAGATTGAGTTAGCGATTGTTTAATGGGTTTTATTGTGGAGACAGCCAGGCTTAGCAGGAATATGTGCCTTAAAGACACAGGAGTGGCCAGCCATTTAATAGCTAGTGACATTTACTCACCTTATAGAAGAAGATGAGGAAGAGCCAGAGTGAATAGAAGTGCATTAGCTCGTGTTTCTCAAGGATGGAAAGACCAAGGTTGAGGGGACACAACTGGCAAAAAAAACATCTTTGCTGTGTCATCCCATGAAGAACAAAGAGGAGAAAGAGGAAAGAGAAGAAAAGAGAAAGCGGGGAGGGGAGGGGAGGAAAGAGGAGGGACAGATCTACTCTTTTATAAGGATAATGACACTAATCTACTTGTGAGAGTGGTGACACCATGACCTGCACACCTCCCATTAGATCCCAGCCCCCCCCCAACATCGACGCCTTGGACATTAAATCTTCAACACATGGACTGTGAAGGGCACAACCCACCACAGCAGACATGGAGGAAGACATAGATACCTGTACGCTCCATGATTCTTACATTATAGTGGGGAAGGCAGGCATCAAGTAACTATAAAGAAAAGTGTTATAAATCGAAGTGAGCCGTCTAAAGGGCAGGAAGTGAGCATCAGAACTCTCGGGACGGGATAGTTGTTGGCCTTGCTACGGCGGTATTTAAGCTGAGACTAAAGAAGGAGAAAGGGGGAATGTGCAGAGCCAGAGGGAATTTTCAGAGTGACCTACCTGAGGGTAGAGGTACGGAATATGTAGGGAACCCTGACCTGAGGCCATACTTCCTTCCTGTTCCTGCTGGAAACAATGTCCTTCCTGTGGGAGAGCGACCTTCCTTACACCCCCACAATAGCCCCTCAACCTGCTGCACTCCGTCAGCTGGAGAGTCACCCCCAGACAGTGCTGCCTACCTACCATCTCCCAAGCATTGGATCTGTAGAGCTGGGTGTACTTAGAGCTGGGGAGGCCGAAGTACGAGCATTTCACGTTCAAGCCTATATATGCAAATCCTGTTCTCAGAAAGAACGTTTGTAAACTGGGACCGTATAAATGAACTAAATGTTATTTTTTTCGTGGATTATTGCCAGGACACGATCAATGCCATTGAGGGCCTGACAGAATACTCACTGGTGGCCAAACAACTTCATTTGAATATGGACATCAATGTCTCCTACAAACACAAAGGTGATTTCTACCACTATAAGGTGACAGAGGAGAATTTCCTTGGAAGGCCAGTGGAGGTAAATGCAGAAATGTTCATAATATTTTGCAATCAGATGGGCCCCGTTTAAATCCGTATTGCACCTTTGTAGTCGTTATTTAAGCATTTGTTGAGTATCTGTTGACTCCTAATCAGGGCGCCTATTATATCTTCATCATGGTGATTCAAGAGTAAAGCACAAAGAACTCATGTCCTGGGGAGGGACAGTCATTTAAACAAGTCCTGAAACACCTATATTGAAAATGTGGGGCGGGGGCAGGGGTGGGGATAAGCTCCTGATTCAGGCCAACCGATATTGTATATAGGGGAGGGGTTTAATATGTCCACATGTGTAGGCTACATCTGGAAGAATCAGAAAGGGACAGTCAGGTAAAGAATATCCACCATATGTAATGCACATGCAAACGTGCCATTGCGGGGACACGAAAGACATGTTTGGGCACCTGCCTGGTGTCCTTAGTCTTGCACACAAACTGTAGCTAGCTTGGGATTGACCTCTGGATCTCTAGACTCCTTGCTCCATGTCTTTCTCCAAAGCTAGATTGTTTTTAAAATTTAGTTTTATTTTATGTGCATTGGTGTGAGGGTATCAGATCCCCTGGAACTGGAGTTACAGGCAGTTGTGAGCTGCCATGTGGGTGCTGGGAATTGATTTCCTCAGGGAAAACTTTAATGGGTTATGAAATTTTCCCAAAGAAAAAGATACATTAGGCAAAGTATATTCTATAATTTTATGGCTCACAGTCTACACAGCCAAATGCACATTTTTCTAATTTTCATGTGTGAATTGAGTGCATTTAATATATAAGCAAATGGGAATAGACCTCACTGTGTACACGCCCTACAGATCCATGCTTATGAGAGTAAAGAGATATGAGAAATGAAACTTAAGCAAAGCTTGTAAACCAGTGACTCATAGCAAAATGATAATAATGTAATATTATAACAATAGCATAATAGTAGTAATACTAATTGTTATTTTTATAAAACTGTGTTTCTCACTTTCTCTCTTAACCCAGCTATGACCCAAATAATTGAGATGAGACTCTATTATATTATTTCAATAAGCTTCACAACACAATAACTGAGCAGTTATTACTCTATTCTTACCCCTCTAAGCTAATTTGGTTTCCTCCCAGTTTACATCCCAGAGATATTTGCACTTTGTAGCTTTCCCTGCTCCATCTCCTCTCCTGGCGTCTCTTGGACCTCTGCCCATGGCTCAATCCCCTACTTCCTCTTCTAACTCCTCCTCCCCAGGCTGGCAGGAAGTCCAGCCCTATTCTCTCCCCTACTAAGAAGTTGGCTGGAAGCTGCTTTATTGGCATATCAGGGAACAACTGGGGAACAGTATTTACACAACACTGAGACAGGAGATTCTCAGAACAAGGATTGCAACCAGATATGGAAGATACGGAAATCAACATTTGAATTACACAATAACCTTATGCCTGCAAATAATAATAATACAGACATGGCCGTAGACAAAGATCTATACCAATAATTAATGATCCAAACATTTCATATACAGATCTGATTTCCAACCTGCTTTGAAAAAATAAGATGTGGCAACAAGGCTGTAGGCATTGGCCCTGGCCTTTTCTTTTCTTTTAAATAATTTACTTATGTTTATTTCATGAGCATTGGTGTTTTGCCTTCGTGTACATTTGTATGAAAGTGTCAGATCCCCTGAGACTGGAGTTACATGCGGTTATGAGCTGCCCTGTGAGTACTGGGAATTGAACCAGGTTCCTCTGGGAGAGCAGCCAATGCTCTTGACTACTGAGCCATCTCTCCATACCAGGGCATGACTTTTTCCAACTGTACCAGTCACATGATAGATAAATATACAGCTGTGTCCATATTTTCTCACCCTCTGGGCCTCTGAAGGTGGCAGTGCTGTGGCCGCTAGGTTCACAATATGTCCCTTGTCCCAGGGAACATTTAGAAATCACCAAAGACACATAATCTGAGTCTAAGCTCTAATGAAGAGCTGTAGGTCTGAGCAGCATAGTAAGGCTATGCTTCATGTCCTGTGCTGGGATAAAATACCCAAGGAAAACAACGTAGGGGAGAGAAGGTTTTTTTTTAACTCAGGGGTCCAGCATACAGTGCATCAGTGCGGGGATGGGGGACAATCAAGGCAGCTGGAGCCGTAAGCAGTTGCTTCTATCGACTGTCCAGTGAGTGTGGGGTTGCTTCTGTTCAGCTCGCTTGCTCCAGTTCTATACAGTCCAGCACCCAGAGAATGGTGCTGCCCACCGTAGGCAGATCTTCTTGCAAAAATTAGCATAATAAATACTTCCCTCTCCAGACATACTCACAGGCCAACCCAATACAGACAGCCCCTCACTGAGCTGCTCATTCTGGGTGATACTAATTGTGTCGCGCTGACAGTTAAAATGAGCCATCATAGTCTGCTCCGAGTAGGCAGAATTACTTCATCTTTAGGAGTAAGGCTCTGAGGGGCCTTTTGCCATCTTAAAATAATACAAGCTCGGCGTAGATTGCTGCTTCCGTGTGACACCTGGGCTGCTCTTGTCCAGCTTGGAATTCTCGGCCATGGCTTTTCCTGAAATGTGCCACATGATACAGTGCGTTAGTTGCTGAGTAATAAGTATGGACACTGTAGTTAAAATGCAGCTAAGCCCGGTCTGAGCGGGAGGGGAGCTGAGACCCGGTACAGCACAGAGCATTTCCAAGCTCATCTGAAGCTGTCTTCACTAGGCATCTCGGAGCACTCAGTCCCTGAGTGAGCTGCCGTATCCTGTCAGGGAGAATTGGAAAGGTGGCCTATTTCCTTGGGTGTGCTAAAATTTGAAGGAAAGACTGACAAACTTGAGTGCGTGCCAAGCCCCCTTTGCACCAGTGTGCCAGGCCAAGAGAAACAGACGCTGCAAGTGTGGAAGGAGTCAGAGCTGGGTCTTCAGCCTTAACCAAAGCATATCCTCTGTAACGTCGGCAAAATGAGCATATGTGGATGATAGAATGGCCCTAGGGAGGAGGGGTGCTGAGCTCCTGAGGGGGGGGGGAGAAGAAGAGCAGCAAAGATAGATTTTTTTAAAAATATAATTTATTTTTACTTTACATACATTGGTGTTTGCCTGCATGTATGTCTGTGCGAGAGTGTCAGGTCTCCTGGAACTGGAGTTACAGACAGTTGTGAGCTACCGTGTGGGTGCTGGGAATTGAACCTGGGTCCTCTGGAAGAGCAGTCAGTGCTCTTAACCACTGAGCCATCAAACGATAGATGTGTAGCAGGATTAAGTGAGGTAGCCAGAGGCTTGGGATAGAGCTCCAGGAGGTTGGGTTCCAGTACCTGGGTAGGGTTCAAATAAGCACAAGTCAGCCAGAAGCAGGAAAGATAAACCACCAGGAAGTGAAGAAGGATTGCTGAGGTAGGAGAGGACCAGAGAGGTACCATGGCTGCTTCAGAGCCTTGCCTGTCGGTGCTTATGAAAACAATCCCCATCACCATAATCATAGACTCCAGAAGGAATTTGTTCACTTGGAAAAAAAAAGAAATAAATATCCAGCTTTACAATGAATATATATATATGTGTGTGTGTGTATTGATTATACATTATAATTAATGAATATTTAGTTTAACATAGAATATATATTATATAATCTGACCCCTAATGTTGGCTTCAAGTAGCAAGCTTTAATTGTCTTGCTAAGGAGGAGGCCATCCTCTTTTCATGTGGAAGGGAGGGGAGGGCCCTAGCATCTTTTAGAGCCTGCTGTGTGCGAATCTTCAACGTCATCCATTTAATTTCTTAAGAACCAAGAAAGGTGGGGCTGGAGAATTAGCTCAGTGGTTCAGAAAACTGCCTGCTCTTCCAAAGGTCCTGAGTTCAATTCCCAGCAACCACATGGTGGCTCACAACCATCTACAATGAGATCTGGTGCCCTCTCTGGTGTCTAGGTGTACATGCAAACAGAACACTGTATACATAGTAATAAATAAATAAATCTAGATGAAGAATGAAAACATGCTTTCTCTACCCATCCCTCAGGTTCCTCTCAGTGATGACCTCGTCGTCACCACAGGATATAGCAATGGCTTGGCTACAGTATATGTGAGTAGTTGATGGGTGCCAAGGAAAGCTGTATATCTAGGTAACATGAAAAAAAAATTAAGATTTTGTTTGATGCAAAGTTACCGAAATATGACTTGGATTACCGTGACTAACATGGGGTTCATTTATCCAATCCTTTCTTTCTGCCTTGACCATGCTCACAATTTATTTTAGACAGTAACTGGTGGTCCTTATATGTATGCCCTCTGTGATTTGTGGAAATACTTTACATACTGCATGTAGCTATGCACTGCATTGTGACACTTCTGCCAACATGTGGCTATGTATGGTAAAGTCTCATAAGACTGCAGCAGCAGTGTCATAACTGTCTTAGTTTGTATAAACATACCCTATGATGTTCACATAATGAAAAAGTTGCCTAGTGGACTGTTTCCTAGGAAATATCCCCATTGCTACACAGTATGCAGATCTGTAACTTTATGGTTTTGTGTGTATCTGTGAGGCACGCGGCATGCGTGTTGTGTGGTCCGTAACATAGTCATTTCATTTACTCAGCGTCTTTTGGGGTTGGTGTCCTATGACCTCCTCTCAGTGCTGTGTGTGCCCACACAGTTTGCAATTGCACTCCTTGGGCAGAAATTACATCCTGTTGGTGGTCTCTGTTAACCTCTCACCTTTAGCACGTTAGTTGCTTCAAGGACTGTTCATAAGGCAGCACAGAGGAAAGAAGGTTGTGTTTCCTCCTCAGTCCCGGTTGCTGTCAGCACATCTATTTCTGGCAATCCAAGCACATTTCTGCTCACCATTTCTGCTCACCATTTCTGCTCACCATTTCTGCTCACCATTTCTGCTCACCATTTCTGCCTCAAAAGTGTGTGGAGTTGGGAGAAGTCAGCTCCTCTTAGGCTAAGACTAGGGTAAGAAGTGAAGATGCAGGCTATGGCGCCTGGGTCTGCAGAGCGAGGGACTCAGCTCTGACTCTCCGGGATCTGTTTGGGAGACTGTGCTTGGCCAAACATCATCATTTGGGTTTTTCTGGTTCTTCATGTTTGTATGGACTGTGAAGTTACTAGCTGACCCACACGCACCATTTGCACTGGGCACCAAACCCACTCTTTCTCCTGTCTCGCCCACAGTCCTGTAAATGACCCCTTTCACATGCCCATTTAACATGCAATTTTCTTGCTTTCATATCCCAACACAGGTAAAAACTGTGGCTCACAAAACTAGTACTGCTGAGGAATTTTGCAGCTTTTACTTGAAAATTGATACCCAAGACATTGAAGGTAAGATAGCCTGGTGTGTGCAGTATTTAGCTATGCATTAAAAATGTCAAATAGAACATGTCCCTGGTTAAGAAGCATGTGCCTGTGAGGGGGGAATCTTAGTCTGGTTATTAAGTAGGTTGGCATCCAGGTAAACATTACCACCGCTCATTATAATAGATGTAATAATATCAAGTAATATAGCAGCTAAGCTAAATGTGTTCAGTGTTATTATTTAGTAATTGGTACT
Organism: Acomys percivali; assembly: GCA_907169655.1. Lineage (NCBI taxonomy): Eukaryota > Metazoa > Chordata > Mammalia > Rodentia > Muridae > Acomys > Acomys percivali. Next base: position 11,728,405 of record OU015750.1, on the reverse strand, counting down.
TTTAAAGAGTGTAACAGGCGGGGCCAGAGAGATGGCTCAGAGGTTAAGGGCACTGACTTCAGGTCCTGAGTTCAATTCCCAGCAACCACATGGTGGCTCACAACCATCTGTAATGAGATCTGGTGCCCTCTTCTGGCCTGCAGGTGTACATGCAGGCAGAGCACTGTGTACATAATAAATAATAAATCTTTTTTTAAAAGTTTTTAAAAAGAGGGAGAATGTAACAGGTTGTAAGGCTCCGAGAGGACCATTTATTTGGATTTATTTCTATTACTTTTTGTATAAGGATTCTATTCAAGAAACCCTCTTCTCCCCAGGTCCTCATTTTTCCTTCCTTGTCTTTGATCTTTCTCTAGTACATATGGTCTTTTAAATATGTGCTCCCCCAACCCTTTCTTCAAACATACAACTTTCTTGTGCCTCTGCTGTTTGGTTGACACTTCCGTGTCCAAAGAGTCAAGTCCACTTACACACACCTGCCCTCTTGCTCCTCTAACCTTTGCTCCGGGGTCACAGAGCACACTTATGTCTCCCTGTCAGCAAGTCAGGAGTGCTCCTTCAGGAAGCTTCCTACCCACCCACTCCCCCTGTGCAGAGGCTGCCCTCTACTCCTCCTCTGTCCAGATCTGCCCCCCGAGACATTGCCCAGACATGCTTAACTCCTCTCACGGAGAGATATTTGGGAGCAGAGAGCTCCTCCAGAAATGGACACATCCCGCTGTTGTCAATAGCTTTAAATCTCCACAAATGCCAACTTCCAGGTCACAAATCATTTTAATGTGTTTAGAGACGTCCTAGTGAACAATTCTGTCCCAGCATGCTCCAAAAACAACTACAAACTGCCTACTTCCTACTTTTGTCATTTGTTTGTGTGTTTCTCTGTGTGCCAGTGTCCAGCTACAGTGACTCCGGACAGAAGCGTATAGTCGCATGTGCCAGGTGAGTCTGCTTCCTCAACCTGGAGTGCAGGTGCCGAGGTCTTGCTCTTGCTGCGGTGCCCTCAATGCCTTTTAACACATCCAAGGATGCTCGGTTGTTCATTTTTGTTTTTGTTTTTTGTTTGGGGTTTTTCTTTTGTTTTTGTTGTTGTTGTTGTTGTTGGTGGTGGTGGTGGTGATGGTGGTAGTGGTGGTTTTTCTGTGTAGCCCTGGCTATCCTGGAACTTGCTTTGTAGACCAGGCTAACCTCAAACTCAGAGAGCCTCTTGCCTCTGCCTCCTGAGTGCTGGGATTAAAGGCATGCTCCACCAGCACCTGGCTAGTTGTTCATTTTTTTTTTTTTTTTTTTTTTTTTTTTTTTTTTTTTT
>OU015750.1:11702364-11718150 GCA_907169655.1 Acomys percivali | reverse complement strand
GATTCCCAGCACCCACATGGTGGCTTACAACAACCTGGAGTCCAGATGCTCTTCTGGGGTCTGCAGGCACCAGACATCACATGTGGCCCACAAATGTGCAGCCAGACAAAAACGCCCACGCACACACTAAATAATAAATAGTTAAAACCAAGCAGGCATGGTGGAGCACACTTGTAATTCCAGTGCTAGAGACAGACAAGTGGATCCCTGGGGCTTGGTGTCAGGCTGCTTCGCCTGCTGGCAAGGTCTAAGCCAGTAAGAGGCTTTGTCTCCCCAATGACAAAAATAAAAACATAAAAAACAACAACCACAAAAACAAATAGAGACACTGTATGAAGAACAGTACCCAAGGTTGACCTCTGCTTTCACATGCACCTACCCCCATACACACACACGCACACACACACAGGACAGATCTTAGCCTAGACCCCATTCCTACCTTCTAACAAGGAAGTCCTCAAACAGCAAAGGTTCATGATCTTTCTCTAGGCTGATGCTGAACAGTGTGAGTGCAGGGTTGAAGGGGGGGAACCACAACACACACACACACACACACACACACACACACACACACACACACATCTGGTCTCTTCTCAAGGAAATCAAGTACAGCTCTCCCCTGCTTGTGGCCACCATCACCAACACTGTTTCCACTTTGCCTTGCTAGGTATATATACCCCCTAGATTCCTCCACCTGGATTGAATATTGGCCCACAGACACCACGTGTTCATCGTGTCAAGCATTTGTAGCTAATTTGGACGAGTTTGCTGAAGACATCTTTTTAAACGGCTGCGAAAATGCCTGAGGGGCTTCTGCTGCTGTGCGGCTTTCCCGAGTACTCTTGTTGCCGGAGGCGAATCTCTTCCTCCTAGGGGGCCAGGCTCACTTGAAAACTTACCCTCGAATTCGCTGCACTTTCTTTTTAATAAAGCACATGTTGAAGAGTTACGACTTTGTGAAATGATCTAGCCTTGTAGGGACACAAAGATAGGTCCCCCCAGGCTGTTGGACATCAACACCAATAAACTGGAACGACTCTGGCAACTTAGCAGTCAAGAGTGTCTGTTGGGGCCGGAAGAAGAGACCCACTGAAATGTAGCCCCTTATAAAAACATGCTGGGCTTGAAACAAAATTACCAAGGACAGAAAATGCCATAAAAGCTCGACTTTGCACTCAATTGGATGAAAAATTATGTCATTTTATGCTGGCTCAGCTTCAGGGACACCAAAGGAGGGGGGATGTGGGGGTAGAGAACAGTGACCCCGGAAGGCCACCCCCAGAGCCCTGGCCTCCTGAGAAGGCAGCAGGGTTGACCTCTGCTGGCTCCCCTCTCCTGTTCACTCTGCACCCCTGACAGGAAAGCCTTCTGCTCCCCTCCCTCTCCCTCTCCCTCTCAGTATCCATTTCTCCAGGAACTCACTCTTGCCAGTAATTGCTCTACCAGAAGGCAGACCCCAGGGCAAAAACCCAATGAAAGGAAACCAAGGTTCAGGAGACTGTCATTCTATGCGGGACTTCGCCTCTCCCAGATCCTAATATGCTTTATACAGGCAGCCAGCTTATACAGAGGTTAGATTTCAAGCGACACTGCGAGTAGCACTTCAGGTCTTAGGAGGAGCTCTCATAGCTGTCGCCATGCAGTGTCTCAAGGTCTCACAAAGTGTAGGGGGTGCTTAGCACCCCCATTTTACAAATGCCAAAATGGAGGCTCCAAAACATACAGCGAGGCCCCAGCCTCCTGAGAGGTTATAAACAGAGATCAAAGCCCAGGGGCATCCCATGCCCACACGCCTGCACAACCCGGGGCTTGTGCCCGTTGATTCTAAGATGAAAGCAAATATAACCACAGTCCCTTAAGCACAGGCTAACTAGTCTCACTGAATTAACATAAGAAAGGTGTAAATAGGTCAGCTAGTGTCATGGTAGCAGGGACAGAAGGAACCTGCCTTTCACCAAGTCAGTGAAACTATCTGAGGCTTCACAGCTTGTCTCATCAGTGCAGGGACTTTTCTACTTCCAGGAAGTAAGGACTTTTTGGTGTCAAAGCCCACACTGCACAGCAAATAACCAAGCAAAAGGGGAGGGGTTTCAGCTAAGTGTGCCCACGTGTGACTGCCACCTCTGCTTGCTGAGCGAAGGGTGAAGAGGCCCTGCTTCCGTGGCACAAACCTCCAAGCCGTTGGTTTTCTGTCCCCAAGGGTGGTGGCAAATAGGCCAGACCACAGTCACCAGACTAAGCCATAAATGCAGCTGAATTGTTGGTCCTCGCGTGTGTCAACTCCTCTTCAGTGCCCCCATGCCTCTGAGCACGCTGTGTATCGGGCCAAATCCTGCCTCACCCTAAGCTTCTCCTTCAAGGCACCTATTCTTAAATCACCTGCCGTGATTTAATCATAGAGGATTGCATGGCCTGTGGCCACCCAGCATCCATTATGATGAGCTCTGCAAAGGCCAGGTCTGAGAGCACTCTGTTCACCTTTATTTCCAGGGTCTGGCATTGTGCCGGAGACATGACAGGGATCCAGGAAGCTCTTGCCTCTGAGCAACTCACTCCTAGGGGGAGACCGTGAAGATCCAAGTTCGAGATCCAGCTTTGCACCTAACTGGGAGATTAAGCTCCCTTCAACCTCTCTAATAGCCTGAAGAACAAGGGGCCTGGTCCTCTACAGCACTAAGATTGTCCTATGATCTTATGATGAGAAAGAAGCAGCAAACAAAGCCAGGCGTGCGTATGCATGCAACAGTGGGATATGCATTTCTGTCTGCAAATGTGAAGAGAGCCCAAGGCGTTGTCCGGAACTTCCTAGGGAAGGGCTGTGGAGGAATGCTAAGTGAATGTGTCAACCATCAATAAAGCACTGTTTAGCCAATCAGCTGGGCAGAAGGACAGGAAGTGGAAGGCGGGACTTCCCATAGGGGAGGAGAAAAGTTTGACAGTTGGAGGAGGATGGGGGGTGGGGAGGGACTTGACAGGATTGGCCCAGGGATCATAGTGGCAAGTGCTTGGAATATATGTATGTTATAAGGTTTAGAGTAGTTTGTTTAGTTTATGGGTAGATTAGAATCAGTTCAGACTCTGCCCAGCGAAGTACTGGCCACTTTAAAGTACATTTCAGTCTCCCTGTGTCAGTTGTTTGCCTTGTAGGCCCAAGGGACACAATTTACTGTAACAAAGAACGTCAGGACCTAGGGAAGTGGAGGCGGTAGGAGAGTCTTCAGAGAGGGGGAGACATAAGCAAGTCACCCCAGAGGTTAGCCTGAGCATCGACAGTTTCCATGTAAGAGCTCTATGATACACTGTACTGGGAAACAAAGAAGCAGCTGTCCAAGTCCCGGCTTAAAAATCTTTTACCATAGCTGTGTCCAAAAGTAACTCTAAGAAAACCTATTAAGTAAAAAAATCTAGGTTTTTTTTTCTTAAGGAAAAGCCAATTTGACATAGAAATAGATGAGATTTAAGAAATTGCACGATGGGCGTGGTGGTGCACACCTGTGATCCCAGCACTAGGGAGGCAGAGACAGGCGGATCTCTGTGAGTTCGAGGCCAGCCTGGTCTACAAAGCAAGTCTGGGACAGCCAAGGCTACACTCTAGAGAAAACCTGTCTCAAAAAGAAACCAAAAAAAAAGAAAGAAAAAAAAAGTTCATTTTAGGTTGGTGCCTTAGTTAAGGTTTTATTGCTGTGAAGAGACACCGTGAACGTGGCAACTCTTATAAAGGAAAACATTGAATTTGGGCTGGCTTACATTTTCAGAGGTTTAGTCCATTATCATCATGGCGGGAAGCATGGCAGCCTGCAGGCAGACATGGTGCTGGAGGAGCCCAGAGCTGTACACCTTGATCTGAAGGCAGCCAGGAGGAGACTGGAATTCCACACTGGGCAGGGCTTAAACATAGGAGACCTCAAAGCCCACCCCCACAGTGGCATACTTCCTCCAGCAAGGCCACACCTACTCCAACAAGGCCACACCTACACCAACAAGGCCACACCTACATCAACAAGGCCACACTTCCTAATAGTGCCATTCCTGTGGGCCAAGCATTCAAACATGTGAATCTATGGGGGCCAAACCTACTCAAACCACCACAGTTGGGCAGACAGTTGAGTCAGGAAAACTCAATTCCTAGAATCTGTAAAGAGCTGTGAGTGGTGGCATACACTCATGACCCCAGTGCTGAGCAGGTGGGGACAGGTGGGTTACGGGAGCTCTGTGGCCAACCATTCTTGTTTTGATGAGTCTCAGACCTTGTCCGAAGAAAAGAAGGAGGAGAAGGAAGAAGAGGAGGGGGGGAGGAATGGAATGGTTGGCTTCAATAAGCATATTGCTTGCTCATCTTTGTCATGGGCTGGCTTCAAGCTTCTGGCAACATGTTGGGCATCACGGGCCATATGGCCTCTGTAGCAGCTGCTCCGCTCTCTCGGAGTGCAAGCACCGCTGGGAATAGCACGTAGGGAATGGATGTGAGCGAAGCAAGATGGATTTGACCCTTGGTTCGCAGCGTGCCCCCCCCCCCCCCCCGAGCATGTCAGTCAGCAGGAGGTGAGTGTGTAAGGCAGAAGAGAATGGGTGAGCAGACAGCTCAGGTCTCAGAGCCCAGCAGGAAGGACCAACTGACGCATGCAAGGGGGGCGATTGTCTAGAAAGAGGGAAGCTGAGCGGCGTATAACGCACTGTCTCTCAGTGGGAAGAGTCTACTGGAGTTTCTAGTCATGGATTTAAGGAGGGAGAGGTCAACCTGGGTTCTGGGATTTCTTCCAGCCACATTCACGTTCTGTTCAGAACCTAAAGCCACAAAACACACAGTCAGTTCAGCCAGGGACACTTGTAAGCCAATAGAATTTGTTGACTTTGCGAGGAAGAACACATCATGAGGAGTATTAGCAAAGGCTTATGGGATTTGGGCTGTGGTAGGTGATTTGGGAGAACTCAAGGGAGCAGAGCTCTGCTCTGCACTGAACACAGGAGCAATCCTATAATGGCCATCTTGACTCTCTTGTAGCTGGGGGAAAAAAAGCCACCAGCTCCCAGATTAGTCAGAAGAGGGGGATGTGTTTGTTTTTATGGTTTGGACAATGTTTTTTGCTATTGTGGGTTTTTTTTATTCTCTGCTCAAACGTGATTATAGAGGTACTCTCTTGTTTTTGTTGTTGTTGTTGTTGTTGTTCTGGTCTTGATGTGTTTTGTCTGGCCTTGGCACTCTGTGACATAATACACAAAGAACACTATAGCCTAGCCTCACACACCAAGCCAACTCCTACAGACACCAAGGCCAGCGTCAGGGTCAAGGGCTGCTCTCCTCTAACACACATGCATGCCATTTCAGGGGCGCCCCTGAAAGCCCATGCGGGGCCCTCTTAGAAGTGAAAAGCCCTGTCTTGAGAGCTGGATTTAGCATCCCAATCTGAAGGCTCCTGAAGACACAGAACAACTCAAAGTTAAGTTTCTGTGGCCTTATCCTACACAGGACCGGTTCTATACAGTTAACATAACAACCATATATTACCAGGGACATGAACTTTAACTTTGATTGGGAGAGGAAGCTGTTCCTTTACGGGGTTAGAGAGACAGGTCAGCTGGCAAAATTCAAGACTCCCCCAGAAGTCATTTGATCAGCCCCTCCCTCCCCACTTCACAAGTAGAACAAGGAAGCCAGGGTCCGTAGCAGAGTTAGTTAGATGCACAGCACTGGGTCCTCTTCTCCTCTGCTGGTGGCCTGAGGTCCTCCCACCTGCTCCACGACAGAATCGGTAACAGAGAAGGCAGGTATTACCCTGTGGGAATAAGAAGAAGTGAGATACTGACCCATGAGTCAGAAGAGCAGTCCCCAAAAGCCCAGTACAAAGGAAACTGATTCTACCACCGCGTTAACTTCTGCTTATCTGTGTGGCGCTGCCCTGGCTTGTGAGCCTGGGGAAGTCCTAGAACCTCACCCATAAAGTGAAAGCAACGCGCCCTCAGCCTTGGCGGCTGCAAAGATTAGGAACTGCTTATGTGCCAACCAGGTAGCAATGGCCTGCACTGGCTGTGGGATTTCACCTCCTCTCTGTGTCTCCCTTCTCTTTTGGAAAAGAGGTGATAGCCTGCTCCAGGCCCTGCTTACAGATCCATTGCAAGGATGAAACAAATCAAAGAGATGAAGAGGGCTGGAGAGATGGCTCAACGATTAGGAGCACTGGCTACTCTTGCAGAGGACCTTTGTTTGATTCCAGCCCCTGAATGGTGGCTCAGAACCATCTATAGCTCCAGCTCCAAGGGACCTGATGCTCCCTTTTCTAACCTCTGTGGACAACAGGTATGCACATGGTATACATGCATACACACCAACAAAACACTTATACACATAAAATAAATATTTTTTTAATAAAGAGTAAAAAACATTTCAACCATAGAACAAAAGCAGACAGTCTTACAGCCTTACCTTCTTTGCTTCATTGCTACAGAAAAATACCTGACCAAAGCGACTTAAGGGAGAAGGGGCCTACGTTGGCTCACAGTTCCCAAGAGGCACAGTCCATTGTGGTAGGGAAAGCAGGAGTGTGAGGTGGGTTGGTCACACTATGTGGGCAGTCAGGAAGCCGAGCAAGAACAGGAAGTGGGACTGAGCTACAAAGCCTCAAGGCCCGCCTCCAGGGTATACTTCTTCCTGTAAGTCCCCACATCTTAAGGATCCCATGACTTTCCCAAACAGCACTGCATAGGAACCACTAAAGACGCAGCATGGACCATGCAAAACACTGGGCTATTGTGTTGGTTACTTTTAACTGTCAGTGTGACACGGTCTAGAATCCCCTGGAATTATGTAGATCAGGTTGGCCCGTGGGAATGTCTTGGGGGGGAATTGTCTCAATTGCTATAGGAAGACCCAGCCCACTGTGGGCAGCACCATTCCCTCTGCAGAGTCCCAGAACTGTGTAAGAGTAGTGGAAACTAGCTGACCAGAAGCAGAAACATGCAGGCAGCATGGACGTATTTGCTTGCCTCTGCTCTTGGCTGTTCATGTGATGCTTGTAAGTTTCTGCCTTGACTTCCTTGCAGTTAAGGGCTGTAACCTGGAACTGCGAGCTGGGCAAGGCCCTTCCTCCTTAAATTACTTGTGCTAGGCTATTGTACCAAAGCCACAGCAATGGAAGTAGAATAGCTTTCAGACAGCAACAGACACCAAGGACACGGCGAACGCGATAAAGTGTTTCTTGGCAGCCACGGTACAGGGGAACGGTGTCCTACGCAGAGGCCCATGACAGGGGCGGAATGTGGAGAGGATGCGCACGAAATGTGGACTCACACTACGACTACAGAGACACTCGCCTAGAATAAGCCAGGGCAGAGGGAGAGTGCCTCTTGTGGAGCCTCCCTGGCTTGAGGCCCTGGGCAAATTGTGCTAATGAGGGTTATCAGGAAGGAGCAGGACTATGTTCTGTGAAAAGAAAAAAAAATGGGTAAAAAGATCCAGGGCACATTGAAAAAAGGCAGGAGAGGGAAGGCCTGGGTGGGAGGAAGGCACAGGAGTAAAACATTCGCTCATATTAATTGCCGTCTAATTAGCATGCTTGCCCAGCATGTGCAGAGCACGCACACGTCAGCCACTTGGGGAGAAGCGAGGCGTCGCTGCCTTGGTAAGAAGTTGAGAGAAATGAGACTGCTTGCTTCTGTGGCCCTCTGAATCTCTAGCAGGACGTGTTATTTGTCCCCTCCCCATTCTGTGATTTGTCCCCCTCTGCAGAGCATCAGATAGACCTAAGAGGACTTTACATCCCCTTTGTGTGTGGCTGTCATCTTATACACAAGAACAGAGGGAGCAGCGCCATCTCCTCTCTGTCTTGCTCTTACCGCGACAGATTACAAAAGCCATATAAAGTGCATGCCTGTGCCCACACATGCACACACACTTGTGGATGTCCATATGCGGGAATCAAAGGTGAACCCACTAGTTTCTCAGAATATGCCTCCCACTGCAGGGCTTGTAAGAGGAAGCGAGGCAGGGTGGTTCTTGCTGGAGTCTGGGGAGAAGAAAGGCTCCGCCCATAGAGGCGACCTCTGAGAGAAGTTTTAAAGAATGACCAGGATTGGGCTGGAGAGATGGCTCTGTTGGCAAACTCTACTTGCCATATAAGCGCGAGGAACTGAGTCAAAGCTCCAGCACCCGCGTCACAGAGCTGGGTGTGCGGTGTGTGTTTGTGATCCTAGCTCTAGGGAGGCCGAGGTAGGAAGACAGACCCCTGGAGCTAGCTGGCCAGCTAGCCTAGTCTCAACACACAAAACGGGGTGGCTGGGGAGCAGCGCCCAAGGTTGACCTCTGACCTGAGTGTGCTTGCAGGAAAACCATTGCTTAGTCTATTAAAAACAATGGCCAGGATTTGGATTTCAGACCGGAAGCATGAAAGGAGATGAGGACAGACAGTCTTCTGTGTTTGTGTAAGTGAGACAAGTGGAGGAGAAAGCCAGGTGGAACCAAAAGCAGAGAAGAGTCTGATTCCTTCCTGTAGGAGGTGAGAAGTTTTGCAGGGCAGGGACCGGGGGAGGATGGGGGTGGGGGAGGAGTTATGGGGAGGACAGAGACTAACCTGCAGTGAAATGTGTTCTGCATCTCCTTGAATCATTACCCATTGTCTTTAAGATGAAAAACAAACCCAGCACCTTCCAGGACCAGCTTTCTTTTCAAGACAACTGCAAAGTGGAATTAAGTGTATGTAAGAGGCATCTAGTCTTGACGGCCACTGCCTCCTTAAGGGGCCTGGGTACTGCTGCTGGCTCCAGGACCCTACACCCTGCTAAAGCCCAAGGCACCAAGAGCCGGTGGGGAGGAGCTCCAGGGGAGGAGGTAGGAACGCCACCCTCAGAAGTCACAAGGAAATGACTCTGAGCTGGAGCTCTGTGGTGTGACCTCTCTCGGACTCTACTTTGGGTCAGGTGGGAAAGCCCAGGAGTCTCAGAAGACAAAAGCAGGTTGGGTTCAAATCCCAGGACGTCTCCCTCCTTTTCTCTTCTTGAGGCCTCTTTGTCTTAATCTTTGAAGTGAAAAGAAAACTACCCACCCCAGGAGGCCGCTTGAGAAGGTTTTGCAGGTTTAATTAGCAGTGGGTAGGCACTCAGAAACACCCCCTCTCCTGCCTCTCTAAGTGTCTCTATGTGTCTCGGCCTCCCACCTGTTAAATGTGCTGGGCATTGAAGAATAAAGCTAAATTAGGTGATGGCCCCAAACTCTTGTCATCAGTCCCTCTCAGGGTCCCTAGGTAGAGGACCTTTAGTCAGAACTCTGAGAATTATTCTTTTATTTTCAATAATGAAAACACACACACACACACACACACACACTCCACCGACCAATAGCATATATTAGCATACACTCAGGATGAGCACACACATCCCAGGCCACCCCCTCTCAACCACCCTCTGACTGATTACACAGTCCATGTAAAGGGAGACCCACCACTTCTCAGCAAGTGCCCACTAGGTTGGGAGGATGCTGCCTGCCGGCAGAGGGCGCTCCAAGCGTAACCTCCCGGCCGAGGTCATGGAGAAAGTCAATAATTAGGCCAAGGAAATTTCTAACGGAAAAATAAAGGAAGGATCCCAGATTTATGAAACCCAGACTTTGAAAAATAAAACCGGTGATTTGTCTCCTGGGTTGGGGTGGGCGGGTAAACTCCACAGCCACATTGAGATTTCCAGGAAAGTCTCGGTGAAGACCATGACAGGCTGAAAGAGAGAACTTGGGGGAGGAGGGTGGGGCACCTCAGTTTAGACTCTCATTCTGGAAATGAGACAGGAGGGCAGTGATGTGTATGCCGGAGCATGGGTGTGCACACATTCTTGGCCATGATGGCTTATGTATGTCTATGTGTGCCATGTCTGGGCGTGTGTTTGTGTGCAACTGTGAGTACAATCCCACGAGTTATATATTGAGAGATTTCTATGTTCTTCTGGTGACAATGGTCAAAAAAGATGCAATCTCTAAACTCGTGGGGCTATTCAAACTAAGAGGCAATTTCATCTGGGGCGTGTGAAAGGCGAGGGACACTGACTTTGTAGTCTGGCAACCTGGGACTCTAACCCAGCCACCCACGAGCTATATGCATGATGCTTGGCAATTTCTTTGACATCCACTCTTCTTAGATGAGAAATGCTCCATATCCTGGGAGAGAGTGAGCATGTGTCAATTTTCAGTGATGTCCCATATCATAAATCCACACCTGCATGGGCACAGTTAAAATGTGTGCAACCTGAGTGAGCGGCGTGTCATCACAGTCACACGCCGTAACTCAGGAAGTGTTTATGAAGTGCCAGATTCCACCAGAGGTCTCACACAGTGGCCCACAGACAGGAAGTGTGGACAACTTCATGCGGTTTGAGAGGTTTGTTGTAGTTGTTTGTTTGTTTGTTTTTGACTTTTGTTTGTAATGTGTTTTTAAAATCAAGCTATCACAGAAAAAAATCCAGATTTCCACTTTCCTTTGGATCTTTCTGCAGACGTGAGCGTGCCACGGCTTCTGCTTCTCCATAGATGTGTCCTTCCCAGGGGCACTCTCAGTTCTGGCTGGCCTCCAGGGCAGTCCTTGGAGGGCATCCAAGGCAGCTCAGGAGTGCTTGTGTGCAGACATGTTCTCTGGGACGGAGAAGCAGGACTGGGTCAGCCGCTGGGGCTGGGGACCTAACTGGCCTCCCCTATCAACTCTGCTCTCAACAGGGGAAGGAAGGTGCCTGTCTGCCCTCCGCCGAAATCTGCAGCTATGAGCCAGACGCTAGTCATAGAAAGTAGTGGGTAAAGTGCTTGCCATGGTGGCAGAGGGCCTGAGGCTAAGTCCTCTGGACCTGCATGATGAGCTGGGCGCCGTAGCACACACTTGTGATGCTGGCCACGGGGAGTGGAGACGAAGGAGATTCCTGCAGCCTACTGGCCATGTAGCCAAGTTAGTGAGCTCCAGGTTCAGTGAGGGACCTTGTCTCAAAGTCAATGAGACAGAGAATGATGACAGCCTCACCACTACACCATCCTCAGGCCTGCATAGGCTGTGTGAACTCACACATACACATACACGTATAAATACACAAATGTGTATACACACACACAAAATATTGCAAGAATAGGTCTGAAATATGGTAGACAATGGTCTCCCCAGAAAGCGTTTAGACTTCTTTTTTAAATGAGTTTGTTAAGCCAGACATGGTGGCGCACGCCTTTAATCCCAGCACTCAGGAGGCAGAGGCAGGCAGATGGCTGTGAGTTCAAGGCCAGCCTGGTCTACAAAGCAAGTACAGGACAGTCAAGGCTACACAGAGAAGCCCTGTCTCGAAAAACCAAAAAGTAAAATAAAATGAGTTTATTAAATACTTGAGGAAACCCACAAAAGTGAAACACCGAATGACGTTTTTCCTAGCATTGCTGGGTCCTAACTTCACTCCCACTGCATTCAAGAGGTAGGCTGGGAGGTACAGGGGTCTTCAGAGACATATCTGTCCTGCCCCTTGGCCCTCAGGGTCTTGCGTTGACGAGAGATCACCATCTGAGTGGAAATGCACGCAGCATCCAAAGCATAGGGCATTGCTGAGCCATGCTGGGACAAAAAGTCAACAGAAGATGAGCCTGGCCCTCAGGGACACTGTGCTTGCTGGACTCTCTCTCTGGGACTCCTCCCCCCCCCATTTCCCCTATGTAAGGGAAAGAGGTCAGAAAGAATGAGCAGGCTGTGGCCCCACTTTCACAACCCGCTTGGCCCCCCATTTCAGATTTTTGAGGAGCAAAGGCCACAGCCCTGGTTCTATCTTTTTACTCCCAGCCTGCATTCCTGCTCCCAAGTGCCTGGCTTGTGTTGAGAATTCATCTAGCTTGAGCTGTAAGAGGAATCCATCAGAGGAGGGTTTGCACATAGCTTCCCTCCAAAAAATAAAATAAAATAAAATAAAATAAAAGGCTGTCCATAGTTCAAAAAGTCTAAGCCCTTAGTGGAAGCCGCCAGCAGCTTCTTACATGGTTCTTGTAAGCCCAGATATGGAGAGCAGCCCCTAAACAGGTGGGGTGCGCCCCTCTTCCCTCCCCCAGCATCAGGGTCTGATTAGAGAAGCTTCTCCCACTCTTAAGGGGACATAAGGGACAAGGATTGGGAGAGCATTCCCCCTATTCCTGCTGCAGGACTGGAAGCTGGTGTCTGGGTTTCTAAGAAACAATCCTCCTCGTGCCTGTGTGATGGATCGTCTTGGTTGTCAAATAGACCCATGTGTAGACCACTAACACCCTAAACTGAAAGGCACACCTGTGAGGGAGGGGTTTTAGCTTACAATACCATTTGAGGCTGAAAGACCCACCTTAAATCCACGTCCCCTGAGGTCAGAAGACACGCCTTTAATCTAGACCACACCTTCTAGTGGCGGGCTGTATAAAGGGCATGGAAGAAAGAATCTCAATCTCTCTGTGTCTCTCTTCCCCCTTCTCCCTCCCCGTCCCCATACCCCTCTCCATACCCCTCCCTCCATCCCTCCCTCCCTCCGCCTGCTCTCCCCCTTCACTGCCATTAGATCCTACTTCCTCAGGACCCTGGAGCATGCTACAGACCAGCTGAGACATGCAGCCTCGTGAACTGAACAACTACCGGCTTCTTGGACCTTCCATCCCTAGGCAGCCATTGCTGGACTAGCTGGACCACAGCCTGCAAAGCCTTTATAATAAACCCCCTCTCTATATATGGATTCATTCTGTCAGTCCTGTTCCTCTAGATCAGTGGTTCTCAACCTTCCTAATGCCCCGACCCTTTCATACAGTTCCTCATGGTGTGGTGTTCCCAACCATAAGCTTATTTTCATTGCTACTTCATAACTGTAATTGTTGTCATAACACTGTTATGAATTGCAATGTACGTACCTGTGTTCTCCGATAGTCGGGTCGTCCAACCCCAAAGGGGTGCCGATGCACAGGTTGAGAACAGCTGTTCTAGCGAACCCTGACTAATACACCTTGTTTTTCTCCCATACTGAGTCCTCAGGACCGCTGGTGTTCCCACCCTTGCGGGGAGAACCTTGATTTCCATTGTCCATGAAAGAAGGAGTTGATGGAAACACAACAAAAACAGACTCCTGGGACATGTCACGGGGTAGCCAGGGAAGCCAATGAGAAGCAGGTTGGGGTTAAGGCCGTCCCCAGTGAGGTCACCTCTGGCTGTCAATCCTTCTCCTGGACCTGGGCCCCTGCTCCTGAGAGTCGTTGGCCTTTCCGAGACATCTACATTGCCTTCAAAGTGCCCAGTCAACAGCCGATTGGGAAAACCCCAGGGAGCCGGCACTCAGGATACAGAGAACGTCCACACTGCTTGGGCGTTTTTTAACATAGAATCTGGATCTACCGAGATAGGAAAAATCACCAGACTCCGCCTCCAGCAAACCCAAGGCTTCCTACTAGCGCATTATTTCTCCTTCACAACACCCAAAGGGTGAGGTCAAAGACAAACTTATGTTTTCTGATGATGATTACATAATTTTGTTGTTGTTGTTTTGTTTTGTTTTTGTTTTTTGAGACAAGGTCTCTCTGTGTAGCCTTGGCTGTCCTGGAGTCACTTTGTAGACTAGGCTGGCCTCGAACTCACAGCGATCCACCTGCCTCTGCCTCCCGAGTTCTGGGATTACAGGCGTGCGCCACCATGCCCGGCTCGATTACATCATTCTTAACTATTTTTTCCTGAAATAACATATTTATTTACTTGTGTCTGACCATGCGCATGCGCGTGGGCATGTGCTCGCCACATACTACGTGTACGCAGGCGCGCGCATGCGCACGCACACACCACAGGGGTTAACAGGTGAGGATTAAAGAACATCCCGTTCTAGCCTTTTCACCATGTTGATCCCAGGGACACAGTTTGTCAGGCTTGGTGGCAAGCACCTTGGCCCCTGGAGCCACCTCACTGTCCCTGAAGTCAACCTTTTACAAGCAGTCTTGTTGGTGCTCGCTGATGGAAGATAAGCACGGGTGCCTAAGTGTGGGCAAACCAGGAAACAAGCCTAAGGCCGTGGCAGCTCCACCCCCCCCCCAGCCCCAGACTGTACTTGACTTAATTCCGTGCACCCATAAGCCCCCTTTCTTATAATTTGATGTGCCCATATATTGTGCTAAAACAGAAACGGGGGGGGGGGGCGACCTGTAAAGAGAATTTTAAAAAATTCTGGTTACGTATAGCAAGCACAAGACGGATAGTAATAGAAAAATACACAGGCCACTTTGAGCTATCACACACATAATACGTTCTAGTTCTTCTGAGCGCATTGAGTGTATCTCTGCCCTGCTGCAAACAGCGATTGAGGAAACTCCTGCGCCGCTGCCTCTGCTTTGCAGAGTTCAGCACTTGCTGTCCTTACTGTTGCTGATGGTCCTAAGATATCTGTTTAATCAAATGTCTGGCTCGTGAGTCGTCAGCCGAGGTCAAGCTGGTAGTGAACAGAAGAGCACCGGAGGGGTCTTTGGCTCTGCTGGTACAAGCAATGAAGCTCGCTCTGGCTCTGCATTTTAAGATGGGTGAGCAAGCAGGACAGTGTCAAATGGCTGCTTTGGGCCCAGTGGATTCATTCACTTCCTCCGGCACATCGTCCCATTCTGGGAGACAGCCACCAGGGCATCAGGGCACCAGGATCTTGCCTGTGTGCCCCCCCCCCCCCCCCCCGCCCTCGCTGAGGCTGAACTCTCAGAAGAGCCCTGTGAAGTGGCAATGTGAGTCACGGTGATTCAAGGTCAGCAGCCTGATAAGGAAATGTCAAGAGTTAAGAAGCTGAAGGTCAGGCTACGGAGTCAGGTGGCCCCACTGGCCCCGCCCCAGTGATGACACGTCACAGGAAGCACAGTTTCCTCCCTGTAACCTGACAGGTGCGGAAACAGGCTCAGAGCAGGGTACAGTGTCAGGGGCGATCCAGCCTTGTCTGGGATCGCGGCAGAAAAGCTCGCGCATCTAGAAGTGAATGCCTACCTTCCCAAGGCTGCCAATCTCCGGCTTGGTGGCCTGAGGCTAATGATTTACCTTGAGGCTTCAGTTTTCTCACCTGGGAAAGAAAAACCTCATCTGCTCCCCACTACCAGCTTCTTGGTGGTACTATAGAGACTACGCAAAGAAATGAAGGATATGAGTTCAAAGCCATGACTGACATCAAATTCAAAGGAGCCACTAACCAGGCACCGTGGCGCACGCCTTTAATCCCAGCACTCGGGGAGGCAGAGGCAGGTGGAACTCTGTGAGTTCGAGGCCAGCCTGGTCTACAAAGCGAGTCCAGGACAGCCAAGGCTACACAGAGAAACCTTGTCTCAGTAAAAATAAACAAACAAACAAACAAACAAACCACTTATTTTTGTTGCTATGGCTCTTACCACAGCCACAGATTCCAGTGTTCCAGGCTGGCTGGCGTTGAAGGCTGGTGATCCAGGCCAGCATAAAGCCTCCTGTTCTGTAGCAACTCAGTCATGAGCTACAGGAAGTGAAGGTGCATGTGTGGGGGAGGGGAGGTGTGAGTGGGCTGGGACAGCAGATGGAGGCCAGCCACAGAGTATCTCCCTTTCCATAGCTGGGACCTGAGAAGTTCTAATTCTGTGCACTCTTTTCAGATTGCATTTCAGTGGGGGCTTAGAGCGGGAGCACAGAGCACAGCCCCACGCACAGGCTCCTGGCCGCCTGCCCTTCTCACAGACTCTCAGTCTCCCATCTGCTTGTGTAGAGTGTGTTTTATGATCTTTAAGGTCATCTGCCTTAAAAAAAAAAAAAAAAAAAAAAATCTAACCAGCTGGTGGTGGTGCACGCCTGTAATCCCAGCACTCTC
>OU015750.1:11681058-11702354 GCA_907169655.1 Acomys percivali | reverse complement strand
GCGAGAGAGCGAGAGAGCGAGAGAGCGAGAGAGAGAGAGAGAGAGAGAGAGAGCGCGCGACAGAGAGAGAGAGAGAGCGAGAGAGAGAGCGCGCGCGAGAGAGCTCAAAAATACCTATAAGCTATTGTGTCCTGCATTTTGTACGTAAGCCTTCGTTTCATTTATGCCTCCCTTCCCAGAAAACAACTACTCGTGTGACTGAGAAATATAACACAAAACAGAAGCCTCCTTAACTCCCCGCTCAGTACTCACTCATTCTATACAGGTTTGAGCGGGGGAGGGGGGAACACAATGCCTTTCAACCCAGCCCTAAGCCATCAGGCCCGCCTCAGTTTGCCCCAGTGTCCCCCTTGACATTCAGCCCTGAACTGCGTGGCAGCTGCTACAAGCTCTATATAAACTCTACAAAGCCAGGTAGTCCCCTCCCGATGTCAAAGGTCTGATTGCTGGGAAACTGAGACCCAAGTGGTGCTAAAGGAACAGGTGTGGGTGAGAGATGAGAGCAGGTGGAGGCGCACATGAGCACGCGGCTCTCTGTATAATCACAGGTAAACTTGAACTTCCAATCCCCTTCGCAAATGCTCTGTAGGCTAAGCTACACCTGCCCCATAGCCCATGTCTGCTTTCCAGACCCCCTGTCACAGCCCCAGTCATAGGCTACCAGATCTGAGGCCTTGGCCAGGGACAAAATTCTTCTTTTGAAACTTCTACTTTTGTTGTTATTGTTGTTGTTGTTGTGTTTGTTGTTTGAGGGGGTTGTTTTGGTTTGGTTTGGTTTGGTTTGGTTTTTGGTTTTTCTGAGACAGGGTTTCTCCGTGTAGCCTTGGCTGCCCTAGCCTCACTTTGTAAACCAGGCTGGCCTCGTAAAGCAAGTGTCCTGGGCAGAGGTGAGTGGTCTCCAAATGGTTTATTTCCTTTCTGAATCAGAAGCCTCTCCAGGCTCGGCTTTTGATTTCTGCCGCCTGGCTGTTCCTTAGGCACTTAGTGACCCTCTGGTGATGCCCCCTCTATTTTAAGAGCCCCCAAAATTAAGCCAGTTGACTACAGATGAGTTTTTGGTACTTTCCAAATTTAAACTATTTCCCTTGGTAAATTTCCAGCCTATGAACTCACTAATCTGAAAACAGGATGTGGCACATGAAGTATGAGGTCAGATTGCCTGTTCTTTTCTTATTTACCCTAGGGCAGAGAAGAAGAGGGGGTTGGGGGAGAGAGGTGGGACTAGGGAGGAGGAGCTCTTACAGGGCCCAGGGCCCTGAGAAATGTCACTTCACCAGTTGCCCTTGAGAATGAGTGATTTTGGGGGGGGTGGGTGAGAGAGGTGGCTCAGCCCTTAAAGGCTAGGGTCACAACCAAAATCATAAGAGAGCCAGTAGCTTTCAAAATCAGGGACACAGGGAGCTCATAGAACCTTTTGTGTTAGGGTTGAAAGGCCAAGCCTAGGTTGATGGCGTACACCTGTGATCCCAGCACTTGAGAACTTGAGGCAGGAGGACCATCAATTCTAAGCCAGCCTGGACTACATAGCAAGAGCCTGTGTCAAAAGGAAAAATAAAATAAAATAAAAACAGAAGAATGAAAACCCTAAGAGGTCACCTCTGACCACGATTGCATAAGATCACAGAGATTGTGTTTTGGGGTTCCTGAGACACAATTCTTGTCTTCAGGCAGACATCCCCCTTCCAAGTGGAACCCCAAAAGTCTTTATGTCATCAGCCAGCCAGATGCCCTGTCCAGCCCTACAGTTATCATCTGCCTGCTAGGAACCTGAAGCCAGCAGCCTGCCTGCTGAGGGTAGGAAACTGAGGCAGGAGGATGGCTTAAAGCTTGATTGCTGGTTTGTAAAAATGCACGTTGACTTTGTTTGTTTGTTTGTTTTTAATCTTCTAAACTTGTATCCTGATACTAAGTTCCCTAACCCCTAACTCTTTTGAGTCATATAAACAGATAAGCAATAAGGGAATAAGTGGCTGTGTGTGTGTGTGTCTGTGTGTGTGTGTGTGTCTCTCTGTGTGTGTGTCTCTGTGTGTAGATAGGTAGCTGAAAAAGCACAACCACAGGCTGGAGAGATGGCTCAGAGGTTAAGAGCACTGACTGCTCTTCCAGAGGTCCTGAGTTCAATTTCCAGCAACCACATGGTGGCTCACAACCATCTATAATGAAATCGGATTCCCTCTTCTGGTGTGCATGAAAACAGAGCACTTGTATACATAAAATAAATACATAAATCTTTTAAAAAAAAAAAAAAAAAGCACAACCACTTTCCTGCTGCACTCAGTTTTCTTAGCGCACAATGCCCAAAGAACTGCGAGATCTCAACTGCTGTCTGCACTGTCCACAGAGATTGGCAGAGCCTGCAGCATGCTGGGCTCTTTGCAAGAATCCTCTGTTCAGGCTTGCTGCGTTTATGCTCATGCTCTGACGGAATTTCAGGCTGGAGCTGAATGCTGTATGTGTATTCCCCTTCATTCGTTGTACTGAGTAACCCACCTGTGCAGCCACTGTAGGACTTGCTTGTCAGTTAGCACCAAGACTTCAGCAGAGACAACCCCAGTCGCAGTTTCTTCAGGGGCGGAGCACTCGCCCCGCCCCCTGCCCGCTTCAGGAGCTAGCCCAGCCCAGTCCCACCCGCCCACCCAAGCCCTGTTTCCCTTGGCTTCCGCCCCGCTTGCCTAGTTCTCTTCCCCAGGACTCACCAGCCGAGTGCGAGCAGGCAACGGCGCGCAGGTTGGTTGCCCCGCACCCTCAGGTCCCCAAGTGCGAGCATCTGGATGCTGGTTCTCGCTGCCGAACCCGCCAGGGTACTCAGCCCCTTGCCCTTTCCGGGCGGTGCCCTGGTCCCGAAACTGTCATCTCTGCTCTGCCCTCAGCTCTGAGCTCCTCCTGACCTGGCAGGTACTAGTCACCTGCCAAAGGGAAGAGGGGCCGGGCAGACAGGGGTTCATAGGCAGGCGACCCGAGAGCATGCCGGGGCTATGGGAGACATGTACGACATGGGATCCCAAATGGGGCACTGTCGCCAAGAGGTTCCAAGAGAGTGGGGTGCGCCCCCAAAGAGGTTGAGACTCTGCTACTCAGAACATAGAGGTTGCCCATTCTGTAAGCCGTGGTGATGGGACCGAGGTGGGAAAGAGAGCCATAAAGAACCACAGAGATGTAAAAATGAACTCTGAAGGGTGCCTGGGTGAGAGAAGGAAGGTGCTGTTATGGACAGAAAGGCTAAGAGCTCTCTGCCCACTTCCGATAGGTGGGAAACTGGGACAGGCCCAGAGCATTTGATTGCTTGCCAGCCTATTCCAAGATTCCAGCAGCTGTATGGACAACCCTCTTTAAAATTCTTACTGCGAAGTAAAAAGAGAGTAAACACAGAAGAGGAATTTGGGATAAGAGCCAAGGTTTTTGTTTCGTTTTGTTTGGAGGCAGGGTTTCTCTGTGTAGCCTTGGCTGTCCTGGACTCGCTCTATAGACCGGGCTGGCCTCGAACTCACAGCGATCCACTTGCCTCTGCCTCCCAGAGTACTTGGATTGCAGGCGTGCACCACCGCATTTGGCTGGCCAAGTTAGTTTGAAAGCGCAGGTCTGGGCTCAGTCCTTCCCAGCTCACTAGCCGTGAGGTCTTGAGCAAGGCACTCAACTTACCTGTGCCTTGAGACCCTCAGCTATAACACAGGAGATCTTCAAAGGCTGGAGGGGAAAATCGATGAGATGTTTGTGAAAGTACTTAAAACAAAGCTGAAGATGTGCGAGCCATCACTTGTGCCAGCCTTGAGCTTGATCCCAGTACCCAGAAGAAAAAAAAAAAAACTACCGAACACACAGCACTGAGCAGTAGTGCTCTGCTGTCTTACTCCACAGCCACATACCGGCATTTTGATGCTGAGTGGACGCCCCTGGTAGATGGGCAGTCAGTGATGGGTAGGGGCAAAAGAAAGGTACCTAGACGCCAGCTAGATGGAGCAACAAAGTTGAGTCCCTCTCTGGTGTCCCAACAGGAGAAGAAAGGGGCACGTGGAGATGCAGGCTGTCCCTCGGGCTGAGGAAGGAGTTAAAGGAATGCCTTTCTGAGAATTGGGAAGTAGGCCAAAGGTCTTTAGCTGAGAGGTCTGGGCAGGGCCCAGCTGCAGACCGTAGGATGCAGGGACCTCTTTGCCAATAGCCACTAGATGTTCTGGTATCACCCCAGGGATGGTGGGCAGTTTACATTTATCTAAGAGTCAGACCACAAAGTCTGATCTGACCTGACCACATGACAGGCTCAAGGAAATTTGCTGAGAGAGGCAAAAGCACTGTGTAAGTGTAATTTGCCATTTTAACCCTCTTTCCCTGTGAGGAACAAGAAGGGTGTGACCATCACCTGAGTAAATTATCAAAGGTTTTGGAGCGTCTCATTTGGGCCACGACCCCTGCCACACTTTTGCCTAGCTCTAATTGTCAATTTGACATGACCTGGGAAGAGAGTCCCAATGGGAGATTGTCATATTGACTTAATTGATGGGGGAACACCCTGGCCCACTGTGGACGGCAGCATTCCCTAGGCCGTGGGTGCTGAACAGTGTGCGAGTGGAGAAACTGCGCTGAGCACAAACAAAGGAACAAGTACCCACGCATTTGTTTCCCTCTGTCTGTGACCGTGGGTGTGATTTGACCAGCTGTTTAGAGTCTTGCCTTGACTCCTAACCTGACATGGCCTGGGAAGAGAGTCTTAATAAGAACCCACCCACCCCACCCTACCCCTGGCCACTGCCCCCACTCCCAATGATGACCTTTAACCTGGAATTATAAGCCAAATAAATTTCCTCTCATGTTGCTTTTTTTTTTTTTTTTTGGTCTGGGTGTTTTATTACAGCAAAAGAAATGAAGTTAGGGCCCCCACCACCTCATTTGGTCATCTTGGCAACAGTGAAATAGACATTTTTAATGCCCCATTTTATAGATCCCCAAACTGAGGCTCGGGCATGCTGAAAACCATGTGGTGAGTAGAGCACTGTAGCACATAATCCTTTAATCCTAGCACTTGGGAGGAGAGGTGGCCAGATCACTGTGAGTCTATGGCCAACTGGGTCTACATAGCTAGGGCTGCAGAGTGAGACCCTGTCTCAAAATAAATAAATACATAAATAAATATTTAAAAGACCATGTTGTGGATCCAAGATCCCATTTTGGACCTGTCTGAGCTCAGAGCCTATGGTCTGAAAGCAGCATGTATATCTACAAAACCCTACAGCAGTACAGTTGGGAGGAAAAGTATACAGAAGCCGTCTTTGTCACTTGACAGTCTGAGACCACGTGGATGCTCTGGCTCACACCCCAGGCTCTGAGACTTCACCAAGCTGCCTTGTTCTTATCTCTCCCGTGGGGGAACAGCACCGCCCTTTTTCAGTTCCCATTGCTCTACCATAGGCTGTGTGTCTTTCAGCCTCACACCTTGCTTCACGGAACATGGGGCTACAGAAGGATTGTAAGGCCTGGGGAGAAAGTCAGCCCAGCACACATGGCTGGCCAGAGGTGTGTTTTTCCATGTCCATCCTCCACGCACACATGGAACAGGTCCCCAAGAATCTGGGCTCGCATGGTGCTGTCTTCTCAACAGAGAAGTGGCGCCTCCTAACCAGATGCACAGCCATCAGTGACTTCCTGAGTGGGGTTTGGGAGGAGAGCGCTGCTCAGTCTGAGGTGCTGAGGCCTTAGACTTCAAGGGAAGGGAGGACCCTGTTCACTCGTCACTGTCATGTCATGACTGATGTGTAACACCACGGGCAGGGTGGGGTCATCAGAGGCCTTCCTGCTGCCCCTGGTTGCCTCAGTCATAGGGTCCCCAGTGAAAAAACCTAGAGATCACTTGTTGCAATCCATTTCTTCAGAGATAGGGCAACCAAGTGACAGTGTAAGAAAGTGACTTTTACCCGAGGCCACCCAGACAACCTGGAGGACCCAGAACTTGAATTTTGAACCTGCTTTCAGGACGCTGGGGATTTCCATCAGAAAGGTGAGCCCCACTGTCACCACCCACTGTCTCAGAGAATTCTGTGTGGCTCAGAGGTCACCGGGGGGGGGGGGGGGGGAGGCAAAAGGGGTTACGGGGCAACACAAATGGCCAACCTTGGCCTCTCCACCAGGGTGCCCCAGGGAGAGGATTGAGGAAGCCAGCAGCAGCCTGCGGTTCTCTGGCAGAGGAACAGTGACTCAGGAGAGCCAAGCCTGCTCTCTTCCTCTGAGACTGTCTCTCGCTTTTTCTCATTCTGAAAAAAATATCTGGACACTCCTAAAAGTTTTCAGCCTCTGTCCAGGGGATTTTTTTTTTTTAACCACAAGGGGGGTAATTCCTCCTCCATCCCTGCCGTGAGTGACTCAACTGTGACGTCACACCACACAAGCCAGAGAGGAGAAGATAAAGTCACCAGAACGGGTTGCCCAGGCTGGGACCCACTTCTCTCTACAGACTCCGCAAGGCTGGTCCTCTGGCCATCTGAGACCACAGGATGGCCTCCAGCTCAGCCCCCGATGAAAACGAGTTTCAGTTTGGTTGCCCCCCTGCCGCCTGCCAGGACCCATCGGAGTCCAGAGCTCTCTGCTGCACAGCCTGTCTCTCTGAGAACCTGAGGTGAGGGGCCAAAGAGCCAAAGGTGGATGGGAAAGACTGCCAAGGAGGAACCCCTGAAGGGAGGTGGGGTTGACGGGAACTGGCGAGTGTGGGCCGGTAACTTCACCTCTCTGGGCCTCGATTTCCACACTCTTTTCTTCTCTGGCTGTGGGTAGATGGATAAGTAGCCACAGAAAGCTGTCGGTCAATCCAACTACTATTAAGGTAGAATATTAAGCACCACTCAGCCACTTCTCGGAGTGGCCTGACATGAACCTCGGGTGCCTCCAAGGCCTCGATGTCTTGCCTGTGGTGTTGCCTTCTGCCTCACAAAATTGTTACAAGACTCCATCAATAATAGTCTCAAAACTTCTAATAATGATGATCACAGGCCCCCCCTGGGCAAATATCAAACTGTGATAAAGCACTGTTTTGTTTCATTAAAGCCAGTTAAAGGGACAAAGATACAGTAGGGTATATATTTATGCTTAAAGTGTAAATAACTGCATCAGTAGAGCCCTTCCTTAATCAATTGCTGTGTGCCCAGTACCCTGTCCCTGTGTCCTCAGACCAGCTTGCAGAGGTCAGTACAATTACCACCTCACTGAATAGATGAGACCCTCAAAGTCTCCCAGAAAGCTCAAGTCCCCTCGCCTCCGGCAGGTTTCCTAGTGAAGATACTCCTATATGGTCCACAGGCGTGGCCTTTTCTTTGGGACCTCACAGCTTAAGGATGTGGGGAAACGGAATCAGTCAAATGAATTCACATTCTCTGACTAAAGGCGCGCAGGCTGCAGGAACACTGTGGGAGGTTGTGGCGGTGGGGAAGGCCAGCTGGGGGTGGAGGCCACAAGTGACTGGGCTTCCCGGCCAGCTGATGCTATGAGCTCATACTGGGTTCCCCACCAAACCTGGCAGGAGACTGAAGAGAAGAAGCTGGGTGGTAAGTGCAGGCAGGGTCCCGGCCTGAGGTGCCTCTGCCCCTACTCTGCGTTTGCCTCTCGCCTAGAAACAGGTTTGGGCAGCAGCACTCACTGTCAGTCAGAACTACTCACACAGGGGGGGCCCACGCAGCACCCGGGTCCGAATCTGACACCCGTTCCCAGCAGATAGACTCTGAGGTCTCTTCTTGTTCTCAGTAGGCCAAGATCACCTGCTATGGCCAAAATATAAGACACCAGAGCTACACGCAGGGCACTGAGAAAAACAAATGGAGTTCTGCACCCATAATCCCTTGCCTAAAACCCCTGTGATTGAGAGTAGTGGGGAGAATTCAGAGTTTTCACAAATTTGAAAAAGGCAAATTAGTGAGTGGAATTCTTCCCGTAGAGACCCTGTAAGCAGGCACTTGCGTGGGTATCTCAACGAAGGGATATCCAGAGACACACCATGAGGATGAGGGAGGGGACCGTCAGATCGAGGCAGGTGGGGCTGCAAAAGCAACTCACTGCAAGTTTCAGGACACAGTGGATGCCCAGGGCTTCGGAGGCTTGGCAGTGGGGCTCTAGGACTGTGGAGTTAATGCAAGAGACAAGGTTCTGGGCTTAGAAGGTGGCGAGTGACCAATGGCAGGTGCCAGCAAGGTGTGGTACCTTATTTGAGACTTATTCTCTTTTTTTCCCCCAGAGACGGCGAGGAGCAGATCTGTCCTAAATGCAGAGCAAACAGCCTCCAACCTGTGAATCCAGGAAACTTCCAGACGCAGGAGAAGGTACATTAGCATGGACAGGGAAGAAGAGCTGTCTGTCTTTTGGAGACTAATGGGGTGGCTCCATCGGTGAGGGCCTGAGTTTGATCACTAAAACCCATGTAATAAAAGCTGTGTGCAATGACACATACAATCCCAGAATGGAGAGAAGACACATAGAGCCCCGGGACTCAACCTTTACCTGAAAGTTTGCCCTTCCTTTATACGTCTCTGAAATGACACGGAAGCAGATAGGAATTTGGGGTAAATGTTTTTACGAGACACAGGAGAAGGATGGTAATCTTTAGGTTAATCTCACAATTCAAATTCCAAACAAAACTTGTGTGGGTCCAAACCGTGTAGGAGTCACTGCAGAACACCTGACCTCTTGATTTACAGTCGAGGAAGGGCACACTGGGACTTTCAGTGGCCAGGGTCTCTCTGTTTGGTCATCCTCTCTGTCTCCGTGGTGAGACAAACGCAGCATGCCTTCAGCCAAAGCTCCTTCTAACAGTGACCAGGTGGCCCATGGTGTGTGCAAGGATGTATCCCTCAGTGTGTGGCTGGAGGCAAAGCCCAGACCCTATTTCTCCCTTGGGAAAATAAAGATGCTAAGTTAGTTCTAAGAGGTTCTTCTCAGGATCTGTGATATCTGAGTCATGGGTCAACAGCTTCCAGGGTTTCCCCACCTCTCACCGATGGGCCCAGATGCAGAAAGGGCTCCACGCCTGACCTCCTTCCTTTGTGCCAATACCTGTCATTCAGAGAGTGTGGGGACTTCCTGCCCTGCCCAGCGCCGATTGGCTGGCTTTCCCTTCCATTTCTCAGCTCCCAGCACACCACATGCCCCACCTCTAATGGGCTCTCAGAGAACAAGGAACAAGTTCATTTCTACAGAACTTCTGAGCCTCCCTAAGAGGGCTGTCTCTGGACCAGCTACCACAAGGGAGCAGACACAGATGCCTCACGGCGGGCCTCTGCGCCCCGTGTATACAGCTCTGCTTTCCGAGGCTTGTTCTGTTGTTTCCTCTTAGCAAAATTAAAACTCACCACGTACATAAATGTTAGGTAACGTGGGCCAGACATGTTTTAATGTCACTTAATCTGGCAGCTTTAATTCTTTTCATCTTTATCAAGATAAAACCCTACGCAAGCAGAAAGTTTGGATGGAAGAGCGGTACCTGGAGCACAGTCCTCATAGTTAGCCCATTTTTTTCTCTCTCTCCTGCCCCAGCTTCTAAGAGACTTGAAGGACGTCCAGTGGCTCAGCAAGAGCACAGGTTAAAATTTGCTGCCTTAAGACAAAGTAAGGGGCTGGAGAGATACCTCAGTGATTTATGAACACTGACTGCATGTTCAGTCACATGTTCAGGCACAGAGTAACTCCTCTGATCCTGCCCCAATGGGAACTTTAGGGGACTTTTGACCTAAGGAAAGTGACTAATACTAAGTCGGTCCTCTGCATGTGGTCACTCCCAAGTTTGCCTACACATCTGGGGTACTTAGGAGACAGAAGCTAGGCAGAGAGGCCAGGCTGCAGAACAGATGAGTTCAGCCCAAGGTGCCCATCTCACAAACTCTCCCCACACCATCTGCTTAGCAGTCTGTCCTCATCCCCTGAGTCCGTACTAGATCACTATCTCCTTACAAAGGGCCCAGAATCATCTGCTAGTTACCAACACAGCAAACAAATATTAGAAGGTCAATTGTGACATAGTTAAGAGAGGCTGTTCTTTCCTGGAATGACCTTCCTGAACAAGTGACAGCGGGGTAGGAGACCCACTGTCTTGGGGGTGGGGGATGGGGCTTGGGGAAGGGCTAGGCAGACAAGAGTGCCTGACCTGTAAGCAGGAGGACCCATGTTCAAATCCCAAGCACCTGTGTGTAAAAAAAAAAAGGAGCCAGGCATGATGGCGCACACCTTTAATATCAGCACTACAGAGACAGAGGCAGAGGCAGAGGCAGAGCAGAGGCAGAGGCAGGTGGATCACTGAGTTCGAGGCCAACCTGGTCTACAAAGCAAGTCCAGGATGGCCAAGGCTACACAGAGAAACCCTGTCTCGAAACCAAAAAAAAAAAAGCTGGGCTTGGCCATGCATACCTGTAACACCATCACTGCAAGGGGTGGAGACAGGAGAATTGCTAGGACTTGTAGTCCACCTGCACACACACACACACACACACACACACACACACACACACACACACACATGCTACATAAACAAACAAACCAGGACCTAGGAAATTCCATTTGCTGAGACACACACACACACACACAAAGCCTCCAGAGGAACATGCTGCCTTCAAAACCTTGAAATTACAAGTTTTGTATTGTGGTATGTGTTGTGTTGTCACACCAACAAGAGGGAAACAATATGAGCACTTATGTCTACTACCTCATATCCTTATTATAACGTAGGATAGGTTAATGTTATCTCATTTTGCAGATGGAAACTAAAACATGAAGAGCTTAGTAACTCTGCCAATGCCGTGACACTAAGAAGTAAGAGGACAGCAATATATTATATAATGTAGTATTAATACAATCTATAATATTACATATAATTATATGGTTTATATTATATAAAAATATATAATTATTTTTAATATAACATATAATTGCGTAATATAATAATACATATAATTATTTGGTATTGATTATATTATATATTTTAAATATTTTTAGATATATAGGTCACCTCTGGAGCCCACACCCCAAGTATGTGGTAAGAAGTGAGTGATTAGTGACCAGAGCTGGCACCCTGGCTGACCCTAGGGCCTAAGGAGACTCTTGAGCCGCCCTGTCCATCTTTCAGCATTCAAACCAATCACAGAAGACCGTGCATGCCTCATCATTAGGATGAGCCAGATGTCCATGAGGCCTACAGCAGGCTGTTCTACCCACAAGCTCTGCTTACCCGTGGGTCCATCCCACTGTGGGGGAAAAGTCCAAGTTCCCGTGTTAGCTGTCCCATGATCTTCTCCTCCTTCTGAGGACGGTCACCTTCAAGCCACAAAGGATGAGAGCTGTGGACATGAAGGAGCCAGAGGGCCCTAGAGGCTCCTAGGTCACAAACTACTGCATCTGGTGTCCTTGAACCACATGCCATCAGCAGTGACCTGCTGGAGACACTTCACTGAGGCACAGTCCCAAAGGCAGTGTATCTCCCTGCCACAGCCACCCTCTGCCTGCCCACATAAACATCTGTTTCCTATTCTTGGTTGGGAGCAGCTTGTTCCTGCAGCAAAGGGCAGTGGGGCAGGTGGGCGGGACTGTGGTAGGCTAGGCTCTGCATCCCAAACCAATGAATGAATCAGCTTTGAGAAAAGTGGATCCCGAAGCCTTGTATCTGGTCAGGTCTGAAGCCCTCTGGCCTCCCCTCCTTTTCATCCCCAGTGATTATTCTGCCAAAACAAGCTCTTGTAAAATCAAGCTATTACTTAACGTAGAGGAAATGTGCTCATGTTAAGTATACAATTTGATAAAGTCCTGGTTAATGTACACAATCAGGTGGATCCCCGCTGCTGAGAGGGCAAGGCCTCTGTCCCACAAAGAGTCGGTCACGCCTGTACATGCAGCCTAGTGACAGGCAGGATGTTACTGCCTGCCAGGACCATGTTGCCTCTCCAAGACTTCCTTCAGAAGGATAGCCTGGAGCAGGAGACCTTTTAATATCTGACTTCTTTCATTTAATATAATGGCTTCAAGGTTCCTCCGTGCTACAGTGGATGTTGATATTAATTCCCTTTGATGACTGAATGGGTTTCTGTAGGGGAAAGATGCCTTTTGTGATACATTTAAGATACATTCTGTATGCCAGGCAGTGGTGGCGCACGTCTTTAATCCCAGCACTTGGGAGGCAGAGGCAGGTGGATCACTGTGAGTTCAAGGCCAGCCTGATCTACAAAGAGAGTCCAGGACAGCCAAGGCTACACAGGGAAACCCTGTATTGAAAACCCAAGAGAGAGAGAGAGAGAGAGAGAGAGAGAGAGAGAGAGAGATTTTATGACTCCCCAGACTGATTCCAGATGGTTTCCAGATTACGGTTGTTGTGAACTAAGCCGTTGTGCGTAGTCACACACATCTCTGTGTAGACACGAGTTTCTATTTCCCTTTAATAAGTTCCTGTGAGTGGTATATGTGAGTTATCTGTAGGTCGATTATCACACACACCAAGACTGGTGACACACTTATCCTTGGCACTCAGGAAACAGAGGGGGGATGATCAGAAGTTCAAGGCCAGTCAGATGTAATGGCTTTAGTCTCAGCACTTGGGAGAGGATTTGATGACAGAGGCAGGAGGATTTCTGTGAGTTTGGGGCTAAGCTGTTCCACATAGCAAGGTCCAGGTCAACCAGGGCTACATAGTGAGGCCCTGTATTTTTTTTTAATGTATTATTATTAAATAAGTTACTTCCTTAAGTTTTCCAATGTGTCTATACTACTTTGCTTTTGTTGCCCTGTGTCATTGCTGAACCGGCCTTGTCATTCTTCATCTCAGCAGTCCTGACAAATGGGAAGTGCTCTTTCATTGGGGTAACAGGAGAGTCTACTGAGGGCTAGTTCCAAAGCTGTGTGGATCATTTCCCAACAGGACAAACCATGCTGTTCCAAACGATCACAAGGCTTGGCCCTCTCTCAGTAGGACAATCCTAGAAGGGACGAGATTCCTAAGATAGAACAAAGTAGGCCGGCTAGAAGGAGCAGATTAGGCCAAGGCATGTGCCTGGCCAGTTCTGGCTTCATTGGGCCCTGTTGCTTTGAGTGAGCCATTGGAGTGGTCCTGAGGACCCTCCCAGCATCCAGTGATACAGTTATCATTTTCAGGATCACCCTGATGTGGCAGAGGCTGGAGTTGTGTGTCCCTTTGCAGATGTTGGCTGTTCGTTCAAAGTAAGTGACAGAATATCAAATCTGTCCATGGTCCTAAACTAACTCTCTCTCTCTCTCTCTCTCTCTCTCTCTCTCTCTCTCTCTCTCTCTCTCTCTCTCTCTCTCTCTCTCTCCCTAATCCTTCCCAAAGCACCAAGCTACTGCTCTGGGTGTCTCCTACGCTAATGAGTTACCAAGCAACAAATCCCTATGGGAAGTGCTTCTTTTTTTTTCTTCACTATTTTTTAATTCATTCATTCATATTACATCTCAATAGTTATCCCATCCCTTGTATCCTCCCATTCCTCCCTCCCTCCCGCTTTCCCCCATTCCCCTCCCCTATGACTGTGACTGAGGGGGACCTCCTCCCCCTGTATATGCTCATAGGGTATCAAGTCTCTTCTCGGTAGCCTGTTATCCTTCCTCTGAGGGCCACCAGGCCTCCCCATCAAGGGGACATGGTCAAATATGGGGCACCAGAGTTCATGTGAGAGTCAGTCCCCACTCTCCACTCAACTATGGAGAATGTCCTGGTAAATTTACACTATGGTATACTACTCAGCTATTAAAAACAAGCAATTCCTGAAATTTGTGGACAAATGGATTGAACTAGAAATGATCATAATGAGTGAGTTAATCCAGAAGCAGAAAGAGTCAAATGGTATATACTCACTTATATCTGGACACTAGCCCAAGAGGCATGTCCCATGAAAGTCTTCACTGATCAGGAAAGTAGGACAGAGGGGAGGACATCCTATTGGGACTTTGGGTGAGAGAAGCATGGGAGAATGGGGAAATAGAAGGATCCAGAGGGTCCCACAAACCTACAAGAAGAACCTTATGATGGGCGGATCTGGACCCAGGGGTCCTGCTCAAACTATGGCACCAGCCAAGGACTATACGTGCAGCAAACATCGAACCCCGACCCAGATCTAGCCAATGGGAAATGCTTCTTAAAGCCTCGCTAAGCCCTTGTTACTCAAGTGCCCCCAACACACCCCTCTCCATGGTCCTGAATTGTCATTATGCACAAGGGCTGGACAGGGTGGTCTCACTAGAGACTGGGATACATCCTCCCTGTAGGCAGATCTAAGGTCTATATTCCTGCGCACAGCTCCACTCCACCTCTAGCCAATACAGACAGCCACTTCCTGTTTGCTGGGATAATGGCTCTGGTTTTGCTTGGTGGCCTTTGATGTCATGTTTCTTTGCTGGTCCCCAGGGTCTCCTTCCACTTCACCATTCACTAAAGACCCTCACTCTTTCATCAGGGGAGCCCACAGTCTATGCAGGAGCATGAGGCCACCTCCCAGGCCTCCCACCTCCACCTGCTTCTGGGGGCCCTAAAGGAATGGAAGTCCTTGCCAGGCTCCAACCTTGGCTCCACGCCCATGGCCCTGGAGCAGAACCTGTCAGAGTTGCAGCTTCAGGCAGCTGTGGAAGTGACAGGGGACCTGGAGGTAGACTGCTACCGGGCACCTTGCTGTGAGAGTCAGGAAGAGCAGGCCCTGGGGCACGTCCTGAAGGAGAAGGTGCTGGCTCAGCTGGAGGAGAAGCTGCGTGTGTTTGAGAACATCGTCGCTGTCCTCAATAAGGAAGTGGAAGCTTCCCATCTGGCGCTGGCTGCCTCCATCCACCAGAGTCAGTTGGACCGAGAGCACATCCTGAGCTTGGAGCAGAGGGTGAGTGAGAGGGGCGTGCGTTTTCAGAGTCAGTTCAGGGAGCCCATATGCCACCCAGCCTGCTAGTCATTCATCCTTCTCAAAGCATTTGCCTCCATCCAAGGCCATCTCCCCTGTGTCAGAAGCTTGGGTAAAAGCCAACGCAGTGCTATCCAATGCTTCAGGTCTGCTCCTTAGAATTCACCAGGAACCCTCCGCCCATGGGCTCCCTCCCTGGCACTCTCCACATAGGCTCCGTCCCTGGCACCCTCCGCCCATGGGCTCCTTCCCTGGCTTCTCATTCCATTGTTGGGCAGTTTTCACTGTGACAGAGTTCTTCCTGTATTGTTCCTGGCTGTGCCCCTCAGGGCCCACAGAACAACCTGCCAGCTGCTCCCCACAGCTGCTCTCCAGAGCGTATAGTGAGTGCTCACATCCTAACGGACTGTTCACTTCAGAGTGTGGCGGGCCCCAGTGTGCTCGTAAGCTCTGCTCCTGTCTCTACAATGTTGTGCATGCAGAGAGCAGTCCCAGACTGACTGGAGCCCATAGTTCTCAGCCCACCTCCTTTAGTCCAGAAACTACACTTTTCCTAATGTAGCCAGCCACCAAGCTCCTGTTGCTTTGTCTTGGTTTGGTTTGGTTTTGGTTTTTTTCCAGACAGGGTTCCTCTGTGTAACAGAGCCTTAGCTGTCCTGGAAATTGCTCTGTAGACCAGGCTGGCCTCCAATTCACAGAGCTCTGCTTGCCTCTGCCTCCTAAATGCTAGTATTAAAGGTGTGTGCCACCCTTCCTGTTGCTTTTTTTAAAAAAGATTGATTGGTTGGTTGGTTGGTTGGTTGGTTGATTATATATACAGTGTTCTGTCTGCATGTACACCTGCATGCCAGAAGAGGGCACCAGATCTCATTATAGATGGTTGTGAGCCACCATGTGGTTGCTGGGAATTGAACTCAGTACCTTTGGAAGAGCAGTCAGTGTCCTAAACCTCAGAGTCATCTCTCCAGCCCCCTGTTGCTTTGTCACTTTCTCTTCCTTGTCTGGGCCTGCCTTTAGTTCCATCCCTACCATAACCTGCCAAGTGGGTGTGCGCTACTCACCTTCTCTCTCATGACTGAAGTTTATTTTTTCACATTTCACTGGGGAAACCTACTAGAAGGGCTGGGCACTGGGGCTCAAGGGGCACGCAAAGCCTCTGCTAATACCATGCACTCTTACCCCAGTGGTGAAGTAGGTCCCCTGAGAGCCTCAAGGGTTTCCATCTCACCAGACTTCTGACTCCACTCTAGCTACTGAGCACTGTGCAAGGTGAGGACACAGAGAGGAAAGGAGGGCCACCATGGGGCGACAGCATGGACAGGAGCTGTGAACTGCAGTGAGGGAGACCAGACGGCTAGGCAAAGAAAGAAACTGTGTCCGACCCACGGCTCTTGGGAAGCTTTACAAGAAGGGCTTGTGAGCTGGGATCCTGCTAGGTGGCTAGGGTCTGGCCAGGGAAGCAAGAAGAGAAAGGGGGTTCCAAGCATGGGGCAGCATGAAGTACAAGTGCATGTGCAGGCTCTGGGTGATGCTTGGTCAGGAAAACCTCTTTGGGGTGAATGTATTCCCAAGATCCACTATCTCCAACACTCCCCCAAGCTGGGTGCTGGTACCTCTGGCTGACCAGCCTTCTCTGCAGGTGGTGGAGTTGCAGCAGACCCTGGCCCAAAAAGACCAGGTCCTGGGCAAGCTTGAGCAGAGCCTGCGACTCATGGAAGAGGCTTCCTTTGATGGCACCTTCCTGTGGAAGATCACCAACGTCACCAGGCGGTGCCACGAGTCAGTGTGTGGCAGGACTGTCAGCCTCTTCTCTCCAGGTAACTCCTTTTGGGCACAAAGAGTGGTAGGAGAGATGGGCCCCAGGGGGCCTGTGGTGCCCATGCCACCTCAGTACTGAGTCGAGGGCGAGGGACTGCGGATTTAACTCATACATACACACACACACACACACACACACACACAATAACACAGCGAGTCCTTTGTGCCAAGAAAGCAGCAGCTGTGGCAGCAGTTTATTATTCTCGTTCCCTTCAGAGTTCCAAAGAGCTTTCTTATAGGCAGCCAAACAGGACTCCTCCTCCCAGGTGAAATCCCTCAAGAGGTGATTGCACACAGGAGGAAAAGTCTCGAGGAAGGGAAGGGTGCGTTCTCAGAGCAGTAAACACGAGTAGCTAACCAAGATAAACACAGACATGGAAGCTGCTAGAAACAGGACATACATGAAACAGCAAGACAGGCAGGCAGCCCAGTTGGGCCTGGTTCCTACAGGGGCCCAGGAAACACGAATTGAGACCAGCCGTGCTGGGTCAGGCTGGGGCCCCTGCCAAGGATTTGAAGGAGACAGAAACTGTCTGACCCACAGCTCTTGGGAGCTCAGCAACAGCCCTCCCTCTTCCCCGACTGTCATCTGTACTTTACAAAGAGGAAGGAATAAAAGACAGGTTCTTCTTGGAGGCTGTGGGATGAGAAGGGGGCAGGGCTAGAAGCCTAAATTCGACAGTGAGACTGGAGAAGATGGAAGAACTCTCCAGCCAGCGATCTGCTGTAGGAGGTAGAGGACCACCGAGTCAGGCACCAGGGAGCCGTGTGCCCAGTGGGAAGACTGTGGGTGTCAGTGAATTGGGGGGGTTCTTCCCTTGTTTCTGGTCCCCTTGCTCAGAACAATGATTTAACTGTGACTTGGTAGCTGTTGCTATTCAGTGACTGATAAAACACCTGTGTGTGTATATACACATATAGCTGGCATACATATAATCTTTGCATGCAGCTCTGGGTATGTATATACACATATGGCTGGCATACATATAATATTTGCAAGCAGCTCTTGGTGTGTATATACACATATGGCTGGCATACATATAGTATTTGCATGCAGCTCTGGGTCTGTACAAGCCACATTATCTGCTAGGACCGGGCCATTCCTGGATGGGACATCTAAGAGCCTTGCCAAGTGCTTGTCCTCACAGCCATGTTTTCCAGACCAGAAGGCAGGCTGACTAGAGCTGCACAGGGCTCTGCTGAAGGGTGCACCATCAGGGAGAGAGCCCCATAAGACCCCCCCAGGCAAGGGTAACCAGGAGTTGCAGCAGACCCTTGCCTCTTGGGGCCATTTCCAATGGTTGCTAGCAGAACCAAGAAGTGCTCTTCTCGAACCAGCCTCCAGGGAGGGCCCAACCTTTGGGCAACAAAGAAAAATCAGTGCCAAGATCCGGAAGGCCTGGGACTTAACCTTAATTCCTCCCCAGCATGTAAGACAGTGCCCAGCCACTTCCCTCTCCTCAGCTTGGCCTCTAGTTACCTGATAGTTGGTGAAGATGGTCGCTTCCGTGTAGCCTCTAGTTCTTGATGGAAAATGGTCGCTTCCGTGTGTAGCTGCATGGCATCCCAGGGAAGTGTTGAAACCACAGATGCTGACCAAGCCCACTGCTGAGTCAGAAGCATAAAGTGTGGGGCCTTCCCTGTGGTCAGAAGGCCAGGTGCCCACCCCCCGGCCTAGGCAACCTCCAAGAGCGTGGCCTTCCTCCACAGTCTTCTAGAAGAGAGGTGGACCCCAAACCCCAATATCCTCAGGTCCCTGCGTGCTGCGCCCCAGCTCCTGATCTGCACCGCCCCGCCCTGCCCTGCTGCCCCGTGCTAACACTAGCTTCACCTTTCAGCTTTCTACACTGCCAAGTATGGTTACAAGCTGTGTCTGCGATTGTACCTTAACGGAGACGGCTCAGGCAAGAAGACTCACCTGTCCCTGTTCATCGTGATCATGAGGGGGGAGTACGATGCGTTACTGCCCTGGCCTTTCCGAAATAAGGTAGGGCACCCCCCAGAGAAGATGGGTTTGGGGAGGGCGTGGGGAACCCGGCTTCTGCTGCCTTTAGCCATGGGCTTGAGACCTGAGCAAGCCTGTTTGCTGCAATCAGTTTCCTTTTTATAAAATGAAGCTGGGTGCAAATCCCGCAGCCAAGGTTCCCCCAGCCTTCGGAGTAGGCACCGCAGTGTCTGGAACAAACAGAGCACCCTGGAGGAGGGTTGAAGACCCGAGAGCGCTGGGATGTCTAAAGCCCTCCCCAGGAATTCCAGCTCCAGCAAGTTTAAGAACAGCTTGAGTATGTGACAAGAAGCAGTGTTTCCTCGGGTGCAGCCGAGGGCTTGTGTGCCAGGGTAGAGTTTGTGTCATACTTAGGTGATTTATTTCTCAGGGAGGCAAAGGATCTGCTCTGGGTACGGCGAGGCTCAGTGGCCGGAAGTCCCAAGGCATGGACAGAAGAAGCCAGCCCCCAGCAGACGTCTGTTTCTCTGCTTCTCCCCCTCTGGAGGTCCCAGCTAGAGTTTCTGAGTCAGGAGGCCACGTGTAGGTGCACCTTAGCCTCAGCAGCCAATGTAGTGAGGACATTAGAATCCCCACTGCTGTTGGCCTAGAGAGATGGCTCAAATGGTGAATCCAATTCTCTAAAACTCACACCCAAAAAAAGCAGGGACAGGGCCCCGTCGTCCCAGAACTGGGAAGGCGGAGACATGAGGCCCCTGGCTTGCTAGCCAGCCAGCGCCAGCGTAGCTTAACCGGTGATCTCCACATCTGAAAATATATAAATAAAAGTAAAGGTGGAGGGCAATTGAGGAAGACACCCTGATGGTGACCTCCGATTAACCCACTCGCATTGCGCACAGAACGCGCACAAAAACACACACATACACATGGGGCAGGGGTCGGGAGGGGGCTGATTTCCACTGCCTTCCTGCTGGGTGGGCCAGTGAAGGACAAAGCCTAAAGCTGCCACAGTACCAGATGTTTCTTCTGTTCCGTGGGCCCTTTCCCTAGCGCGCGCGCGCATGCGCGCGCGCACACACACACACACACACACACACACACACACACACACACGTCAAGTCCCGGCACTGCCGCCTCCTCTCCTCGTGAACTAAGGGATCCGCGTCACAGCCCACGCAGTGAGCATGCAGTTTCCTCGAGGGCCAGGGCTGTCCTCTGAGGCCTGACCCTCCGCTTGCTCCTACCCTGCAGGTCACCTTCATGCTACTTGATCAGAACAACCGCGAACACGCCATCGATGCCTTCCGGCCGGACCTGAGCTCAGCCTCCTTCCAGCGGCCGCAGACTGAGACCAACGTGGCCAGTGGCTGCCCTCTCTTCTTCCCCCTCAGCAAGCTGCAGTCACCCAAGCACGCCTACGTAAAAGACGACACGATGTTCCTCAAGTGCATTGTGGACACCAGTGCTTAGGGATGAGGGGGCAGGGGCGGGGAGGAAGACCTCCTGAGGGAAACCAGCTCAGACTGGCTGACTTAATTAGGCCGCCAGGCCCTTAATTGGAGCCCCACTGTGGCTGCTGTAAGTCTGGAAGGACTTGGGCTGTGCATACTGAGACAGGGGAGGAGGAGACAAAAGGCTCCTCTTCACATAGACTACCAGAAGACCAGCTCCCCAGGAGGCCAGCAGATCCTGAATGTTAAGACCAGCTTCGGTCAGGATGAAGAGAGACTGGCTGGAAGGCATGGATGTTGAGCCAAGGCTGTGGGGCCTAAGCAGAGAAGCACCCCTTCTAGCACATTCTCTGTAGGTTAGTGGGTAACTGGAAAAATGTCCCGCCTCTCTGTTCAGACACAGAACTAGGACCAAGGGGCCCAAGGGTCAGCCACTGGTATGAATTTCACCTGTCCTGGACTTTGTTCCTATGGTAACAGATGTGTAAACAGGTAAACCCAGAAGCTATACTGGGAAATGCTAGCCCGGCCGGATTTGAAGACCTTTGATATTTTGACGGACAAACAAGCAACAACAAAAGCCTTGAATTCCAAGTCTCCTGTCCCGAGTGAGACTACACCCGCAAAGGATTCTGGGGAAATACCCAGGATCCTCATCCCCTCCAGCTCCCTACTCACCTAACCCTCCAAACCTAGCAGTCCAGTGCGTAACAGATAGGAGCACACCCAGGTAAAGACATTGTCGTGCAATTCTGGAGCTGGCATCCAACATACAGCACCTTCATGACTGCTCACACAGTGCCCTGCCACAGGGGGGTTGCTACACTGCTAGGGACCACCGTTCTTCCATCCATGCATCTTCCTCCCTCCCTCCCTCCCTCCCTTCTTTCCTCCATCCCTTCCCACTTCCTTCCTCCTTTTCCTCCTCCTCCTCCTCCTCCTCCCTCCCTCCACCACCACCCTCTTTTCTCTTTCTAGAAAAAAAATCTCAAGTAGCCCAGGCTGGCTTCAAACTCACTATATAGTCAAGGATGATGTTGAAGCCCTGATTCTCCTGCCTCTAGCTCCCAAGTGCTGGGACCATAGGTGTGTGTGTGTCACCCTGCCTGGTTACATAAGATGCTGGGGATCAGGCCCAGAGCTTCCTGCATGATGGACAAGCACTCTGCTTAGCTACATCCCCACACCTTTAATGGCACACATCTGGTGGGAGCAGGCTGCTGTCCTCACACAGTGGGGGGG
>OU015750.1:11670707-11681048 GCA_907169655.1 Acomys percivali | reverse complement strand
GTGTGTGTGTGTGTGTGTGTGTGTGTGTGTGTGTGTGTGTGTGAAGGTGCTTATAAGCGAATGTTCATGCACATGTGTAGATGGCATCACCAAGCCCCTTACCAACTGAGCCGTCTCCCCAGGCAGG
This sequence comes from Acomys percivali, assembly GCA_907169655.1. NCBI lineage: Eukaryota > Metazoa > Chordata > Mammalia > Rodentia > Muridae > Acomys > Acomys percivali. The sequence goes on along the minus strand of OU015750.1, from coordinate 11,680,921 downwards.
CCCACTCAGGGAAACACCTTCTCCAAGCCACTGTGGGCCTAGGTCTTCTGACCATGGCTTGCAGCCTGCCTGCCTAGTTCACCCAGGAGCCTGCTGTGTGGAACCCCCCTAGAGATCCCCTCTGATCTCTTTCCTCACTCTCACCCCTAAGCACAGCTGCATCTTTGGGGAAGTCCCCAGCCCAGCAGTGATGGCACTTCCTTGAGACACAGCTCCTCCCTGCCTCTGTCCTCCCTGGGAAGGTCACCATACATATTGTGCGCTGTGGGTGACAGACACAGCCCCTAAGCACCAACCTCCTCAGAAGCTGATTTTCACGCAGCTTCAGTGTTCCTGTCTTATAAATGAGGCTGCTAAACCCTGTGAGCTCTACTGAGCACCACACCACACACTGCCAGAACTCAGGTCTCCTACTGAATGGGAACACACACACACACATACACCACCACCATCACTACCACCACCATATACTACACACACCACAAACACACATATCATTCTGTACACTACACATGCACATACACCACATAACACATACATACACACCACATACACACACAAAACACACAATACACTACATGCACACCACCACCACCACATAACACATACACACACCACATACCACAAACACACACACCACACACACTCATAGCAGACACACACCACAAACAGATACAACACACACATTCATACCACATACACAGTACATACACACCACACACACACCACATACACACCAAACACACATTCATACCATACACACAGCACATATACACCACACACACAAAGCACAAACACACCACACACACAGCACATATACACCACACACATACTCACACCACACACACTGATATCACATACACAACGCGTACACACCACACACACACACACACTCACACAACACACACAGCACACATACCATGCACACCACATACACACACCACACCACACCACAAACACCACATACCACACACACATGCACGCATGCATACACCTATCTTCTAAGAAAGCTTGCTTTGCAGACACTAAGCACTCCACTTTCTGCTTAGACTGTCTTAACCTGCCAGGTTATCAGTATTACAGGGAAGCCAAGTGCACTCTCATCTTGGGATATGAGGTAACCTGCCCACAGCCCACGGCCCATGGCCCACGGTTAGTTTGTGACTGAGCTTTGGCCTCAGCAGGAGTTAATTATACTCTCATATGCTCCCTGGAGCTTCCTGCCCAGCACAGTGGTCACTAATACATGTGAGCATACATGTAAGCCAGGCTGAAGACAGCCGTCCATGTGTGCTGACCTGGACATGGGAATGCGCTGCCTTACGTGACAGGTGCAATTAAGTTAAATGTCTTTCTTTGAGAGAAGATCTTGGGGTACCCCGGGGTGAGGGGGGTCCAAGGCTATCACCAGAGAGATTATAAAAAGAATCATAAGAGCCCAAGGCAGAGATGTCAAAAATGATGACAGAAACAGAAAGAGATGCCGACAGAAACTTCCGTTATGTAGCTGCACCTTGACAGGAGAAAGGGGCCCCAAGCTTGTGTGTAGCACAAGGGACGCCGTTACCTAGAGCCTGGAACTCTCTCCTCAGGCCGCTAACCTTCGAGGCTGGAGGAGAACGGTTGGCTTAGAGCCGCTGCGTTTGTGGTAATGTGTTCCAGCAGCCACAGGAAATGAACACAGCCCCTTGAGTTGTGGCTGCGTCTAGTTGAGAAGTGGTGAAGACCTACAACACAGCCTTTATGGCGAAGAGAGGATTTCATTTTTCTCATTAACCTTTTATGTGGCTGACATGCGAAAATGATTTCGCCACTCGGGATATTAGATTTCTAGGAAACTTAGAAACATATCCGTAGTCGGCTTGAGCTTGACACCCAACCACACTAGAAGGACTTTCCATTGCCTTGGCCAGAAGGAACAGACTCTACCCTCTCGGTGTGGCCTGTGGCCAGCTCTACAGAGCTGGGAGTGGGGATCCCCCTAGGCACACATCCCTGCAGAGTCCTGGTGGTGGGTGAGTGTCCCTACCCCCACTCTCCCCCACTCCCATGTGCCTCTGGGTCAGCCCAGTGTCCCCATAAGCTGTGACGGTTATTTTTAGCTCTCGCTGGCTCAGCACAGCTGTCTCTGGAAGTGTGCTGGGTGTGAGCCAGCTCCAACTACCATCTCCTTGCCAACGGGGGTCTCAGGAGAGGTCACTTCAATGGTTCTGGGGACCTCCATGGGCCCGTGAGCAAGCTCCCAGCCTCCTTGGCAAGGATAAGGACCATCGTCCGTGTTTTTTGGAAACTTAGGCTCAGAGGTGGCCGCCCTTGGTAGGGCTAAAGCTGTGGGTCTGTCCACTCTGCGTCAGCTCCTTTGGGGCCTCACATTTCTCTAGGGGTGGAGCAGTGTTACTTTGTGCCTTGGAAAGTCTTCTTGTTTTGAACTCAGACCCCTTGTTGTACTAAACCCTAGGAGAGTATTCTCAACAAGACAAGAGCTAGCAAGCAACATGAAAGAGGCTGGCATGCAAACACTTTTACTTGCTGAGCCATCCCACCGGCCCACACTGGACCCTCTTAAGAACCAGTGCACAAGCCAGGCATGGTGGAGCACGCCTTTAATACCAGCACTTGGGAAGCAGAGGCAGGCAGATCACTGTGAGTTCGAGGCCAGCCTGGTCTACAAAGAGAGTCCAGGTCTGCCAGGGCTAACTCAGAGAAACCCTGTCTCAAAAAACAAAAAACAAACAAAAAAAACCAAATATGTTTGTCAGTGTGCTGGGGATTGAATCCAGCATCTCCCATGTGCTTAGTACATGCTCTACCACCCAGCTACACCCCCCCCACCCCACCCCCCCACCCCGCCTCAGTAAATGTCCAGTGGCACCTGTTGTTCTAACCTGCAGGCTGGAGCTGGGGCTGCTTAGGAGACATGCGTAGGACTAACATATTGTATCAAGAAGCTGTGAAACAAACCGGAGCTGCTGCTGAGCCTTTCTCTGCTCAGGCCAACCCCATCTTTTTTTTTTTCATGCCTTTATTGAGTTTCTTTTTTTTTAATATTTTATTAATTTATTCATATTACATCTCAATTGTTAGCCCATCCCTTGTATCCTCCCATTCCTCCCTCCCTCCCACTTCCCCCTACTCCCCTCCCCTATGTCTGTGACTATCCTTCCTCTGAGTGCCACCAGGTCTCCCCATCAAGGGGATGTAGTCAAAAGTGGGGCACCAGAGTTCACATGAAAATCAAAGCCCACTCTCCACTCAGTGGTGGAGAATGTCCTGTCCATCGGCTAGATCTGGGTAGGGGTTCAAAGTTTACTGCCTATATTGTCCTTGGCTGGTGCCATAGTTGTAGCAGCACCTTGGACCCAGATCCGTGCATCATAATGTTCTTCTTGTAGGTTTCTAGGACCCTCTGGGTCCTTCTGTTTCCCCATTCTCCCATGCTTCTCTCATCTAAAGTCCCAGTAGGATGTCCTCCCCCTCTGTCCCACTTTCCTGGTAAATGAAGACTTTCATGAGACATGCCCCTTGGGCTAGTGTCCAAATGTAAATGAGTATATACCATTTGACTCTTTTTGCTTCTGGGTTAACTCACTCATTATGGTCATTTCTAGTTCAATCCATTTGTCCACAAATTTTGGGAAACCCTTGATTTTAATAGCTGAGTAGTATTCCATCAAAACGACACTGAGATTCCATCTTACACCCATCAGAATGGCTAAGATCAAAACTTCAAGTGACACCACATGCTGGCAAGGATGCTGAGAGAGAGGAACACTCCTTCGTTGCTGGTGGGAATGCAAACTAGTACAACCACTTTGGAAATCTATCTGGTGCTTTCTCAGAAAAATGGGAATAAATAGGGCTTCCTCAAGACCCAGCTATTCCACTCCTTGGAGTATACCCAGAAAATGTTCCTCCACACAACAGGGACATATGCTCAACCATGTTCATAGGTGCCTTATTCATAATAGCCAGGACATGGAAACAGCCTAAGTGTCCCTCAGTAGAAGAATGGATAAAGAAACTGAGGCCAACCCCATCTTAATGTCTTCCTCAGCGCAGTACCGCCAGCCGCTAGCTTAAGCCTCAGCCTCCAGTTGCCTCCTTAGCTCTGGCTGCCTCCCTCGGTCTCTCACACATCTTAGTAGACTGAAGAGGGGGCAGTTTCATCTATGCCCTAGTTAATTTGATGGATCAGCCCTGGCTTCCTTGTGGCCTTCAATTATTCAGTAATTATCTAGGTGTGACTGGAAAGGGATTTTCTGGATGTAATTACCATTCAGAATTGGTCAGTTTTAATTAAAGGATTATCCTAGCCAATCTGTTAGCAGGTGCTAAGAACTGAACTGAGATTTCCCTGAAGAAAGTCAACTTGTGTGTGGGAGCAGCAGCTGGCCTTCCCCACTACCTGCCCTGGGGGTGAGGGGTGTCTACCGGCCTCAGCAGACCCCATAATCAAGCCAGTTATTTGCAACAAACCAACCCAAATGCTTCATTCAGTCTTTGAAGACCTATTTTACCCTCACACACTATGGTTTCTAAATGTGAGGTGGGATTTTTGTCGGGTTTTTTTGTTTGTTTGTTTGTTGGTTTGGTTTGGTTTTTGGTTTTTCGAGACAGGGTTTCTCTGTGTAGTCCTGGCTGTCCTGGACTCGCTTTGTAGACCAGGCTGGCCTCGAACTCACAGCGATCCGCTTGCCTCTGCCTCCCGAGTGCTGGGATTAAAGGCATGTGCCACCACCGCCTGGCTAATGTGAGTTTATTTTTAAATGCACAAAATAAATCATAATTCGAAGTGAGATCAAGTCTTACTTTGTGCTAAGTAAATTAGACATCAACAAAGCCATTCGAATAATTGTATGGAGGTGCCATTTAGCTAGTACATAAACACGTGCAGCAACCAAGTTCCCTAAAACCAGGGATGCTGGGAGCAGAGGAAAGCTTGCTTCTGGCTTTGTGCTTTGTTTCCTTAAGGGCAAGTTCCTAGCCCTATATGGTCTCAGATACTACAGGGGGCCCAAGGGGAAAGTCATTCAAGAGGCCGGAGTGGGAGGGCTTCCTCCTTCCTTACGCAGCTGTTGAGAAATGAGCAATGAGTCAGGAGTCCTCTCTGGACTCAGGCCCCACGGGAACTCCTTGCTTTGTGACCTTGGAACAGTCTGAGCACCGGCTCTGAGACCCACTTTGGTCTTGGACAAAGTTAGAGAACAGAGCCCAGAACCACTGAGGTAAGAGTGTCGCTCTGGCCCTCCCTCACAGTGGGTATAAAGGGCCCAGCCCACAGAGGGCCCTCAGTATGCTAGCTGAATCAGAGGCGAAGGGTGCTGGCTGCATTGCAGAGGGAGAAGTTTTAAGGCTTTGCTGTGTCTTCCCAATGCCTCTGGGAGTCTTGCCCAAGGCTAATGCCAGTGCTCAGGGTGGATAGAGGGCGACCGAGTGAATGCAGTTAAATGTACCATCTGGCAGCCAGAGGTGCCAGCAGCAGCCAAGGGGTAGGAAGGTTTAGTCCCTAGCCTCATCAGCCATGCCCCTGCCCCCTGCAACAGGAAAGACGTTCCAAAAAAAAAACCAAAAAAACCCAAAACTCTGAATCCCAGTCTCCTGCCATGCCCCCCCCCCCAACCCCCAGGGGTAGGTGGGTGGGGCACATATGCATCTGACAGTCCTTAGTGGCCAGCAGCTTCCCACCCAGTCAGGCCAGGGCCCAGCTTTTACCCCTAGGTCAGGCCACCTCTTGGGAGGTGATCTGGAGACAAGTGGCCAGGTGGCCTCAGAGGCAGCAGATCTCAGGGATCTGTTGCTTTGTTGAAGGAATGTAACCTGAGCCTTTGCTGGAGGCAGAGTGAAAAGGGAAGCCCTGTCGCTCCACAGGTGAGTTTTCTTTTGCTCCCGCTTCTTCTCCACTTAATAACTGAAATTCTGTAAGGAAGTTTGTGGCTTCTGGATTTATACTTTAATTATAAGATGATATCCAGGACAGGCGCAAACTTAAGTTTTAAGCATATAAACTTTGTTTAAAAAACAAGTCATAATACCAGTGTCAGAGACTAGAAAGTGAAGTAGGTAACATGCCTCGGGAAATGTGGCAAACTTAGGAGAATGCTATTATAGGCTGTTATAAGGCTGACATTCAGGACCCAAAGTTAACTTTCAGATCAGGGTCCTTTGTCCTTTTCCCTATAGCTGAGGTCTTTTTGTTTTGTTTCAGTTTTTGTTCTTGTTTTGGTTTTGGTTTTTCAAGACAGGGTCTCTCTGTGTAGCCTTGGCTGTCCTGGACTCGCTTTGTAGACCAGGCTGGCCTCGAACTCACAGCGATCCGCCTGCCTCTGCCTCCCAAGGGTTGGGATTAAAGGCGTGCACCACCACCACCCAGCTTCTAGCTGGGATCTTGTCATAGGGTTAGGACTGTCACAGAACAACACCAGCACTAGCTGGTCTGAGGAACAGTGAGCAGGAAGCCATTGCCTACCACCCACCATCTGCCAGGCAGGGGCCATTGAAAGCCTGCCTCACTGTATTTAGACACCCAGTGCTATAAGAACGGCCGCTGTGCATGAACGGAAATCCACTGGTATGTCCAGAGGTCCCCAACCTAGCTGTGCATCTGCTCTTCCACAGCTTATCACACAGAGTAGTGGTACCAGGCCCTCCCGTCAGTGGTCCATGGGATGGAGAATTTGTATTAGTGACAGGCTCCAGGTTGATGTGGATGCTCTGTCTTCAAGACCCTGTCCCAAAGGAGACTGATATCATACCTGAGGATGACATCTCTGGAGTGCCCTATACACCAGTGCCTCTCTGCAGATGACTGGCACTTAGGCAGACCCTGAGTTCACCACAGGCCACTGTCCATCACCAGGACGGCTAGTGAACTTCTCCCTTAGCAGTGCTAGGAAGTTGGACTTTCCTAACCGCCCTACCCTCAGAGACGGCACTCCATCGTCCCCAATACCCCTCCAGGATATCATGCGGTACATACACATCCATGAAGCCAGAAGGTCAAGTCACTGTCCAAGATGACACTGGAGGGATTAGGAGGCAGCTGGAAAAATGCTTGCCTCTCAGGCAGGACCGCCTGAGTTCAATTCTCTTTTTCTTTCTTTCTTTCTTTCTTTCTTTCTTTCTTTCTTTCCTTTTCTTATTTTTTATTTTTTATTTATTTATTTATTTTATACAGGGTTTCTCTGTGTACTGAGTTCAATTCTCAGAGCCCATGGAAAAGAGCTAAGCACAGTAATATGCGTTTGTAATCCCAGCCCTGGGGAAGAGGAGACAGGAGGCCGCTGGGGCTCGCTAGCCTGCCAGCCCACCCAACTTAGGAAAGTCTGGGTTCAGTGAGAGACCCATTCTCAAAGGAGAGTAACAGCATTCCTGAGGATGGCACCCAGGATTGCCCTCTGACCTCCATGTGTATGCACACAGAACATATACCTACATGTATACAACATGAACACTCACAAATAGACATGCACACCTATACATAAAAATTACAAAGATAGGGCTGGAGAGATGGATTGGCTGTTAGGAGTGTTGCTGCTCTTGGAGAGGACTCAAATCCTGTTCTTAGCACTCACATGGAGCAGCTCACAGGCGTCTGTAACTCTAGCTTCAGGGGGATCTGACATCTCTGGTGACATCTGCACAAATGCACATATATTCACACGGAGACTTGTAGTAAAAAATAAAACAAATGTTTAAAAAGTAAAAAATGTTTTAAAAGGTGATGGCATGGAACTCACGGCAGGACCATGGAAGGACCAGAGAAGCTTGCAGAAAACTGTCAAGGCCTTCGTGGGACAGACAGGAAGCACCTTCCCAGTCCCTAAGCATGCTGGAAGAGTAACGGGGCAGCCGCTAGTAGAGCTAACTGCTATCACTGTGGTACCCAGGCTTGGTAAGCTCCTGGAACAAGGAGCAGAGATGCCTGTGGATTTCTTGCCAAGACTCCAGGCATTTCATTGAAAAGAGGATGGCGCTCCCGCTCTGCACAAACTTCATCTATTAGATGACTGAGTGACATCCATGTGCCAGGATGTGTTAATTATGAAAACAGCCTCAGTTGCCTCCTAGGAGGTGATTGTACCTTCCCTCCACAGTCTCATCCAGGCCTCCCAACAATTCCAATGAGACAGGTTCCGGGACTATCACCACTGTATAGCGGAAGACACCGAGGCTGAGCTACTACGGAGCTGGAAATGGCAGGGCTTCTGTCTCTCATCTGTAAGACCCACCCCTTTCCTGAGCACCCACCCTGTGTGAAGTCCTGGGTGGCTCATTCAAGTAGTGACTCACTGCTGTAGTCACTTATCAATCATCTTTTCTTTTTTTGGAGCACTTACTGTTTATCTGGGCTTATTTATTTATAGCATGCCTTATTCCAGAAAGCATGCCCTGTCTTTAGTGGAGAGATTAAAGAATACGGTTTTTAGAGGCACGGCTATGACCATGTGGAGAACAAAAGGTGAAAGGATCAAAACAAGCCAAGTATGAGACACAGACTCACAGAACAGGCCCTGGTCCCACATGCTCTGGGCAGGGGTCACAAATTGTCCTCAGAGCTTTCTTAGAGACAGTGTGATCCCATACAAAACGGTTCCTGGTGTCTACAGACTGCCAAACACAGTTACTGAGGCAAATAAAACTCTCCAAAGCCCTCAGAGCAGGGGTCTAAGAGAACTCTGCTGCCGATCCTGAGTAAGGCTGTCCCCAAACACCTTTCTGCTGGGCATGTCCGGTACTAGTCTGCAGGGGCTGTTTCTTGAGCCTTGCTCCATGGTGAACCACCACCTGTAGTGGAAAAGAGGCTAGAATACGAGGCAGGCTGGTCCCTTTCGAGTTTTCAGAGCACACATTTGGAGCAAATGCCACACTATTCAGAAGGCTGCCATTGGCCTGAGCTTTGTTTTAAATTGTTTGAACTGTCAGCTTTAAGAACTTAAAATTTTGTTCACACACACACACACACACACACACACACATCCAGACTTTTGTCAATCTCTTCTAAAAACAAAAGGAATTTGACAGGAAGGAGCCCATACTCTCAAAGGGCAATAACTGGTTAGAGCCCCGTTTTTATATCATATTGGCCTTTCTGCAAACTACCTGGAGTCTGCAGCCAGTCTTAGGATGTTTTGTGTACCAGAACACCAGGTGTCCCAGGGCAGCCTCCTGGCACTGAAGTGGGGAGAAGGGTCCACAAGGCATCTTTGTAGCTGGCTATAAGACATATGATTGGGAGAGGCGGGGTGGTGCTTATAGGGCCACATGGCGCTGCCCATCCGGACAAATGGATGAACAGTTTTCTTTCAACACATCAATGGGGTTCAGGGGTTGTAAGGTGATGACCATACTCCCTGGCAAGTGGGTGTCCCGAGCATAGCTCCTATAAATGGCTGGGTCAGAGAACCACACTCTTCAACACACACACCCTTGACCAGCTCAACAAAAAGCTGTGTTGCTGTACATTGTGCCAGGTACCTCCCATTCAAGGGCCGCTAGTTAGGAAAAATGTGATGATCAGAGAAGAGGGGCACCCTATAGGGGTGCACAAGCAAGGGTATCTACCCCTTCCTGTGGGATCCTAACCACGGGAGAGGCTTAAACTGACTGGGAAGTAAGTATCCAGACACAAAGAAGGGGGCAGCACATCGCCGCCAAGGTGGGATATGGTCCAAAGACTGTGAGTGGAAACTGCAGGATACAGCTGCATGGAGGGCAGGGTAGGGAGTATGAGAAGCCACAGATGCGGGGCAGGTATATATCCCTCAAAGCCTTGCATCTGGGCATAGTAGCACATACCTATAATGCCAGCACTGGGGAGGTGAAGGCAGGGTTGTGAACTCGAAGGCAGCTGAAGTTGAACTGGACCCTGAAGCTGGAAGGCTCCTGAGGAGCGCTTTAAGCCAAGGAGTCCCGTGGATGCACAAATATTTGATGAGGCAAAGTTATCTGAGATGACTTCCAGAAAGGAGTCAAGCCTCAGACCAGGAGGAGATGGGAGCGGAAAGCGAAGGTCCTCATCAGCCTCTTAGCTAAAGCTATGGAAATTCTTCCCTCTCTGTCCACATCCTTGCACGCAGCCTGAATCAGAGACCGCGAGAGTAAAAGATGTGTTTAGCCGCTATTTGAAAGCTGTGGTTTCTCTTTAACAACTCCTGGGCCCCATCCTTTGCGGGGGGGGGGGGGGGGGGGGGGGGGGGGGGGGGGGGGGGGGGGGG
>OU015750.1:11632736-11669392 GCA_907169655.1 Acomys percivali | reverse complement strand
AGAAAGAAAGAAAGAAAGAAAGAAAGAAAGAAAGAAAGAAAGAAAGAAAGAAAGAAAGACAAACATACAAACTCGGCAGATTATATTTAGATGTGCCTGCACACACACAGCAAGCACACATACATCACACATACATATGTACATGCATATATGTGTAACAATTCTCCGTTGAGCCTGCAGCCAGTCTTCTGTGCTCCCATAGGCACGAGTTTTCCATCTGAAAACAAGGAATTAGGTGCTGACATGGGAGGGTTTTTTTAGCCAGCTACCTGAGCACAGTTTTTGTGTCTAACTTCCAGCTGTGTGGCCAAGTCACTTAACCTTCTTAAGCTTTAATCACAGCAGGCACAGGGGAGGGAGTTCTGCCCTCCTCCTGCCTCGCTCACCTCACAGCTGCTGTGGGGGTGGGGCGAGGTAGCATTGCAGGGTGGAATAGCATGTGCTATCACGGGCTATCACGGGGCAGCTTCAGCTGCATATGGACATGCGCAGATGGCCATGAGCTAAGGGCTGGGGGGACAGGCATCCAGGTTGGTGGCTTAGCTCTGTCTCATTTGCCATCTCCTCAGAACCCAAATGGGACAACACACCATAAAAGGAGACAAAACAATTCTCAAATTGAAAAAACTTGGAGTTATAACAGGCCACAGATCACATGAGATGCCTTGTGGCGAATGGCAGGAAACCACAGAATTGTTCTAAGCTTTAAGTTGAAGCAGTGAGCAACTCTGATGCCCTGGTCAGGTAAGTATGTGTCCAAGGTCACCCCAGGAAGGAGACAAGGTCACAGGGTGGGACGATTCCATGATTGGGTCTCGGGGGACTGCTGGAAGTCATTTGTGAGTGTTCAGAGCCAAGCCGCTTATCTGATCCATTCTCCTAGCAATTACCTGCTGACATATCTGTCTCCATCTCCCTGGCCCAGGAGCTCAGGGCCAGGAGCAGTGGCTGGACCCTCTGCAGCTACACAGCATGTGCAGACCCCAGCAGAGCAAGTGTCCACAGCGCGGTTCCCAAACTGACTGTCGAATGTTGAAAGTAGAGATGAAAGACCACTTAATTTTTAACAGACGAGGAGCTAAATTTCACAGAGAAGAAGGGGCCACTGGGGTCCATAGTGGCGTGGGGTGAGGTAGGGACAGTTCTGTAGCTAGCAAAGGTAAAACGCACTTTTGGCTTGGCTGCTAATCAAGGCCACAGGCACATGTCACATGTCACAATCTGACCGTCAACCCACTTGTTTTCTTTTTTTTAAATAGCTTTTAAAAAAAAGTTTTATTTAATTATTATGTACACAGTATTCTGCCCAAATGTATGCCTGCACACCAGAAGAAGGGACTAGATCTCATTATAGATGGCTGTGGGCCACCATGTGGTTGCTGGGAATTGAACTCAAGACCTTTGGAAGAACAGATGGTGCTCTTAACCTCTGAGCCATCTCTCCAGTCAGACCCACTTGTTTTCAAATAGCACTAATGGCCATGTTTTCTACCATAATTTGAAAAACCAACACGTCTGTGATGAAAACATTCTAAACGACACCCTCCCCCCAAATTTAGACCACATCTACTAGTCACCTGATCATTACTCCCAACGACCAAATAACTGCAATATCCCAATACTTGAGAAAAGCACACTTGCTTCTTAGAGCACAGTGGATGCTGCACTGCGTAGGGCTTGAGCAAATGGGCCTGAAACACAAAGATGTTCTCTCAAAGTAAGTCAGTGACTATGCACACGACACAAACACGTGACTGTGTGGGAGCTGCGTTCCAGGAAAGGCAATACTCAGTGTAAGACAGAGAACATCTCCAGTGGCTTTTATTTTCTTCCTTGCACATTTCTACGTCTTCCAAAAAGAGGAGCAGGGCCTGGTGTGGTGGAGCACACCTTTAGCCCCAGCGCTGGGGAGGCCAATCTCTGTGAGTCTGAGGTTAGCCTGGTCTACAAAATGAAATCCAGGACAGCCAGGGAAACTGTATCTTGAACCCTTCCCCCCACAAAGAAAACATTTTTAAAAAGAAAGGAAAAACAGGAGCAGTCCTGAGGGGGGAGGAGGTACAGCTGAGGGGATGGAGCATGTCCTGGGGGGGGGAGGGTCTGTGTATATATATGTGTGTTTGTGTGTGTGTAGTGTGTGTGGGTGGTGTGTGTCTGCATGTGTAGTATGTGTCTATGTGTGCGTGGTGTATGTATATCTTTCTGTGTGTAAGTGGTATGTGTATATGTATGTGCATCTATGTATGTATGCTTATGGTGTGTGTGTGTAGAGTATTTGTGTGTGTGTGTGTGGTGTATCTGTGTGTATCTGTGTGTGTATGTGTGTGCTATATCTGGGTGTGTGTCTCTGTATGTGTGCATGTAGTGTGTGTGTGTGTGAATGTGTGGTCTGTTTCTCTGTGTGAATGTGTGGCGTGTCTCTGTGTGTATGTATGTGTGTGTGTGTCTGTGTGTATGTGTATGTTTGTGTGTGTAGTGTGGTGTATGTATTTGTATGTGTATGTATATCTGTGTATGTGTGTGTGGTGTATGTGTGTGGTGTAGTTATGTGTGTGTATGTGTGTATGTGGTGTGTGTGGGTGGTGTGTGTCTGAATGTGTAGTATGTGTCTATGTGTGTGTGGTGTGTGTATATCTTTCTGTGTGTAAGTGGTATGTGTATATGTGGTGTATGTCTGTGTATGTGTGTATTCATGGTGTGTCTCTGTGTGTATGTATGTGTGTTTATCTGTGTGTATGTATGTGTTTGTGTGTGTGGTGTGTGGTGTATGTATATGTATGTGTATCTGTGTATGTGTGTGTGGTGTATGTGTGTGGTGTATTTATGTGTATGTATGTGTGTATATGTGATGTATGTCTGTATGTGTGGTGTATGTGTATGTGTGGTGTATGTCTGTGTGAATATCTCTGTGGTATGTATGCCTCACATATGCACAGTGTATGTATGTCTTTGTGTGTGTGTGTGTGTGTATCTGTGTGTGTGCACACGCATATGCGCATGATGCGGAGCATAGAAATTCCTCTGCCACTTTAACCCTCCATCTTCTCCATGATGTCTTCCAAGCTTGGCTCACCAAGTTGTGGCAGATCCTAAAGGACAGGGGCAACTAATGGCAGACACAGAGGAGCTGAGAGCTATAACCTCCTGCACACCTACCCGGCAGCGGCTCCTCCACTTACAGTCTGCCGAGGGCCTCCTGTGCCTCCCGTCTTCACAATGGCCCAATGGCCCGAACGTGGAGCCTAACTCTTCCCTAGGAGACTTGAACAAACACCTGCTCACTCCAAATGAACAGACCAGCGAGTTTACTGCAGCTGACCATTGAAACACAGGACACACAGGTGGCGGCATCACCGAAAAGCCCACGCCATCATAGTGACAATTCACTAAATCCACACCCTTGGGTTTCCCATCTCGCAGGCAGCGTCATCAGAGTCCTCACTCCAGAAATTGTTTGCTACACTGGGGGTGGGTGTATGCATGTGTGTGCAGGTGCATTTGCCCATGTGTACACCTGTGGAGGCCCGAGGTCAGTGTCAAGTGTCTTCCTCTGGGGTCCATGTGCCTCCTATCTTTACAATGACTACATTGCTTTTAATTCCTCCCTGAGAGACATGAACATTTTTTGTTTGTGTGCTTTTTGTTTACCAAAACAGGGTTTCTCTGTGTAGCCTTGACTATCCTGAACTCACTGTGTAGACAAGGCTGACCTCAAACCCACAGAGATCCACCTGCCTCTACCTCCTGAGTGCTGGGATTAAAGATGTGAGCCAGCACCACCTGGCCATTAAAAAAAATTTTTTTTTATTTTAAAAACTTTTTTTTAAATTTATTTTTCTAGACAGGGTTTCTGTGTGTAGCCTTGGCTGTCCTGGACTCACTTTGTAGACCAGGCTGGCCTCTAACTCATAGCAATCCACCTGCCTCTGCCTCCTGAGTGCTGGGATTAAAGGCGTGCGCCACCACCGCCCAGTTTGAACCTCGAATGTTTAAACATTTTCTCCCACATGCTCCCTGGCCACCTCCATGTTCATTTTCCTCTAGTGTGTATGTATGTTAGGGTTCGTTATCTTTGTTCAGTTTCTCTCTGGATACAAGTCGATGATGTGAGCACATCACACTTTACCTATCTATCTATCTATCTTATCTATCTATCTATCTATCTATTTTTCATGCTAAGTGACTGTTTAAACTGAAGGCACCAGCAGCTTAAATCCCTCTTGATGTTACCCAAAGGGCTCTTCCAAGTCCTCCCTCAGCAAATCTGAGAGGCCCCTGCCTGCGCCGCTCCCTAATGCCGCCCCTGCCCCAACTCCCTAAGATGGACAAACTTTGCCTCTTTGCCACACTGGGGACATGTGTGACAGAACATACTCCTCATTTGCATCTCTCACACGGCCAGCGAAGGGGAACATCTCTGCATGTTTTTGGCCATCTTGGGTTTCCTCTTTTGGGAATGATCTGTTGATATCTTTTGCCTAGTTTTAAATTTTAAATCAGTTTTATTTCAGTCTTCTCAACAGCAACAACTTTTAAAAATAAAATAAAAATAAAAAAATCCAAGCACAGAACACAGAACAGCAGCAAGCAACATTCTTAGGGGGGAGACATGGAATGACCATGGATCTGTCTGTCGTCCTAGCACAGGGGCCAAAATAAATTTCTCTGTATCATTCAAATCTTACTACATGTGTTGCCTAAGCAAGCACTGATATTTATTTATTTATTTATTTATTTATTTATTTATTTATCTATTGGTTTGTTTTGACACAGGGTTTCTCTGTGTAGCCCTGGCTGTCCTGGAGCTCTCTATGTAGATCTGTAGAACTCATAGAGATGTGCCTGCCTCTGTCTCCTGAGTGCTGGGATTTAAGGTGTGCACCACCAGCCCTGGTTAGCACTGCTTATTTTTTAACCTGGATTTGTGTGAGTGTGTGTATGAGCATGTGAGTGTGTGCGTGTATGTGAGTGTATGTGTGTGCCAGTCCATTCAGTTCCTTCCTCCTGTAAGGCACGTCTCCATATTTCTGCATCCTATCCCGACTGCCAGTTTCCCCATGGAATTTAGCCACTATACCACCATGAATGACACACAACCTTTCTCGTGGCACTACAGAGTCCTGCCTTGTAGTATGTCACTGCCTTCTCATTTCACACACCACTTTGGAGTTTGCCAAAGCACCTGCTCCTTCCTGACCCAGTGTTAATCTTTCTCTAAACAATGACCCTGTGAGGCAGAGGAACGTGTGGCCTCCACTTTTGACCAGATAGAGCGTGGTGTATAAACCTTGGCAGCTAGTTCACCCACAATCCCTCTGCTCAGAGCCGGGGCTGGCCCCAGAGCAAGAATTCCCCAATTTCATATCCAGATCTTCTTTTTGTTTGTTTTTTGAGACAGGGTTTCTCTGTGTAGCCTTGGCTGTCCTGGACTCCCTTTGTAGATCAGGCTGGTCTCGAACTCACAAAAATCTGCCTGTCTCTGCTTCCCAAGTGCTGAGATTAAAGGTGTGCGCCACCACGCCCAGCCTAGATCTTCTTTTTGTTTGGTTGGTTTGGTTTTTCGAAACACATAGATGTGTTGCCCCAGTACTGGCTCCCTCACCAGACTCCAGGCCCCTGTCTCTCTTACTTGCCTGTGTGTCCTAAGGCAGTTGTAGCCCTATGCAAGGGAACAGTGGGTGAGTACAGATTTTGCACATCCATGGGGTGATGGGGGGCTTTGCATACCGTACTTCTAACCTTCACAATAGCTCACCAACGAAAGTGACACACTCAGGGGTCTCACATCAAGAGGTACGTGGAGCCAGTCTGTGAGCTGCAGAGACTGCTTGATTGCTATGCTGTCCCTGCCCCTGCAATTCTAAAAGTGCTGCCGGCCAGCCCAGAGGCTCCATGAGAGCTTCCTGGACAGACAGACAGGTGTTACCTCTGCAAAAGGTGACTAAGCGGCTCACCCTTTGAGCTTGCAGATGTGCCTCTCTAGGCTGGAAGATCCAGTCTGGTGGGGCTGTTACCAACTTCCTTTCCAGGCTCAGAAAGGGAAATGGATGCTCAGATGCAGTGGGTCAAGTCCCCAGAGTGAGGGCAGGAAGACCAGAGGAGCAGGAAGACCTAGGGGTGAAAGGGACCTGTGGGAAAGGCCTCCCGCACCTCACACCGGGAACCAGAGATGGAAGGCAGACAGGAGCTGCAGGCTGGACTGCCAACACCCCAGGGAGCAGAGGGCCAATGTGGCCACCTGGACAACGAACAGAGGAGGCTCTGGGAGGACAGCGCTGTGCACAACCACACCAAGAACGCACTCACACCTGCAGGGTGTGTGTCTTCAGGGGGCCATGCTAGCAGGTGCTATGGGCACTCCAGTCTGCAGGCAGGGATGCGGGTAAGGGGTGTTGGCCAGTGTTATCTCCAGTCCTGGCGCCAACAGGGAGTCTGGGTGAGGATAGTTTTTTTTTTCCCCCTTCCTCCAGAGGGAGATCTTATCTGATTGGAGCCATATCCACAAGATCTATCTTAAGCTTGCCGGTTGCTTATGTGCCTGTGCCGTGTTTGTGCACATGGTGTGTGCAACTATCTCCTTTGCATTGTATCTCTGCCCTGCGTGGGTGGCATACTCGAGTGGGTCTTGTGGTCACTGTGTCGGGGGTTCTATGTCTGCTGACATGTGTTCCTTGCACGTGGTTCCACGGGAGTCTATGCAGAGAGCATAGTGTCGTTTTGGGTGTTCTGACTTGTATATGTGTCCTGTGTCTGGTTCTCTTAGGCTTGCCCTGGTCTCCAGTGGGTGATACGGGATGTGGGCGGGCGCTCTAAAATCAAGGTGCTGGGCGACGTAAGAAGGTTGTCCAGGGTCTGGGTGTAGCTGTGTGCCTGTGGTGTGCGCTCACTCGCCCGCCCAGCCGTGGATCTGTGCAGCTGTGTTTCCGTGTGTGCCCGCTGGGTTCGCCGCTCGGGGGCGGCCCCGGGAGGTGCTGCGGGGCCCCGCCGGCCGCGGGCTCCAATGGCGAAGCCGGTGCGGCCCCTGCTAATTACATAAGCGGGGACGTCAATAATTCGCGGGAAAACGCGAAAAAGATGGCGCCCCGCGCCCGGGGGGCCCCTTCCTGAGAGCACCGGCCCCTCCCTCTCCGCGTCCCCTCCTCCTCGCGGCGCCCCCGCCCCGCCCCGCCCCCGCAGAGACCCCTACCCCGGCCCCACGGGCGGACACTCGGCCGGGCAGCCGCGGGCCGAGCGCACCGCCGCCGCCGATGTACCTAGTGGCCAGACTCCAAGTGGGACCGGCAGACGCGCTGCCTCGCGGTAAGTCCCGCGTTGCGGGAGCCCCGGGAGACTCTGCGTCTCACGCTTCAATCCCTGCAGATGAGTCTCCTCCTAGAAACCTCTCAGCACTAGGTTGAGTGGAGTCCCTGCTGAGCTGCGCTCTGGTGGGATGAGGAGCCCGAGCGGTACCCTCAGGGGAGCGGGAGTCCCAGTCACCTCCCCAGCCCTGGGCAGGGTGTGGGTGACAGGTCTCCGTTTGTGGCCGCGTGTCTTTTCTTTTCCAGTTTAAGCTATGGAGGGGAGGATAGCCAGGGCATTTGGGATTTTGCTCACGTCCAAAGTCAGGCTACGACCGGCTGGGAGCGGGGAAAGTTTGCATTGGGAGCAACTGAGGAAAGGAGTGCCTGAAGCCGAACGGAGCACTTCTGCAAGCTGCCCTCCTTCGGAACACCCTTTTAAAAAGCCAACGGCCGCCCTGGAGAGGCCTCTGGCGCATGAATCATCCGCGCTTCCTGCCCCCGCCCGGCCCCGCGCGCCCAGTGCCGCGGATTTGAACTGGACGCGGACGGGAACCCGCAAACAAGCATTTCTGTGCGGATGGGTTTGAATCAGCCAATCACAGCCCGAGGGGGCCCTCTCCAGGAGGATGGAGGCGGGGTGGGGGGGCCGCCACCCGGGGGCCTAGCGCTGCCTCGGGGGCGCAGCGACCTGATCTGCCCCCAAAAGCTCAGTGAGGGGAAGAAATGTCAGTTTGTGAACCTGCCGGGGCCGGCCACGCTCCAGGCCCCAGCAAGCAGGAACCTCCCAGCTCCCAAAAAGCCAGGGAAGAGGGCAAGAGTTCTGACTACAACCCCTACCTGGTTGCTCGTGCCTCCGACCTGGAGTTACAAATAGGAGATAGGATCCCACTATCCGGAGGGCCAAGACCCTGACGTATGCCCCGCTGCTCCAGGCCCCCTCACGTGCCCACGTGTATTTAGTTTCATATATGTACTGGCACACTGCCATAGACTATCTTACAGTCTCTGAAGAAGCACCCACGTGAAAACACACCCAGAGCTGTCTTCTGTCAGCAGGCCAGGCACCAGGTGGCCAGCTTTTAGGCGTAGGGAGGTAACCTAAGCTGGAGCGCCCCCACCACCCTCCCACGCTGCAGTATAAGGAAGCTGCTTTTTTGACCGTAGGAGAGTGTGTGCAGGGATATGGTGCTAGGTGAGTGAGCCCGCAGCAGCGGGGAGGAGATAATAATGCCGAACACCAGCGAAGGTTTGAGGAGCCACAGCTTTCTGGAAAATGCGGGTGAGGAAGCAGGGAAGCTGGGGTGATCTGGGGATTCCCCATTCCAGGTGTGAGGCAGTAGCAAACAAGGGGCTCAGGAAATAGGCACGGGGAAAGGTGAATGAATGACTCACTGGGAAAGAGAACTGGGAGCAGTAAGGTACGGAAATAGGGTGGGATGCTCCAGTCACTGTAGGGCAGAGATTCTCCGGCCAAGCCGAGGGGGTAGGTCACTGGCTGGAGAAGTGACAGCCATGGAGGCACCATTATCAGGACGAAAGAAGCAAAAGGCGGCTCTTTAATGGGATGGAAAGAGACAGATGTTAGGCTTAGCTGCTTCCAGCAGATATGCAAGTGGTCAAAGGCATGGGCAGGTTTAAATGCCCTGAACTGGTTTCCGTGATACCATCAAAAAACTGCAAACAGAATGGGGGGAGGGGGTTCCCCAAAGGCACACGTGGCTATGTCATAACCATTCCCAAGCCACCCCCAAGAGTTTTCATTGCTAGGTGGGCTTTCGTTTAAACACATTTCAGGGGAAGCACGAAACCTTAAGTGCTTGCTTCCTCGGAGTTGAACCCACAGAGTATTTACACATGGGACAAAGCCTCGGCCCCCTGGATAGGCGGTGGGGTTCGGATCTATGGATGAGAGGGCACCCTTTGCTCCAAGTATGGTGGGAGGGGGGACACACTGGCTGAGAAGAAGCAGCATGGTACAGTGTGGAGCCAGCTTGGCGCACTGTGAAGTACAGCTCTGCCTCTGGGTCACCAGCCACGTCTCCTCACGTCTCCTCCGTTTCCCTGTCCTCAGAATATGAGGATAATAGTCTCTCCCTCTCAGAGTCGCCACAGCAATAAGTGTACGTGAGAGCCTTACAGGGTTTTCAGGGAGCGGAAGCAAGCTAAACCTCGGTTTTTTTTCTCTCCCTGCCTCAGCAGAAGCCTATGGAGACGCAAGCGCTGGAACCTGGGACTCGGGAAGCCTATGGCGCCACCAGCCACCTCCCTAACAAGGAGGCCCTGTCTAAGACCAAAGAAAACCTCAAAGACTTGATGTCCAAGCTGACAGAGGGACAGTATGTGCTATGCCGGTGGACAGACGGGCTATACTACCTCGGCAAGATCAAGAAGGTGAGTCTTCTCTGGTCCTTGGGCCCAGGCTCAGCATCTCTCTGCTCATCCCTTCTTGTCCCTTGTGCCTAGAAGCTGAGAGTGGAAGGGACCAGAGCCTGGCTTTGCAGGCTTTATCCTCAGGGGCCAGCGTGGCCCAGCAGGTTCCTCAGAGAACGTAAGCAAGCCCCAGACCCGGCAGGACACAGAAGACGCTCTGGCCTGCTCCTCTATCCTTAAAAACATCCCCCGGGACCTTGTCCCCCTGTCCCTGATGGCCGTACTCCAAGGTGGGGAGTCCACCTCTCCTTCCTGCCTGTGCTGCCTTCTGAAGCCTGAGGAGATGGAGGAAAGCTGAGCTGAGGCCGGGTTCCTGCATGCTGCTCCTTCCTGCTGCTCCTCCATACTTCCCTCCCTTTGCCTCAGGTCAGCAGTCCTAAGCAAAGCTGCCTTGTGACTTTTGAAGATAATTCCAAATACTGGGTCCTGTGGAAGGACATACAGCATGGTGAGTGTCAAAGTCTCTGGGGCCCCTCCCCCACACCCACTCCTTTCTGCCCTCGGCTTTTTCTTCCTTCTCCAGCACCTCTTTTCCTGTCATCTGTGCCAGTCCATGAACCCCAGGCCTTGAGAACTCATCTTGGGACGAGATGATGATCAGATTTCTACTTGAGTGATGTTGGTCCCCATCCCGAATGTTCAGGAGGGAGGCAGGGCAAATGGAAAAGGAATTCTGGGCATGTGTTAGCACCGAGAGAGTGCTAGGACTAGATCTCAGGCCTGTAGTTTGTGTCCTTCCTAAATGCTGTCTCCTACTCTGGGTCTCCTAGGGCTAGGGAGGAGGGCTTGTCAGCTGTAGAACTGTTTTCCTTATCTGCCTGTGAAGAAAATTGGTGGGGAGTCTCTCCCCTGGAGGCAAGGAGGCGAGAGGGAGGCGTAGCCAAGAAATCATGACAAAGGCTGGGCCAAGATGGAGTTGGGTCAGCTTTCAAGAGGGAAGGGGAGCTGGGCTGGGTACCACCCCTGCCTTCAGACCACAGACAGTGTGTTATAGATATAGCCAGTCCGGGTCTTTCAAGCTAGTTTTGGGTAATCACTAGTCACAATACGCACGTGTTTTTATCATGGACCTCTAAGCAGCAACTACTACTGCTGCCTCAGAGACGAAACTTATTAAGTATCATTTACCCTTCACAGAACAGATGTGGCCCACTGAGGCAGGTTCTAGGGTCAGACAGACCCTGGGCCATGTTCTTGATTTGTCTACCACTAGCTACACAGCCTTGAGCAGTGATGTGCCTTTGTCTGAGTCCCCACTTCTTCAACTAATAGGAAGAGACTGTGGAAGTCCAGGCCCCGCCAGACAGGTGGAAACCTCAGATGAGAGTATGCATATGAGCGCTTGCCGCAGTGTGGCCACACCTCAGGAAGGCAGTTTCTAGGAATCTATTACTATGAGGCGTAATTCCAAGAAGCCAGCCTAAAAGACCACAATTTGTAGGTCTTTCTTTTTCTTTTTCCTTTTTATTTATTTATTTATTTATTGATTGATTGATTGATTGATGTTTTGAGACAGGGTTTCTCTGTGTAATAGCCCTGCCTGTCCTAGACTTTGTAGACTAGGCTGGCCTTGAACTCACAACGATCCGCCTGCCTGTGCCTCCCAAGTGCTGGGATTAAAGGTGTGCTGCGCCACCACCACCCAGCAGTTTGTAGGTCTTTCAAACAAGACAAACAAAAAGATTTTCTCCAAAAATCTGTGGCCAGAGGAGAGTTTTTTCCCCTTTAGCCCCTTGCACCCTACATCTGTATACTGTAGATCCAAAGCTATGAGCATCCCCTGCTGGCTACACTTCTATGAAAAGCGTAAAACTCCAGCATCAGAAGCAAGGGCCTGGGAGGTAACCACTGTGCCCAGACACCAGGTGGGGCACAGCAGCTGTGTAGTTTGTCCCATAGCCTGCTGATTGCCACTGACAGACAGGTGACACTTTGACATCCCCCGAGACGAGTGCTCAAGGCCGGGCACGATGCACTTACGATGTGTCCCTTTAATAAGGAAGGCTGAGACTCAATGTGGGTACCACTTTCCTTGAGTGTAGAACAAGGCAAGTTTCTGGCCTGGCCACTTAGTCAACAACTGTGTCTTGAACACCTACTACCTGCCATGTGCCATGGAGGGGCCTGAAGGTACAGGAGTACAGTAAGAACATTTCTGTCTTTACAAAACTTGCATCCTAAGGAGAATGAGGCAGGAGGATCACCACCAGTTCAAGGCCAGCTTGAGCCACATAGCTCAAAACCATTCAAAACAAAACAGAGAGAAAAAAAAAATCCTTGCAGCCTTTCTGGAGTAACAAAACAGAAGCAACACATCAAAATGTATTTAAGGGGCTGAAGCGATGGCTTCACACTTAAGAACGTGTACTGCTCCTGCAGAGGACTTTAGTCTGGTCCCCAGCACCCACATCTGGTGGCCCACAACCTGTGACTCCGGCTCAGGGGATCAAATGCCTCTGGCCTTATGTGGCATCTGCACTAATGCTCACACACCCATACACATACATACATACATACATACATACATACATACACACATAACTAAAAATTAGTTTAAAAAATCACTTTCAAAGGCATTTAAGGAGAGTGTGGGAAGGAGGTTCAATTGGTAAAATACTTATCTTGCAAGCACAAGCACCTGGATTGGATCCCCCAGAGTCCACAAGTGGTGCACACACACATCCATACTCATAAAAAAACAATATATCTTTCAAAGAAAGCTGGCATGGGGGTTCCCACTTGTGATCCCAGCTCTGGGGAGGTAAAGACAGGCAGATACCTGGAGCTCACTTGCCAGTCAGCCTCCTCAGTGAGAGACTCCATCTCAGAAAATACAGATGAGTGCCCCTGAGCAATGTGGCCTGCACACACGTGCACCCTCACACATATGAGCCTGCATGCATGTACATACACCGAAAAGCTGTATTTTGGGGGATGTGCATGTAAGTAGCTCTGTGGTTTGCCTAGAATGTGAAATCTTAGGTTTAATGCCTAGCACCACTGCACTCCCCCAAAAAAGGAAAATTATATTCAGCATAGCCAGCAGATACTTCAGATATAAAAAAACATATTCAACAAAAGAAGACAAAAAAGGAAAAGATTGGGGAGGACTCAGTAAATGAAGAGTTGTTCTGTAACTCTATTAGGGTTGTGCTTTACCTCAGTAAAGAGAGAGGGGACCTAGCAAGCGGCCACCAGGGGTCTGCGCCTGCCAGGGGTCTGCGCCTGCCAGGGGTCTGCGCCTGCCAGGGGTCTGCACCCAAAGTAAACTAAACAAGCCAACTGGTCACTAAACCTGGCTTTGAGACTTTGTTCAAAACATAAAATTGTAGTAACATTTTAATCTGCGAGACACTTAGAAGTAAGTGTAACTTTCGGTGCAATGGCAGCTATGCAGTGTGCTTTAAGAGAGCCCTGATCATAAATACAACTGATATAGCTATGGAAAAATGAATGCATGCATGGCCGCCTCTTGAATTGAAGTAACAGGATGAAATGTGGATGAGAATATCGTTTAAAAGGGATTTTCTCTGAGTTCACAAGTAATGGGACCACGTATCTCATTGTATACATATATTCTTATCATATCGTGTTTTAAATGACATTTGACATAAAAAAAAATGTTTAGTAAAACAAGTTGGAAATAGGTAGGAGAAGGAACCAGGTGTGTCAAAAGAGCAAAGGCTTAGCTGTGCAATGGCTATGAGTTTGAATTCCACTCTCCTGCTTACTAGCTAAGCAAAGAGCTTTAACTTCCTGCACCTCGGTTTCCCCATCTTCGGAGCAGGTGTTGACAAACTCCTCTGAAGGCCTGGGAAGTTTCAGTGAGGTAGCTTGTGGGATGTGCTGTAAAGTGCAGCACACAGCAGGAGTTCAGTTCCTTCTCTGTGGATTTCATTATTGTTGCTTTGATAATTAAATAAAGCCTCTGACAGGTCCCTACATGTATGGTATGCATTCTGTCCTAAACTCTCCCTGATCTCTCTCCCACCCGGTCACCTCTTCCTTCCTCCATACCTGCCCCTTTCTCAGATACATAACATTTGGTTTTGTTGTGTGACCCATTTGGTTTAAGCAGGGTCATCTGTGTGACTCTTCCATTGGGACTACCCACCAGAGTCCAGTGGAGCCATCAATGGGTACACAGCTCAAGGCAATAACTCCCCATCCCCCTAGATATAACCGTAGGAAATGGTCCAGCAGTAAGGGCTAGTCCCCATGTGCCTGTGCCATCAGTTAATCTGGTGTTGATGGACACATTCTTGTTGCAGACCCAGTGGAGTCGTCTGCGAGTGTTAGGGGTTTGTGACTGCAGTGGGCACCCCACCCTCTAAGAACGGCATTCCACAGCCCTTATTTCTGTCTTCCAGCTCTTCCATTCTTTCTGGCCCCTTGTCCACAATGTCCCATGAGCCTTGGAGGGTATGAGGTGGAGCTGATCCCTCAATGTCACTTATTCTCAGCATTCTGTACAGCTGCTTCTGCATTCTGGGCAGTTCACAGGAAACAGGCATCTCTGGTTAAGGCTGAGTAGCAATTATCTTTAGGAATAAGGTACATTTAGAAGGCAGTTCAAGCCAGGCGGTGGTGGCGCATGCCTTTAGTCCCAGCACTTGGGAAGCAGAGGCAGGCGGATCGCTGTGAGTTCGAGGCCAGCCTGGTCTACAAAGTGAGTCCAGGACAGCCAAGGCCACACAGAGAAACCCTGTCTCGAGAAAAAAAAAATCAAAAAAACAAATAGAAGGCAGTTCAACTCTGTCCATTTAGCTAAATGACAGAATTCACTTTCCCAGTAGGGGGCCTTTGAGTTCTATGTACGCATTCTCTCCCAGTCTGTGGTAATTTTGACTCTTTCTTGGTGGTGTGAGCCGGACCTGAGTTGAAAGGGCTTCTTTTTCAGCTGGTGTCCCAGGAGAGGAGCCCAAGTGTGACATCTGCCTGGGGAAGACATCAGGGCCCATGAATGAGATCCTCATCTGTGGGAAGTGCGGCCTGGGTGAGTGGGTGAACAGGGCGCTGCAATGGCCCTGACCTGCGGGCCCCCTCCCACACTGCGCTTGCTCAGGTCTCAACTAGCTTCCTATTTCCCCTGCCGTCCCTGTGAGTGTCTCCTTCTGCCTTGGGGAAAGTTGGGAAGGAGCAATGGCTTATGCAGTTTGGGGCTCTCCTGGGCAGAAAAGAGGGGGGAACTGAAGCCTGTACTTGGTGCCTCTTGCAGTAGCCAATACTGTCTTTTTGTCCCTCGCTGGTTATCAGCTGGGCTCCTGGGTGGGTACCACCAACGGGAACCCTAGAAGTTGGCAGGCAGAGCTCCCTAGGGCTTGCCATAGCTTTGCTAGCTTCACTGCCCTTGGCCAATGGGCCTTGGGCCTTAGGCCTTGGGCCTCTGCTTCCTGGTGAGTAATTCAGCATCCTCTCCTTCGCCCTAGGTTACCACCAGCAGTGCCACACCCCCATTGCAGACAGTGCCAACCGGCCCCTCCTCACCCCTTGGTTCTGCCGGCGCTGCATCTTTGCACTGGCTGTGAGGGTGAGTACTCCCCTTTCTGCGGCCCCACCCCCACCCCACCTTCCTGCCTCCCAACTGAGCAAGCCCCCCCAGAGTCAGGCCTGAGACTCCATCACTGGTCCTGTACTCCAGGCAGGACTCCACTTGGACTTTGTCCTAGGCCAGATTTCAGAGCCTCTCTAAACATCAGTTTCCCCAACCATAAAATGAGCACGGTTTTGTGTCAGTAGGAGGGCCATTTGCTATTAAAAGACAACTTTATGTTCATTTCCCCTTAGACGTGGTTGATTATTGTCTGTGTCGTGCTTATATTGATGGCATATTAATGAATATCTTTGAGGGAAACAGAGGATAGGTTTAGGACTGGTGAGAAAAACCTCCATGTTTTACTAATGCTCATAAAATGTCTGGGTCTCCCCCAAACGCTGGCAGCATGTCTCCTGGTAATTGGTGTGCTGACCGGCGTGGTTGGTGACCTGGGCCCTATCTCCCCCACCTCCCACCTCCCACCCCCCACAGAAAGGCGGCGCGCTGAAGAAGGGCGCCATCGCCAGGACGCTGCAGGCAGTGAAAATGGTACTGTCCTACCAGCCCGAGGAGCTCGAGTGGGACTCGCCCCATCGCACCAACCAGCAGCAGTGCTACTGCTACTGTGGCGGGCCTGGAGAGTAAGGCTGCAGAGAGGGCCGCGTACAGGAGACCCGGCTGCTGCCCGTGACAGGCGCTGGAGCCGGACTTCAGGGGGCGGGGCCTGGGTGACAGCCAGAGGGGCGGGGCTTGGGTGGCAGGCTCTGGAGACGGGACCTGGAGGGGAGCACCCAGAGTGACAGCTCGAGGGCAGGACCTGAGTGTCAGGCTCTGGAGGGGCCCGCTCGGGGCGACAGAAGGGCTGAGGGTCTGAGTGTGTCTGGAGGCGGGACCTGGAGGGGCAAACCTGGAGTGACAGCCGCGGGGCGGGGCCCTAGCGTCAAGCACTGGAGGTGGGACCTAAAGTGACGTGACAGCTCGTGGGGGCAGGATCTGGGTGTCAAGCTGTGAAGGCTGGATCTAGAGGGGTGGGCCCAGAGTGACAGCCACAGGGCGGGCTCTCGGTGTCAGGCCGTGGAGGCGGGCCTTGGATGGGCCGATCTGGAGTGCCAGCTGGGGGCCAGGTCTAGGGGAGACGAGCCTGGATTGACAGTCTCGAGGGCGGGGCCTAGGTGTTAGGCCATGGAGGCGGGATCTGGAGGGGTGGACTCCCGGGGTGTTAAGGAACTGGCCTTGAAAGTAAACTCAAGAGTGCAGATGGCAGTGGAAGTAGAAGGCAGAGCCACCTGAGAAAAAGCAAGTAGTGCCGCAGCTAAGAGCCTAGGCCTGACAAATCTGCCCATAACCTGGCACAGTACCTTGCCAGCTGTGCCTCCCCTGATTCTCAGTTCACTTCCTGATTTTTTTCCTTGTATGGTTGTGTGAGCACTGGGAACTACATAAAGGCTCACACAGGCTGGGACTTGGTAATCGGCTGCTGGTGGTGATAGAGTTGTGGAGGAAATTCTTGTCCTGCCGTGAGGGCCAGAATCTGGTCTGGTTTGCCCATCTGGGCCTCCAAGGACAATTGAACCTGCTCCTTTGGGCTGTCTGCACAGAGACAGGATCCCTCCTCTCAGTAGACGGTGGACTGCCCTTTCCCCTGCCCCCCAGTCTTAGAGCCCAGCTGGGCTCTACTATGCCATTTGAAACACTTCATCTCTCAAATGGGCTGTTACCTTAATTACCCACGGGCATCCAGCGTGCTGGGAGGCCTAATGAGTGACAGATGGAAAACAGTCTGCAGAAACCTACACCAGCATTAGTTAAGTCGGGGCTTCTCAATCTTTAATGGGAAGTTGTTAAAATACCCACATACACCCCACACACCCCGCCAAAATGTTCCTCTGAAAACTGAGCCAGGTCTGAAGCCAAGCAGGGAAAGTACATTTCAGACCTGCGCTTTGGGGCCCGGGCCAATGGTGTGCTCATTTTTTACTGCGTGCAAGATCCAATGAGGTAACGTAGGACTGGCTCCCAGGTGCTTAGTAACTGTGGCCCACAGTCCCCTTCCCTTTCCTGTTGCGGCAGGTGAGCCCGGCTGTGATGTGGCTGACCTGGCTCTTCTCTGTCCGTAGGTGGTACCTGCGGATGCTGCAGTGTTATCGCTGTAGACAGTGGTTCCATGAAGCTTGCACACAATGCCTTAATGAGCCTATGGTGTTTGGAGACCGGTAGGTGCTGACTGAGTGTAGGGCAGAGGGGGTGACTGCAGCAACCTTCTCAGATTATCTGCCAGGCCTCCTACAAAGGAGATCTGTGACGGCCTATGTGTGTCTATTGGAGACAGCTCAAGATAAAGGGACCCTAGCTGTACTGCGCCAAGGGACAATAAAGGAATATGCTGGGCTGCGTGCCTAGTTGCTGCAGACTTGCAGGGAGCCTTAAGCACATGCCTGCCTTCACTAAGTTCCAATCTCTGCAAATATCTGTGGAAGGAGAGATCGTAGTCTCTGCCTTAGCCTTACCAAGAGTTACTATATAGGGCTGGAGAGATGGCTCAGAGGTTAAGAGCACCGCCTACTCTTCCAGAGGTCCTGAGTTCAACTCCCAGCAACCATATGGTGATTCACACCAGTCTATATATAATGTGACCTAATGCCCTCTTCTGGCCTGCGGGTGGAGAACTGTATACATATTAATAAATAAATTTGAAAAAGTTATTATATATGCCACTAGGGAAATGGGTAGCTTCTAATTAGCAGAGCCAAATCAAATATGCTTCTCGGGGAGGGGCGGGGCAGGGTGGGGGTGGGGTGGGGTGGGGTGGAGGAATCCTCAGAAGGGACAGCAGTGACCACTACAGCCCAAACTCTTATGAGCTGAGCCGAGCTCTAGGGCAGTGATCTTTGGAGAGGGGTCAGGGATAGAGACATATTCCTTGGTCCCTGTCCCGTCCACTGCTCAAAGGCTGAGCAGCCCAGGAGTGGATACTGTGGGAAAGCAAGTGGGAGTGAGAGAGATGGCCCAGGCTGAGTGAGGGTCAGAGGCCCCTCCCATCACAGCCCTCTCTCACCTACCCACAGGTTCTACCTGTTCTTCTGCTCCGTGTGTAACCAAGGCCCAGAGTATATTGAGAGGCTGCCCCTTCGATGGTGAGAGCATGGGATCTGCCCCTACCTACCAGCTCCTCCTTTCCCCCTCTGACCTCTGACCTCTGACCTCTGACCTGTCCATGCCCCTCACTTGGCCCTTGCTTTCTTGCCCAGGGTGGACATAGTTCACCTGGCCCTCTATAACCTGGGAGTACAGAGCAAGAAGAAGTACTTTGACTTTGAGGAGATTCTAGCCTTTGTCAACCACAACTGGGAGCTGCTGCAGCTTGGCAAGGTATGTAAGGCCCCGGGGGCCAGAGGTACCTTTGCACAGCTTCGTCCCTCGGTGCAAGGCTTGGGCATGAATGTCTGGGCTCTCGCCCTTTTGCTGCAGGTCCTTAAGTCAAAGCCTCTGCGCCTGCGCCAGGGAGGGGCTTTTTCTGGCCTCCAGTTTGGGGAGTGGTCAGTTGGGGCTTCACTAACTCGGCTGCAGGGAGCTCAGGCATGGCACCAAGGGCAGCGGGAGAGGGCGTGGCTCTCTGTTAAGGTGTCTGGCCCACACCAGCTTTCCTGACTAACATAGAAATTACGGTAGGCTTGACTTCCGCTGGCCTTGTCCTGCAGTGAGTTTTCAGAGCCCTGTTACTAACAGACTTTGAAATCGTCAGAGCTGCAGAGCAAGCTAACCACCCCCACGGGGCAACACAGCAACCTCCCCTAATGGTGCCCTCTGGGTCTCCTTGACTACTACAGAGTGAAATATCTCCCACTGATGACCCAAACCTTCACTGATGAGACAGGGTTGTAAAAACAAACAAACAAACAAACAAGGGCTGTTGACAGGGCTCCATAGATGAGGGTGCCTTCTACCAAGCCTGAGGGCCTGAATCCAATCTCCAGGACCCACGGAGTGGAATGAGAGGCCTGACACATGCCCAAGTTGTCCTCTGACCTCCAAATATGTGCTGTGGTGTGCCCACACACCTACACACACACACACACACACACACACACACATACACACAACACACAACACACACAAACACTTTTTAAAAAGGAAGCAAATAGGTAATTCTTATGTTTGCAAGCAGTTGTATATAATGTTTCCATTTATAGTGTTTGGTAAGTTATAAGACACAAAGAAAGCCTAGAAGGATAGAGTCAGTTTTTTGTTTTTTAGATTTAATTAATGTGTATGGATGTTTTGCTCATGTGCATGTCAACACACCACATGTATGCTTGGCGACCACAGATGCCACAAGAAGGTGTTGGGTCCCCCACAACTGGAGTTTTAGATGGCTGTTAGCTACCGTGCTGGTGCTGGAAATCAAACCCAGGTCCTCTGCAAAAACAATTGCTCTTAACCACCGAGCTACCTCTCCAGCCTCTACAGTTGGAATTTTAAAAATAACTTTTTCTGGCATATGTATTAAAACAACAACAACAACCACAACCATGCACGGGATCTAGAGCAATGGCTCAGCTGTTAGGAGCCTTTGCACTTCCCTTGCAAGGACCCAGGTTCCAGTCCCATCACAGGCATGACACCTTATCACTACTGCCTGTAATTCCAGTTCCAGGGATCCAGCGCCCTCTTCTGACCTCCATGGGTACTGCACATACATGGTAAATACATACATGCAGGTAAACACTCATTTTTTTTAAAAAAAATGTTTCAGCTGGGCGTGATGACGCACGCCTTTAATCCCAGTACTTGGAAAGCAGAAACAGAAGTATCTCTGTGAGTTCGAGCACAGCCAGGGCTACAGAGAAACCCTGTCTTGAAAAAAAAAAACAACAATAAAAAGAACCATAAATGATAGGTATATCCTGCCCCTCCCCTTTTTTATGGTTTACACGAAACAGTATATGATATTTTAGGTCATCTCTTTTCAGTTAGAGTTATGGTGTTCCCATAACCTTTTAAATGACTGAACTAATGTCCTCCCTAGCTTGCTGGTTGGGCACGTAGTTTATTTTTTGGCCCACCATCAGAAGCAATGCCACTGGCCACATTTTTGTATGCAAAATTTCATTCATATTCCATACTTTTTCTATATTATAGATGTCATAAGGTGGTATTACTGGACAAGAGTGTTGAGTTGTTGTTGTTGTTGTTGTTGGGTTTTTTGGTTTGGTTTGGTTTGATTTTTCAGAGACAGGGTTTCTCTGTGTCGCCTTGGCTATCCTGGACTTGCTTTGTAGACCAGGCTGGCCTCGAACTCACAGAGCTCCACCTGCTTCTGCCTCCCGAGTGCTGGGATTAAAGGCGTGCACAACCACATCCGGCTGAGTGTGGCTGTGTGTGAGGAATGAACCCGGGGCCTTGTGCATGATAGGCAGGCAGTCTCCCGCTAGGCTACAGCCACAGCCCCATAAAGGTCCTGAAGCCTTGAGGCCAGCAGTTCCCCTCCATACTACAGATGGGAAAAAACAAGCTCAGAGAAGTAAAAATGTTGTTAAGTCAATGGTTCTCACCTGGCGGACGCTGGAGCACTAGATGGAGTCTGGGGCAGGGGCAGGGTCTCGGGCTCGTGCCTTCTCAGATGCTTATATAAGTCTGACTGGCCTGCTGGCCCTGCGTCTTAGCTCACCAGCACCCCTGTGTCGGATCGAAGCTTGCATCTCCTCAACGCTCTCAACAGTTACAAAAGCCGGTGAGTGCAAGGGAGGAGGGAAAGCTGCTCCTACCTGACCTGCCTCCTTCCTTCTCCAACCTCCAGGGAGTAAAAACACCCACAGGGTTTCCTCTGCAAAGCCTTCCAAAGACCCTGGAGACCCTGACTCACTCTTCTGCCAGGCCCCATTCTAGAGAGCCAGCTGCATCCCTAGCCCATGCCTTCCCATCTTAAATGCTTAGCCCTACAGTGTCCCTCAGCCATATCCAAGGCCTTTTATGACACGACCCTCCCTGTCTGCACATACGCTGCTTTCCTTTTGCTTCCTGCGCTCTGGGTGTCAGCCAGCCTCACCCAGCCTTGGCTTCCTATCCATTGGTTGGTTGGTTTTTAGAGATAGGATCTCACTCCGGCCGCAGGCTCCAATTTTTGATCCCCCTGCCTCAGGCCCCTCAGTGCTGAGTTTACAAGTGTGGCACCGCCATATCCCGGGCAGCCAGCACTTAGCTCCTGTCTGTCTCTCGGCCTCTAGCTCCTGTCTGTCTCTCGGCCTCTTCCTTCTCAGCTTCATTCAGTTCTCCATCAGCAAGTATTTTCTACAGAACTGCTCTGTAAGGGGTGGGGGTGGGGGGCTCTAGGAAAGTGCTGAGCTACAAGAGAGCAAGGCGTGTCCCTGCTTCTGCGAAAGCTTGCCTGATGCCTCTTGCAGGGTGGTGACCTGCTCTCCTTGCTGTGGTTTGAGGTACAGACAAGACCTCCTCTTGAGAACAGGTCTGGCTTAGAACCTCCACAGCCTCGGGGCCTCACTCAGCCAATGTTGGGAGAGAGAGAGAGAGAGAGAGAGAGAGAGAGAGAGAGAGAGAGAGAGATGCCTGCAGGTGCTTCCTGGCCAGAGAACATTAAGAACTGGGCACCAGTACCTGGGTCCTGAGAGTTCTTCGATGTGCTGCACCTGGGGGCCTTACAGCTGGCCAAGGCTAAGATGCCTCAAGGAAGAGCAGGGGCAAGGAAGGGCTTGGCCACATTCTCAGCTGGGAACTGTGGATTGATTGTGAGAGAGGGGGCAAGGAGGCTGATGGCCATGGTGGTGGGTAACTGGCTTCACTCTCCGAGAGGGAGGATCGGCTGACAGCCCAAGCCTCTCTCCTGTCCACCCCAGGTTCCTGTGCGGAAAGGAAATTAAGAAAAAGAAATGCATCTTCCGCCTGCGCATCCGCGTCCCGCCCACCCCTCCAGGAAAGCTGCTTCCCGACAGGGGGCTGATGCCAACTGAGAGAGGGACCTCTGAGCTGCTTCGTAAGAGAGGAAAGAGCAAGCCTGGGTCAGTGCTGCTGGTGGGCGGTGGCTGCAGCCAGCTTGGATTCTCTGCCTAAGCTCCCGGCTCCCACAGATGGTAGAAGGCTATGCAGTGGGTGCAGGCAGTGTGGCTGCTCCGCTGTAAGCCTGGAGCCCTAGACCCGCGAGGGTCCAGCTATAGGCACCATGGGAGAGCTAGTGAGAAGCTCCTAGGTCCCTCTCACCACAGGCACCTCACTTCCTAGCTCCAGAAAGCTCCCTCGTTCTTCTGGCTGGGCAGAGCTGCCTCTCTAGGGGCAGTGGGGCAAGGAGGCACTGTTCCTTCTCGTTCGCTGCCCCAGAGGGCACCCTCCTCCCAGGCTCCCTCTGCCCTGCCCAACCCCTCCTGACCCCATCTCCTGCCACTGCCCCCCAGCACTCCTGAGGCCTCTCCCACTGAGCCTCTGCCTGGCTCTGACTGGGCCATCCTCTCCCTTTTCTGTCTCCACAGTTTGTTGCCTCCTCAGGAATCCCAGCAGCAGAAAAGGCGAGTTTATAGAAGAAAAAGATCAAAGTTTTTGCTGGAAGATGCTATTCCCAGTGTTAGTGCCTGGTTTTCTTTTTCTCCAGTTCCACACGCAGAGACAGCATTACATTAGGGGGTCCTGTACAGAAAATAACATACTGTCCCCAGACCCAAAGGGACAAGCCCCAGTATTGTACTTCCAATTACAGAGAAACAAGGAAGTGCCAGGCACCCTAAGACAGCTATTGCCTTATCTCACCCAAGTTCTCCTGAGAACACAGGGGCTAGGGCAAGGGTATAACCTGCTAGACCCAGTCTGGGCAAAACAGGGCTGTGTGGGGCAGCAGCTTTCTTGACGCCACCCTTCAAGTGGCTGAGTGAAGCCTCAAACCAGATCTCCGAACACATTTTCCTGCTTTGATCCTCCCTACTGAAACTTCCTGTGCATGACAGTGTGGACGATGCCTTAGCACTCCAGCGCTTTACAGTTTGTAGTACACTTTCACAGCCGTGCGTGAAGACTCAGTTGAGTCTTAACTGCTTCCTGTGACCCCAGTAAAGCAGGCTCTGAAATATTCCCATTTTGCAGTGGAGGCAGCCATGACCCAGAGAGACAAATGAATGAAGGGCATCCAGGTGGCTGGAGAAGTCAGGACCAGCCACCAGGGTGACTTGGCTCTCTGCTCACAGTTTAGAGTCAAGAAGAAATGGCAGGTTTTACCCAAGGAACGGCAGCCCTCACAGCCCTGGCCGAACATCAGGCATCCCGTACACCCCTCAGCTGGGGGAAGAGGCTGCTTGGGGAAGAGGTGGGTATGCTGTGCCATTGACTGACCCTGTCTCCGTTGTCTACAGAGTGACTTCACCTCAGCCTGGAGCACGGACCACCACCTAGCCAGTATATTTGACTTCACGCTGGATGAAATTCAGAGTTTAAAAAGGTACCTGCTACCATAGAGCTGACAGTAAAGGGGGGGGGGCAGGAGGGGGGACTCCACTGGCCAGCATGAAGGAGGTACATATCCTGAGGTTGTGGGCATGTTCCTCAGGACATGCCTCTTCTGAAACTCCAGATAATAGGTCCAATCTGCCTGAAAGTCTTGTACACTACAGCTGTGAGCATAGCTCCCTCTGCCCTGCAAAGCAGTGGTCCAGGCGGCCTTTGCTTGCAGGCCCGCCTCTCTAGCCCCCTCTCCTGCCTTTCATCTTAGACTTACTATCCCCAGACCCGAAGGGATGCCCCAGTATCGTACTCCCAGTTACAGAAAAACAAGGCAGTGCCAGGCACCCTAAGACAGCTATTGCCTTGTCTCCCCCAAGTTCTCCTGAGAACTTGGGGCTACCCTGCTCTCACTGTTCCACCTGTGTTTATACTGAGTCCTGTGCCTGGAACACACTGTGCCCTGCCCTCCCCCATCCAAAAACTCAGGATGTTGCTTCCTCCAGGAAGCCCTCCCTGGCCCTCCCAGGCTGTGTTGGAAGCCTGCTTGTATCTGCTCATAGCACCCGTATCCGGGTAATTCAAGGGCAAGGATATTTCATCTTTTACCACTTAACTCCCCAGATCACTCAACACCACATTAATGCTGATCACTGGTCAGGAAGCAGGAAGGGGAGGGATTTCGAGTCAGATAGGAGCTCTAGGCCAGGCTTAACTGTTCTAACTGTGCAGTGTTAGCTGAGTTCCTTAATTGCCCGGCTGCCTCGTTTTCCCCACTTTGCATCTGTGAAATTTTATGCAAATTCCCAATGGCTTATGGACTGTATTGCCACCAGAGGAGATTGGTCCGGAAGGGGGAGGGGTAGTTTTGTTGCGTCCCCAACTTTGAAGACCGAATTGTGGGGTGGGGAATAAGACCAGCAGATATGGAGTGAGAGCGTTGGCAGTAAGGAGAGGATGGGCCTCTCCTGGGTGCGGAGGGCACCGGTCAGAGACACAGAAGGTTGCAAAGCTCCAAGGGACTCTGATGGCCAGCTTGGTAGGTCTTGCTGGGCCTGGCCAGTAGCAGGCTCATCTTCTCTCTCTCTCAGTGCCAGCTCGGGCCATACCTTCTTCTCAGACCTGGATTCCACAGATGCTGCCAGTACCTCAGGCTCTGCCTCCACCAGCATGTCCTATGACTCTAGGTGAGCTTCCGGAGGGCTGGCCTTCGGCGGTCCCCGGCCTATCCACTTCCGGCTGCTGGGTGCAGACTTCCACCACACTTCCAGGTCTCAAGATAGGTGGGGAAGGCAGGCTGGTCTTCTGTGACCGAGTCTGCTCTCGACCCTCTCTTCCATGTCACTAGGGTGGAGGCTAAGGGTGCTGTGACCCCTTCCGTTTGGG
This sequence comes from Acomys percivali, assembly GCA_907169655.1. Classification (NCBI taxonomy): domain Eukaryota; kingdom Metazoa; phylum Chordata; class Mammalia; order Rodentia; family Muridae; genus Acomys; species Acomys percivali. The sequence goes on along the minus strand of OU015750.1, from coordinate 11,644,327 downwards.
ACCTTCTTTGCCTGCAAGGGTTGTGTGATCCTTATTTTGGGTCTGTTTAGACCAGAGAGGCCTTTTCATTCTGGGCTTCTTGGCATCTGCGTGTCATAACTGAGTGCCTCAGACTGCAGAACACCTACTCTAAGTTCCTGGCTGTCTGATTTGTATCCTAAGGTCTCTAAGAAGAAAAGGCATTTATTTTAAGCATAGTAGATGGGCAGACTGCAGGGTCTGTCTGAGGGTAGAGCTTGTGTCCCTGCCGGACACAGAGGCTCCCCTTTGCACTAGGGCTCCTCTGTATTCTACAACGTGTGGAAACTTTGCGGACGTAGACTTGAAACTGCAGTGTCTCCAAAGATTGAAACCCTCTGCTTTTCCCACATCTCTGACTGCCTGGGGTTGGGGACATGTCCTTCTCAGTTTTGCCTCTGCAGCTTTAATTTGGGTTCTAGGGATCAAACCAAGGGCTCCGTGCATGCTAGAGAGGCGCTCTATCACTGAGCTGTGTTTCTCTACTCTTCCCGCCGTGTCTTCGGTTTCTCACTTGTGCTTTGGGTCCTGGCCTCCATGATGTGGCATCAGTTAATGGGCCGCTTGTCTGGTGTGTCTGTCTTGCTAACCTCTCAGGCAGTTGGCCTGTGGGGAGAAGCATCAAGCGATACGAGGTCCCGCAGTTCCTGGCCCTACGTAAGCGCACGCAGTTCACACACAGGACTCTACCGCCTAAGCGAGGCCTCTGCACCGTGGGGCATCAGAAACATATATCGCAGTGACCCCACCCTTCCAGATACAAACAGCTTCAAAGCTGGGAGGGGGAGGAAAAGCCTACCGGGTTGGAATCCTGGCCTTTGTACTCCCCAACAGGTTTCTTCTCTGGAGCCTCAGTTTCCCCCCATTACGGGACTCCTCAGAAGTTCCAACAAAGATACTCCGTGCCCAGGATCCAGCACAGTGCCTGGCACCTAAGGGACTCTCAGGGTAAGGGCAGGCATCTTATGATGGTTCCAACCTACTCATGTCACTTCCCTCTTCCGGTCCCGATACAGACGGACAGTAGGCAGCCGCAAGCGGAAGCTGGCAGCCAAAGCGTACATGCCCCTACGGTCAAAGAGGGCGGTTAAGCCGGATGGGCGCCGCCCCTCAGACGGCAGTGCAGAGGGAGCTCTGGTCCCTGAGCAGCCGGACGAAGGCATTGACAGCCACACATTTGAAAGCATCAGTGAAGATGATTCCTCCTTGTCGCACCTCAAATCATCTATCACCAACTACTTTGGAGCAGCCGGGCGGCTGGCCTGTGGGGAGAAGTATCAAGTGCTGGCTCGGAGGATCACACCAGAGGGCAAGGTCCAGTACCTGGTGGAATGGGAAGGGAACACCCCTTATTGATTACCCCCTCAGAGGCTGTCCGGATCCCTGGAAACCAAAGGAGGGACAAAAAGAAAGCCGCAGTCGGCTCCCTGTTTTCTCCCCCGGGGTGGTGGAGGGAAGCCGGGCAGAGCTGCAGTGCCTGGCTGCGGCCCCTGCCTGCTGCCCACCAGGTCAAGACCCATGTGCTGCTGTACCGATTGTCTGTGTTTCTGAGACAACACCCCCCCCGCCACTGGCTCTTTCTCGTTGTCTGTCACACTCCATACCCCTCCAAACTGTTTATTGGTTCCTCTGAAGGTATCCTGGCCACGATCCCTGATCCTGAGACCTGAATCTGTTTTTCATTGTCCCCAACTCTCCATCTTTTTTTTTTTTTTTTTTTTTTTAACCTCTCACTGGTTATGGGTGTTTATCGTGTGGTCACACGTCTTCCATGTGTGTATCTGTTCCTCACTTGGGCCACAGTGAGAGAAGGGAACCCTGAGGGTCTTCCACTGTTTAACACCCTTTACTCCAGGAGGGCCGGGATGATGCCTGAGAAAGTTTAGGGTTCCTGGGACCTAGAGCCTGGGGAGTGAGGAGCAGGGGAGGGTCTCTGTTGAAGGGACCCAGCAACAGGGTCCTTTACTGAGACTGAGAGGGGAGACTACTGGAGTCAGGGCCAAGGGTCCCAGAAGTTTGCTTGTTCCCGGCGGCAGCTTTTCGCTCTTGCCATGGACTAGAGTCTGGCCTCGCTGCTCCTCCCTTAGATCTGGGAGGGGAACGCTAGGGAGGGAAAATCCCAGACCCATCACAAAGTGAACCACCATACCGTGTGTACAGACACAGTCACATGTCCCCTCCAGGGCACCCTGGCCGCTCACTGTCCTTGATCTCTTCCGGGGATACATGCTACAGTTAAATGTGAAAAGCAAACTCCTGTTCCCTCTGTCCTGTGAATGAGCTTGGCCCCCGTAAAGAAGCACAAAAGACCCTCCCCCACCCCTCCTGCAGTAGCTCCTGCCATGCCCCTGTCACTGACAATCACTTTTGGGACAGGCTGGAGTTTGACAAGGGCCTGAATCGTTCATTCCCTTCAGAAGGGAGAGGGAAGGGCTCTGTCGTTGATGGTGGTGTATAACTAGAATTCTTAGAATTGACAAACCTGGCCATCTGGAGGGAAACCAAAATTAGGAGGTGGGCCAGGAGCCCTTATTTTGCCTGCAGAAATATTAGAAACTTGACTCGCTTGGTTGGGAAACAGAAAAAAGTGCCTTTGGGATAAGGGGCCAGAGACCCGACCTGGACCAGCCTCACTGGAATGCTGCTCTGACCTCCAGCTGGGCACGGTTCTGCAGGCTGCCAGCTGGCAGGTGAAAATAGACAGGATGGAGACATCAGAGCTATATCTGAGGGGCTGATTTTTCCAGAACGGGGTCTGAGCCCCCCCCCCCCACAGCTGCCCGTGGGCATTCAGGGAGCTCTCTGCAGTCTGTTAGGAGGCCCCTGCCTTAAACCTCAGCAACCATAGTGCCTTGCAAATGAACCTCGCCTCTCACTCACACCCAGTTCCCTCTGCTTCCCTGTCTTGGCTGAGGCACGGATGAGCAGATGGACCCAGGTGCCAGTCCCTCAGCTGCTGTCACTGAAGTCCCCAAATGGGGCCAGGTGGAAGGAGCATTAGGAAGCCAACTCCGGGGCCAGTAGGAGTGTGGGAACTGGGGTAAAAATTGTGGCTTCCTGTTGGCTTCCATGGGCATGGTAACCTCCATCATCTGTTTTCCAGGCTACTGGGAAAGCCAGAGAGCAAGGGTAGCAATTGCACACCTGCCCCTTCCCTGGTGTACCCCAGAAGCTCTGGGCCTGAGGGAGCAGGAAGGTAGACAGCTGCTTGTCCCACTGGGGAAGCTAGCACAAGGCCTGACCAGGGCACCTGAGTCTCCACATTAGCATTTCACTCCTACAAGATTATAGCTGCGTTGCTGCCAAACTGACAGTATAACCCTGTGCACCTTTGGGGAGATTTGGGTTTTTTAATTGCTGCTTTTAATAATATTTGTTATATTAAAGTTTTAATTGATGTGTCTGGTTTATGGCGTAAGCGTGTCCTTGGAAGCGTCTGTGCGTGCTGCTCCTGGCTCCCTGGAGGTTAGGCCAAGGATGGTGAGGCCAGCCCTCTGGCCGCCCAGCCACCCCGTGTTCTCTGCACCTGTGTGCTTCCTGCAGCGTTCCTACCCTATGGCCCCTAGAGAATGTGGAACCTTTTTCTCTCTCTCTCTATTGAGTAACAGCAAACATCTACCCTCAGGATTGAGGAATAAATTAGAATTCTCAAAAATCCCCCAAATCAGGTTAGCCTTAAAATAATTTGCTCTTCATATTCCTTTCCTCATTATTATATTTACCTGAAAATTGCTGAATAAAGAGGCATATTAAGCCTTTTAATTGTACTATTAATGAAGGACTACAGCCTCCGGGTTAAATTTAAAGACTGGAGAGTACCCGGGCACATCATTTGGATAGCATTCTAATACCACGGTGTTTGGATCTGTTAACTGAACAGCACAAAAGATAACCATGTGTCTGAATCGCCAAGTTTAAGTGTTCCTCTTACTACCAAAGTTTATTTCTTGGAACACCACTCTTAGCATTTGCTTTATATACAAAATGTGTATATAAAATTCTTCTTTTTCTTTTTCTTTTTTTCTTCCCCAGAAACTAGGTTTCTGTGTGTAGCCCCAGCTGCTTTGGACTCGCTTTGTAGATCAGGCTAGCCTCGAACTCACAGAAATCCTCCTGCCTCTGCCTCCCATGTTCTAGGATTAAAGGTACATGTCACCACTCCCGGATTATAAAATTATTTTCAAGAAAAACTCGCAGGTAGCAGCAGACTGGCTGACATGGTAACAACCTAAAGCAAGACCCATAGACTCGATGTTGGTGTTTTCTGTCTTACGTGGTCCTGGCTAGGCTCTCCCTTCAACTCAGCACTTTGATGTTACCACTTTTGTTCCTCACTTGGTGAAGGTGGGTTTTGTCGTCTTGTTTTGAGATAGGGTCTTCCTATGTAGCCCAGGCTGGCCTCGAACTCGAGGTTCCCCTGCCATAGCCTCAACGGCTGACATTATTGGGTCTGCCACCACAGTCAGATGAAAGGATTTTTTTTTTTTTCTTTTTGAGATCAAGTCTCTCTGTGTTAGCCTTGGCTATCCTAGACTCACTTTGTAGACCAGGCTGGCCTCGAACTCACAGCGATCCGCCTGCCTCTGCCTCCCGAGTGCTGGGATTAAAGGCGTGCGCCACCACGCCTGGCTCAAGATGAAGGGATTCTTTTAATGCAGCAGTGTTTGTGTCTTAGTAAGAGCACTAATAAGATAACTTTTCATTCATTTCCTTTTTTTTTTTTTTTTTTTTTTTTAAGGGATTTTGGAAATCCTAAGAAAGGTTGTGAAGGAAATCCCACAGGCGACACTAGTCTGGGACCCATTTATGCTTTCAACAGCAGTGGATTCTGGGAGGGCAATGTAGGCTAGTGTCAGGTCACTAAACTCCCTCGCCCTTCATCCCAGGGTGGGTCACCCCCTCCAGATCTGTGGTAAGAAGCGGCACACAATGGATGGGCAAGCGTCAGGCTGGCTGGAAGATGTTTTAAAGACTAGTAACTTCTCTGCTGGTGGCTATGGTAGAATCTCTCGATCTGCGGCTGCCTTGGGGGACTGACTAGCCTCTTTGACTAAAAAGCGGGGGTGGGGGGTGGGAGGGGGGCCAGGGTGCTAGGTTTAGGATCAGACTCTAGTCCACATCCTCACTTTCTCCTTAAGTGGCTCTGTCAGGAAAAGCCTGCTGTGTTAACACTTGTAGTCCACCATGACCAGAAAGCTCGGGGTAAAATGGAGGACTCCCTTTGTCGGTGTGGCTTCCTCTTCTCTGCAGAGGTGGGGGGGGTGAGACAGGGGTAGGAGTCCTGGACTCCATATCCCCTACCTGAGGAATTTCACGTAGTCCTTAGGGAAATTACAGGTCAAACTCCCTTTTCTCCAGATAAGAACCCTTTCAGCAAGCAGCTGGGATTCCTGGAATGCCTCCCCATGTAAATGAGGCATCTGGGTACCTTAGCTCTCCAGCCAATGACGTTTACCCAGCCTGGATATTCCCTACTCCTCTTCAAGTTCTATATGACCCTCTTTCATGATGAATAAAGTTCGTCTGCCTCCCCGAAGCTGATCCCGGACAGTCATTTCCACTCGTACTCTGAGGGGCTTCCAAACTCCCCATCTGTCACCTCCTTCTGTCCTCGTGGACCAATATTGGCCAACAATCCCTGGGAGCAGGAAAGGTCACATGGCTCATGCCCCCTCACCTCAGGTTTCACCAACAAAATGAGGGTAACAAATAAGCCTAACTCTCAAGAATAAAATAGGAAGCTTGCTAATCAGTAAGTATTTCTCTCTCTCTCTCTCTCTCTCTCTCTCTCTCTCTCTCTCTCTCTCTCTCTCCCTCTCTCTTTCTCTCTCTTTCTCTCCCCCTGCACACTGAGGCAAAAGACAGGCCAAAAGAAAGGTTATTTTGATGACATACATAGCACAGAAAATCAATGAAGACCACATGGAGAAAAATCTCTTTTTTTGTTGTGTTAGGGTTTTTTTTGTTGTTGTTTTTCCTACACAGGGCTTCTCTGTGCCCCTGGCTGTCCTGGACTTGTTTTGTAAACCAGGCTGGCCCAGAACGCATAGAGATTTGCCTTCTCCTGCCTCCATCAGTGCTGGGATTACAGACATGCACCACTGCACCCATCCAAAAAAAAAAAAACTCTTAAAGTTTAAGAAAATTCAAGAAAAAAAATATATAGTTTTACCTATTTCACAAATGAAAAAGGTAAATCCATGTTGTAGAGAAAACTTTGTTTTCTTTAATCCTTGAAACTGAAATGTCAATTTGGGAAATATTCCCAAACCTTGTGCAATAGATCAGCAAGAAGCAGACACATCTCTGACCTTCAGGCCCAAAGAAGGCTTTTCAGAGTAGCAGCACCAGGTAGAGGGACTAACATGAGCACAGGGACTGCACAATGGGTCACCCATATGCCACAGGTGGGGGAGACTCGAGTGACGGAAACAGCAAGGTTCTGGAAGGAAGACCTAGAAGCTTCACCTTATCCTAAAAGCAACATGGTCCATCTGGGGTCGTTCTAAGTAGGGGTTTCCAGACTTGCGTATTCCTTGGAAACTGATCACTTAAGACCAAGAATATCTTCACTCCTCAGCCCTCAAAACCACTAGTGGAATTCTCTGGCCTCAGTGTATAGTCCTGATCAGGTAGGTTTTCACAGATGGGCCCATGGGGACCCTTTACCATCTAGCGTTTGGGGGCATCAAGGTAGGAGACACGTAGAAGCTATTGGAACTAGAACGTGGTTCTCCTTGGCTGAACACCCCACTCCACCCCATCTCCACCCCTCCCCACCCCTGCTGCTGTTGCCATAAAAGAAGAGACGCTAACCACCTGTCGTCCCCATTATGTGACACTCATGGATAGGGCCTGGTTTGGCTCTCCCTTTTCCTAGCCTTGGCCTCAGCATCCCCAACCTTCCCTGTTCTCATCACCAGAGATCCCTCACCATGGCCTGACAAACCATGGCTAGCTAGACTATGTAAATCAATGTGCCTCCCTGTATGGAATTCCATGAAGTGGTTTTTCTTGATAATGCATAAAACGGGGACAATCACAACAGCGATTTACAAACTTCTCTCTTCCCCCCCCCCCCCCCTCCCCCCCCCCCCCCCCCGGGCAGTCAGGGTTTCTCTGTGTAACCTTGGCCTCTGCTTCCCAAGTGCTGGGATTAAAGGCATGCACCACCATGCCCAGCTTCGGTTTACAAACTTCAGACAGCTTCATTTGGAGTGTGGGTGGTGACTGCATTCCTCAAGAAGCCCAGGCATTCCTCTGTGAGCCCCAGAAGCTTTGGACAACAAATACAAAACAAAACAAAAACAAAAAAACACTGGCCCAGCAGGTTTCCAGGGCTCAGAACCTATGTCTCCAGGATCTTTGCATCTATCATATTAAATCTGGTACAGTCAACACCTACTTATGCTTAATCCATGAGGTTGTGTTGAAGCCCTAATATTCCTCTGTAGTCTGTATAGGCTCAAGAAACCCCTTCCCAGCTTCACCCCTGCAAGATTCAGGGGCAACAAAGGTCTCTTTAACAACAACACCTCATTCTGCTGACCCCTAAAACACTACCACTACGGTTCATCGTTTTGAATAGAGCGCATGTCAGCTTGTTTTTTGGTTTTTTTTTTTTTTTTTTTTTTAGAAGAAGATATTTATCCTGCACACAGATAAGTGAGCAAGGTCATCGGTCCTCATGAGAAGCAGAGGAGCAACTACACCCTAGGCACTTAGGGTAAGCCCGGTGCCTAAAGATGAGAAACTTCACCCTCACTGCCGCCTCCCCTCAGCCCCTCCCGCCACCTGCAAGCACACAGCGCTCGGAGGCAGGTTCCGTTTAGTTCTTGGCCTTCTGCTACCAGCCTTGAAATTCTCAGCCCTTCGTTCAGCATGCAGAGGTCAGCTAGCTCCTCTGTCCTGTGAGGAACACTCTACGAGAGGCAGAGGGAAGCCCGCTTTTCCCCAGAGCACAGTCAAGAAAGGCTAGAGCCAGCCAACAGCCTGCGCGGTAGCTTCTCTGCTTAGTCCTTCATGGCCTCCTCAAGCCATTTTAAATAGCGGGCGTCTCCTTGGTCCATTGGAATACTGAAGACCTCTGGCATCTCAAAGGGATGAGCCAACCTTTGGAAAGAAAGCAGAGCTCTGGTGAGTGACTGTGGCTGGATCAACCTACATGATAAAACCCAACCTGCTGGCTCTCTGGAGGCCTCTACAGTCTGCTGCAGCTCACTGCTCAGTGCCATGCCCGGCCTGCCCAACCGAGCCTGTTTCCCATCCAACAGGTGTTGAGTTGGGTCAGGTGCCTTTAGAGTCTTAGAGCTATGGGCTCAAATTCTGTGTCTGCCCTTATTAACGTGACAGCTATGGACTAGTCATTTAATTTCTCACAATGTCCCTCCAAAAGGGAATGAAAACAGATCTTTTCGACTGGATTGCTAAGGGCTGCTAGCTGAAACAAGGTGTCCAAAGGACTTAGCTAGAGACCAGCAATGCACACCCTCATAGTCCCTACTCTTCTTCACCATCACCGTCCACACATTGCTGTGTCTTCCCGCCCCTTCTCCAAAGCCTCTATGTTCCTTCCTACCTAGAAAGTCCCCACTGCCCATGGTGATCAACGAAAATCCCTTCTCTTGAGCCTCAAGGCCAAACAATCGCTGACTTTCCCTGGGAGCCCTTACTGACAAGCCAGCTGTCTGCCCTTTGCTTCTTTCACCTGGCACTGAGTGCACAATGCCAGGTCTCTTCACATCAGTCTCTCATGTGTTGGATAGGACAGTAATTATTTGCTTACTTTCTGATCAACTTAGAGGCATTGGAAAGTTCTCACGAGAGAAGCTGGGTGCAGTGGCACACACACACACCTTCAATCCCGGCATTCAGGGAGGCAGAGGCAGGTGGATCTCTGTGAGTTCCAGGCCAGCCTGGACTACAAAGCAAGTCCAGGACAGCCAAGGCTACACAGAGAAACCCTGTGTAGAAAAACAAAAAACAAACAAACAAAAGGTGTCTAACTAATCCTACTATGTATACAAGCACCACATCATTTACAACAAGCTGGATTGTTTTATTCAGAACCTGAAGATTATCTACTTCATGAGCTTATTTCATGGACACTCAGGCCAGAACCTTTTTTTTTTTTTTTTAAATATAAACAGACATACAGAGTTCAAAGAATCAGACTTCTTATCAGTAAGATGAGCTGGTGAAACACTTCATAGATAGACTTCATATATTCTAATGCGTATAACAACCTGGTGGCTTGATACGTGTCTTACAGATAGAAATGAGGCAAAGAGTGGACTAATACCTTACAAGCACGATGGCACAACTGTGGAGCAGGAAGCCACACTTCAACATCAGAAGTAGAACTGTGGGGTCCTAACCCGGAAGCTGTTCCCCAAGCAAGGTTCCTCATCCCCTCATCTCTGCTGAGGTGGTAGGTAACAAAAGGGCCTTCTCCATAGTTAGACTTGAGACTCAGCTACCGCCACATGGCCACGAAATCCTAAGATGTGAAGGCGATGGATTTGATCATGGGGAGCAAGGGTTTGGAGCCCAGCCTGCACATTACAGCCAACCTGGGGGGCTGCTTGAAAAGAATGTACTTGACCCATGAAGTCCACGAGAACCCATGAGGTAGAGCTTGTATTGGACATTTGAAAGATATCTCCAAGTGATCTACACATGGCCAGCACTGGGGCCGCTGCCTAGACCCGTGTTTCAAGTGTTAACATGCATAGGAACCGCGGCTCCATCCTGTGGGTGTGAAGTGATGTAAAATCCCATTGCCGATATGGGGGGTGGGGGGGGAACAACTTTCTTATTGCCAATGAGAAAATCATTTGCAAGCAAAAAAAAATTCTACTTTTTTAAAAAAAGATTGATTTATTTATTATTATGTATACAGTGCTCTGCCTGAACATACACCTGCAGGCCAGAAGAGGGCGCCATATCACATTACAGATGGTTGTGAGCCACCATGTGGTTGCTGGGAATTGAACTCAGGACCTCTGGAAGAGCAGTAGGTGCTCTTAACCTCTGAGCCATCTCTCCAGCCCCCCCAAAATTCTACATTTTGAAGCCACGAGTTTGTCACTGCAAACTTAAAACTGTCCCCAGCAGCCATCTTATTAAGTCACAATTTGCAAAATGTAAATGATGCCACTATCTCATTAATTTATTGGTTTTGAAAAAATTAGAATTACTGCTGTATTTTTTATGTTTCTGTTATTAATATATATGCTTTTATTGATATCTGAAGTAAGCTTAAATCAATTTTCAAAATGCTTAGCACTTATGACGGAAAAAGTTAATTCTCTATGGACCTCACCAAAGTCTTGGAGACCTCAGAAGTCAGGAGACCTCACTGTGTGAACCACTCATATCAACCACTGTGGCTCAAAGTGTGAGCTTCAGGACTGCATTACTAGGAACTAGCAAAAAAGTAGCCCATGATGTTTTTGAGAGTCCGGATATTTTTTTTTTTTCTGAGACAGGGTTTCTCTGTGTAGCCCTGGCTGTCCTAGACTCACTTTGTAGACCAGGCTGGCCTCGAACTCAGAAAGGTCCACCTGCCTCTGCCCCTGGGTGCTGGGATTACAGGTGTGAGCCACCACACCTGGCTCTAGATAATTGTTTTAAAGTAGGAAGAGCCCCTGAGACCAGTATTTTGAAACCACCAGTGTAAACGATGTCACTTCTACTCTCCACATCCAGACGGAGACCTGAGACAAAGAGGGGGACACGGAGTCTTATGGGGGGACGGTAGCTGAACCCCAGGTCTCCCACTTCCTAGGTTTCTTCGCTCAGCGCCTAGAACCTCCTGGCCTGGTCCTGTGGTAAATGAGCCTTACCTCATATAAGTGGACAGCCTGGAGACCTTGGAAGTCTTTGTCTTTATTAACTGTGACAAGAAGAAAAGTAATCAGCAATGTGGGACTCGAACCCCAACCCTACCGTCCATTTACTGAGCTAGTTAACATTCCCTCAAAGGTCAGCAGGCCACGGTCACTAGCTTGCTAATGAATTTCGGGCATCTTAGGTGGGGCTAGAACCTCAACCAGTTGACTAGTGGTATTTTTTTTTTCTTCTGTGGGGATTAGACTCAAGGCCTCCTGCATGTAAGAAGTCATCAGTGATTTACATCCGCAGGCCCGTTGCTAATTTCCAGAAACCTGGAAGAAGCCTGATATTACTCACTCTCCTACTAAAACCTCCTCTCCCCCATGCTCACTTACCAACAAGATCTCAGTAGCTTCTTCTATTTCTCCCCTCCAAAAGTACCTAGAGAAGAGAGCAAAACCAAAGTGTAACAGTCACAAGAGGAGCCTGGTGCCAGGCACAGTGGCGCATGCCCGTAATCCCAGCACTCCAGAGGCAGAGGCAAGCAGATCAATGTGAGTTTGAGGCCAGCCTGGTCTATAAAGGGAGTCCAGGACAGCCAAGGCTACACAGAGAAACCCTGTCTGGAACAAACAAACAAAAATGAAACAAGAGAAGCCTGGTGAATTGTCAAAAAAAAAAAGAAAGAAAGAAAGAAAGAAAGAAAGAAAGAAAGAAAGAAAGAAAGAAAGAAAGAA
>OU015750.1:11596400-11630644 GCA_907169655.1 Acomys percivali | reverse complement strand
AAAGAAAGAAAGAAAGAGAAAAGAAAGGAAGAAAGAAGGAAGGAAGGGGGCTGAGAAAGCCATGGGGCGCAAGCCAGTAGACAGTACCCCTCCATGCCCTCTGCATCAGCTCCTGCCTCCAGGTTTTTGTCCTATTTGGGCTCCTGTCCTGACTTCCTTCAATGAGGAACAGTGCTGTGGATGTGTAAGCCATAGAAAACCTTGCCTCCCCGACTTGCTTTTTGGTCACGGTGTTTCATCACAGCAATAGAACCGCCAAGACACAGGGGGACCAGCTGCTGTTCTGTGCTTCTGGCTTATTTCTCCCTTTGGAGAACTTGTTTGAACAGGTAGGTAACCTTTTGATTTCCCAGTGAGTCTCATCCAAAACTGGGTCAAATGAGCCCCTGGACTTTGGACTTTTGAAATGGTGCCGAAGCCAGTTAAACTTTAGTGCCACGGAAACAGAAGGGCTGTGTTTTACATGGAAGGTCATGAATGCTGGGAGCCATCGGCAGGATCCTATGATTTGAGTGTGTCCCCAGAATTCCTGTGCTGGAAATCTAATTCCATAAATCGTGTTAATGAGTTTAGAAAGAGAGCTTTCAGAAGGTGGTTAGTGAGGTTGTGAAGGTAGGGCCCTCAGGATGGAATTAGTGCCTTCATCAGGAAGAGAGGAGAAGAATGAACCACCATGCTGGCTCTCTACTGCCATGGGATGCCCCATGCCACTTTATAATGGCAGGGGGAAGGCCCTCGTCAGATACCGAGCAGCCTGCTCTTGAACTCCCCAGCTCTACAGCCATAGGTAAAATAAATCTTTATTTATAAATCAATGACCTACTCTGTGACATGCAGTTACAGCAACAGAAAAGCAGGGATCACCTTATAGGTCCACACTCAAACCAGCATATCCTGTGACCACACACGCAGAGCCTCTAAGGACACCGAGAGCAGCTGTGGGGAGGCCGCTCAGAGGGTGGGCTGGGCGGGGGGTAAGGTGGGGGGGTGCTCTCATGGACTGTGTACAGTTTCTCCTTATTTATTGAAATGCTGACCTCTCTCCCCACTATCTGGTTTCAATCCATTTGCTCTCTGTGTTGCCAAGAAAACCCAACTAGCCAATGCTGAGCAATCACAGAGAATAGGGTGGACCGTCCTGGTCCAGTGAGGGGAAGAAAGAGCAGGAAGGACAGGATGGAGCCAGGAGGAGAAGACCAGGAAAACATCAGGAGAAATGAACTGGGCCTAGGAGATGATTTAAAAGCAAGGATAATATGGGAACTATGAATGGAAATACTAGCATGGAGGTTTAGGATGGAGTGATTATTGCGCAGCATTGTGCTATAGGCTAATTAAATAGATCCTGGTCTCTCTGTGGTTGTTTGAGTATAAAGCTGGTTAAGGAGTAACTGCTGGTTTTATTAAAATTATTATTAATATTAAATATTAATAATCATTCAATATACGGCACCCAACTAAATTCAAGTATCCACACCCTTAAAAATCATATTTTATCATAGTTTAATGGGGGAATAAGCTCCCACAAGACAACCCAAGCTTAAAACTTAAAAACTCCCAGGTCAAAAACTGTCTCTGCTGGGCTGGGGAGAAGGCTCGGCAGTTAAGAGCACTGACTGCTCTTCCAGAGGTCCTGAGTTCAATTCCCAGTGACCACATGGTGCTACATAACTGTTGTAACTCCAGTTCCAGGGGATCCAATTCTCTCTCTCAGAAATACATGCAGGAAAAATAAATCAGAGAGAGAGAGAGAGAGAGAGAGAGAGAGAGAGACTTTAGACCGGGCGGTGGTGGTGCATGCACACCTTTAATCCCAGCACTCGGGAGGCAGAGGCAGGTGGATCGCTGTGAGTTTGAGGCGAGTCCAGGACAGCCAAGGCTAAACAGAGAAACCTTGTCTTGGGGGGAAAAAAAATCCTGACTCTTCAAGAGGGACTTTTAGACACACCCACAAGCAAAAGGCGGCCTACTGCAGGCAGATCAGAGAGTGGACTCAACAGAGCCAGCTGACCCTGTCGGTTCAGTTCTCACAAGGATGGCAACAAAGAATGTGGACACATGGCGGGCTGGAGAGACGAAACAGGGAGACAGGCAACCTTCTAAACAAAGCGAGGCCTAAAACTACACCTAGAGCGGAGAGCACCATCGCAAAGGACTCTTTTCTGGCTTTGTTTGGTTAGGGTTCTTTGTTGCTGTTGTTGTGTTATAAACCTGGTTACAATATGTTAAATGGTAATCATGGTTTTCCATATCTTCTCTATAAAAGCTCAGGGAAAAGGTATGGAAAAGGCCAAAAGATACAAAGCTAATTTACAGGGCAATAAGAAGGAAGGAAGGGGGGCTGGAGAGATGGCTCAGAGGTTAAGAGCACTGGCTGTTCTTCCAAAGGTCCTGAGTTCAATTCCCAGCACCTACAGGGTGGCTCATAACCATCTATAATAAGATCTGGTGCCCTCTTCTGGCCTGCAAGTATACATGCAGGCAGAATGTTGTATAAGCAATAAATAAATAAATAAATCTTAAAAAAAAAAAAAAAAAGGAAGGAAGGAAGGAACAGAGGACCCTTCTCCATAGAGCTGATGGTAGCTAGAGCTCCAAACTCTCTAGCTGTGGGATGTTTGTCAAGTCTTTCTGGGAAGAGCCCACCAAATACATTTTAACAACTAAATTCCAAGTAATGATAGACAGGGCTCGGCCATTGCAGCCTGAAATGGCACAACTGGCCTAAAACTTAAATTTTTTCTTCTCTTTTTACTTGAATTTTGCTTGAAAGGTCTTGTGGTTTTGCCTATAGAAGAAATATTTTTGTTGTTTGACATTGCTAAAATATGAGATTTTTTTTTAAAGATTTTGACTGGATTTGAGATTTTTAAAAAATTTAAACAAGGCAATTATAGCACAGGCCTTTAACCCAACAGGCAGATCTTGGAATTCTGGATCAGAGTGTTTACATGATAAATTTGAGGCAGGAACTGCCTGCTGACAAGCCACTTTTCCTATCACCATCAACACAGGTTGATGCCACTGGCTCCAGTTCTTTCTTGGTTACTGCTAAAGGTTAGACTGGGAGATAAACATACTAGCTACATGCCTCCCACAGTCAAAAACTGTTGTAAGCTTTTAAATGCTGTTTAAAAGACATAACCACCCATTTTATATGATAGCCACAACACATGAAAAAACCCAGGTACAAGATGCCTAGGGTAGCCAGGCATGGTGGCACACGCCTTTAATCCCAGCACTGGGGAGGCAGAGGCAGGAGGATCTCTGTGAGTTCAAAGCCAACCTGATGTACAAACCAAGTCCAGGACAGCCAGGGCTACACAGAGAAACCCTGTCTCAGAAAACAAAAACAAACAAACAAACAAAAAATGTCCATAAAGACATAACCACTCCCTCCATATGGAAAAGGGCAGGACAAAAATAGCAAATATAGAAAACTAGCCTAAACCTCTAAACAGGTACAAGATGCTTATGGTGTGCTTGAACACAAAAATTAAATGGGAGTTTATATAAAGTTTATTTAAAACATAATCCCTTTTCTATTACTCACGGCAACTGGCCTGTCACTTTAAATGGGAGGCATTCTCTTTAATTGATCTGTGCATCCTGCATATCTCATACACTTATAATTTAAGGACTGTATAATGCTTTTGAGAAATGCTATGTTTTCAGAACAAAAGAACTGGACACTGTTGATGCTGCATCAGACCTGATAGGATTTGTCCTCCAGGAGGCTGTGACACTGACCTATCTGTTCCAGCATCCTGCATGTTCCAGCCTCACAGCTGCTCATCACAGTCTGCTCCCAGGAGAGCTTTGAAAAAGCTGCTGATCTCAACTGGTCCAGCATTTCAAACTGTTCAAAACAGGACTTTCGGTAAGCCTAAAATTTCTCAATATTTCAAGCCTGGACCACAAATGTTATTGCTAACTTGCTTAACCATTTTTCCCCAACTTTATTTGGGCCCTATGAAATCCAAGCACTTGGGAGGCAGAGGCAGGCAGATTGCTGTGAGTTTGAGGCCAGCCTGGTCTACAAAGCAAGTCCAGGACAACCAGGGCTATTACACAGAGAAACCCTGTCTCAAAAAACAAAAAACAAAACAACAAAAAAAAACAGAAAGAAAGAAAGAAAGAAAAGAAAAGAAAGAAGGGGGAATGTTGAAAAAATATAGATAAATGATTGGACAAAAAGTAGATTATTGAGGGGCTGGAGAGATGGCTCAGCGGTTAAGAGCACTGACTGGTCTTCCAGAGGTCCTGAGTTCAATTCCCAGCAACCACATAGTGGCTCACAACCATCTATAATGTGATCTGATGCATACTGAATACATAATAAATAAATCTTTTTTTAAAAAATACATAAAAAGTAAATTATTGAATCTACTTCTCAACTTAAGGCCTTAATTGCTACTCACAAATAAGGTTATTTTTAATTCATTGATATAGAATTTTGTATATTAATGCAAAAGTAAGCTTATTTTTGATACATTGGTATAAAATTCAAATTTAAGGTTATCTTTGACACACATATTATATACAAATTAATAGGTAATCAATCAAATTCATGGTCATGCCAAATACTAGCCTAATTTATCACAGGAATATATAACCTAGATTTAAGAGAAAGATATGATTTTATAGATAGATAGATTAGATTAAAATAAATAGATTTTTAAAAACCTCAGAGGCCTACAGAATATAGTATTTTAAAATATTTTTATTATTTTAAGGATTCTTTAACAATGATACATGTCAATTCCTGGCAGCATCCAGCCTACCTCAAAGAAGATAATGAGCATTCAAGAACCTCCTTATGGGGATGGCTTCAAATATGGCAAACAAGCTACTGGGCAAAAAATGTCCTCATTTCTGCCACAAACAGAATTCTGCCTGAAATGGGCAAGCCTGCATGCAGGCTGAGTCAACTGCCAAACTCTGCCAAGACAGGGTAAGCAAGTCTTTAAGTCTTTAACAGTTCCTGCTTCACAAATATGTCTGTCAGATATACTTGGCCAGAAGGCTGAAGATGATGCTCCAACATTATAGAAAGTTTTGGGTAGCTATGCAGACAGCAAACTCTGTCATTTCTTCATTTTGGAAGCTGCTAACCTGAACTTCCTGTTTACCCAGGTAATTAATATTCCTTCTCAAGTCCCTGATGGAGTTGAAGACTAGATTATTACAGTTTTACAATTAAGCTTAATTGTTTAGGAATTTTAAAAGATGTTTTAAAGTCTAGATAGATATTTTAAGTTAATAGACTGACGGAAAATAATTTAGGGACAAAATTTTAGACTCTCATAGATAGGATAGATAATATTTTCTCCTAAGTTGCCAAATACATATGGACTGGACATTATGAATGTAAATCTTACCTAATAGTTTTTATAATTGTTCCATAATAATTATTATAATTAGTTTATTTTTGAAGGAAAAGGAGCCTTTTATTGGACTTGAAGGGGGTAATATTGGTATAATGTTCCTGTGGCCTGTGTACAGTTTACCTTTGTTCATTCAAACGCTGATTTCTCTACCCCACTATCTGGTTTCAATCCAGACACTGCATTGTGATGTTTACTCTAAGTATCTCCTGTCTCAAGTTTGTGTAAACAGGTCATCGGTTGTTCTCTGTGTTGGCAATAAAAGCCAACTAGCCAATGCTGAGCGATAACAGAGAATAGGGTGGAACAACCTGGTCCAGTGAGGGGAGGAGAAAGAACAGGAAGGACAGGATGGAGCTATGAAGGGAAGACTGGGAACCCCAGGAGAAATGAACCAGGCCTAGGAGATGATTTAAAAGCAAGTATAAAGTGGGAAATCGGAATTAGAGAAACTATACTAGCATGGAGGTTTAGGATGGAGTGATTATTGTGCAGCATTGTGCTATAGGCTACTTAAATAGATCCTGGTCTCTCTGTGTGTTTATTTGGGTATAAAGCTGGTTAAGGAGTAACCGCTGATTTTATTAAGATTACTATTAATGGGGAAGGGCTAACAATCGAGATGTAATATGAATAAATTAATAAATTGACAAAAAAAAAAGAAAAAAATAAATCCTCTTGAAGGCAGAGTTCAAAAAAAAGATTACTATTAATATTAGATATTAGTAATCATTCAACAGGGGTGGGGATGGCTGACACTGGGCCTACGGTAGACAGACCTAAGCTCTGCCCAGTCTTTCCTGCTGCAAACACACCTGCTCAGGGATCAGCAGCTCTCCTCTGCACCTGACTAGATGAAAAACCAGTTTAGTCAGGTGGCTTCAGGCCTCCTTTACTACCAAGAGCCCGTTTCATGATGCCGCCCTCAGCTCAGCACACACCTGGCCAACCTGCAGATGCCCATGTGACCACACAGAGCACATACAATGAGCCCCAAGCAGAAACACACTATCCAGGGCTTGCTTTGGCAAGTAGAAGGTTTTTTGGGGTGTTGTTTTTTTTTTTTTTTTTAACTGTTTTAAAGGTTTCTTACCACAGCCTCAAGTGCCTGGACCCAGGACAAAAACCTTATCCAAGCCCCACTCATCAGTCCTTTCCTTCCTCTGATATTCCAAGGAGAGAGCTGTTCTTTTCTCTTTTTCCTTGAGCCTCGAGCTAAGAGCTGACTTCTATGTAAAGTTCCATATTACTATCATATCACCACCGCCTACCATTGTGGCTGCTTCGGAAAATTACTGATGTAAGACACACAAAACAGACCCGTGCAAACAACCTCACTAGTTCTTACCCACCCAACCACCTACTGGAAATGTTCATTTTGGGTTCGCGGCCGTGACGTACAAACGCAAAAGAGAGAGCTACCCATCTGTTGCTCGTCCTCCACAATCTCTTAGGAAAGGTGTGCTTCGCCGCCACCGATCACAGAGCTCAGTCCTCAGGTAACAGACCACACAGCTGTGGAGATTTCTTATGCAAAAAGAAAATCACAACTAGAAAAAAAAAAAAGGAAAAGAAAAGAAGAAGGAGGAGAAGGAGGAGAAAGAACGGTGTGGTGGCGGTGGCTGAACTCCATCTCAGACAGAGCAGCTGCACAAACACTGCAGACTATCAAGCCACGCCCACGAAGCTCAGACCCTCCAAGGGTCAAGAAGAACAGCAGTGCCAGGCACACAAAGGTCACAGATAAGGTACATGGTTTGGGCCTCCGGGTATTTAAAAAAAAAAAATCCTGACTTTGTAACCAATATTTAATATCAGGGTACTTTATATTCACAAAAAACACAGCTTATGTGGATCCTCAATTCAAAACGGACGTTACCACGTTGCGTGCCTATCCAACTGAGCTGAGCGTTAGCTCCTGTCCATCTCTGAGCAGGAAAGCCAGGCAGAGCCCAGGTCTGCCTTCCGTAGGCCCAGTGCGAGCCACCCCACCCCACCCCTCACCCCCCACCCTGCCCCCAGCACACTGATCACGCCCTCTGAGCGGCCACCCCACAGCCACTTCTCTTCTCCCCTCGCCTCAGAGGCTGTGTGTGTGGTCACGGGATGCGCTGGTAAGAGGATGGGCGTGATAAGGTGATACCCGCCCCTCGGTTGCTGTAACTAGAAGTCACAGAGAACGCATGATATGTGTGTGACTCCTGCGTCAGCGCTTTCCCATCCTCCTTTCCCCCAACGTCCAGGCAGAACAAAGTTTGCCATCCACCATCATCTGGCATTATTATACCCTAGGCCAATTGACCCATCTGTCTGCCTCTGAGCATTATGACTGTGACCCTAATCTCTAAAATCCTTCCATTATAAAAAAGGAAGAAGCCAAGCGTGGTGGTGCACGCCTTTAATCCCAGCACTTGGGAGGCAGAGGCAGGCGGATCAATGTGAGTTCAAGACCAGCCTGGTCTACAAAGTGAATCCAGGATAACCAAGGCTTACACAGAGAGACCCTGTCTCGGAAAAAAAAAAAAAAGACAGGAAAAGGGCAAAGTCCTACCAGCCCTTTTCAGTGATATATTTATAGGCAGATAAGATGGGGGCTTCTGATGCATGTATTAAGTAAGCATCTACTTTATTCCATTTTCTGGGGTGTGCGTTCTGTAGGTTTCGTATCATTTACTCTCCACGACAGCACTGTGAGGTAGGTAACATACTGCTACTTGGCAACTCAACATGTAAATCCTTACCTGGCATGTTCAAGGTCCTGAATTTGATCCCAATCTCCATGCAACTCCTGCCCCCACCAAAGCCACATAAATAAAAGTGGCACAGCCAAC
Source organism: Acomys percivali (assembly GCA_907169655.1). Taxonomy (NCBI): domain Eukaryota; kingdom Metazoa; phylum Chordata; class Mammalia; order Rodentia; family Muridae; genus Acomys; species Acomys percivali. The sequence goes on along the minus strand of OU015750.1, from coordinate 11,622,426 downwards.
ATTAAAACTGTGGTGTAATTACAAACCCGCTGCTCCTTTTGGGTCACCACAGTCAGTTCTAGAAAAATAGCCCCAATCCAAGGGGCAGCCTCTTCCTTAACTTTAAGAGCTAAGGGGACGAGAAAAGGATCTCTACTAACAACTCAAGGTTTAAATTGTCCCTGGGGAGGCTCTCACAGTTCCCTCGAGTGAGGGGGCCAGCGAGCGAGCCCTGGGGTCAGTCTGACCAGGTGGGTTCCTCATCCCACCCCAAGCAGAAAGTACAGAGTTCACCATTGGACAGAAAGGGTTTCTCAAAGCGAGGCAAGGGCTGCAACACTGCCCCTAGAGAGCACGCTGGCAGCTTCCCACGCCTTTCCGGGCGCCACCCAGCCCCTGCACTATACCTGGCAATGTCTCTGGCGATTTGCTCATTGGGACAGTTGACCAAAACGATGGAGTAGGTACCAGGGACGTAGCTCCCAGTGAGGGAGGAGTGGAACTGGAGGCTGAGGGTCCTGAGCATAGGATACGTCAAAGCAGCTGTCAGGAGCTATGTGATGGGGAAGAGGAACACAGGTCAGTGACTCCCTGCTCCACCAGATGAGAAAGCATTGTCAGCCCCATCCACAGAAGAATTCCTGCTTTACAACTTAGAATCTCCATGCCCAGGGGCTGGGAAGCTACCTTAGTTGGTAAAGTGCCTGTCAAGTGGCTTGAGGACCTAAGTTAGATTCCCCGCCCCAAGCCACAGGGGACGGGGCGGGTTTGGTGGTCCATGCTTGTAATCTGAGCACTGACGATGCAGTGACAGGCAGCTCCCTGCAGATCACTGGACAGCCAGCACACTCGTGGCACCTAGCGTCACGCTCTAGGCCAATGGCAAGACCTTATCTCAAAAAAATAAAATAAAACAAGGTTAAGCATACTGGATGTTCTTTCAGGGGACTTGGGTTCAATTCCTAGCCCCTCACAACCATTGGTAGCCTGTTTCAGGGCATTTGACATCCCCTTCTGGCTTCTAATGCAGAGGTCATGGAGGGGTGCTACTTACTGGCTTGCTTCCTCTGGCTTGCTCAGCCTGCTCTTTTACAGAGCCTAGGACCACCAGCCCAGGGGTGGCCCCACCCACAATGGGCTGGGCCCTCCCCTGCCTACACTGACCACTAATTGAGCAAATGTCTTACAGCCGGACCTCATGGAGGCCTTTCCTCAACTGGGGCTCCTTCCTCTCCAGTGACTCCGGCTTGTGTCAAGTGGACCACAAAAGCAGCAGTAGAGTCCATGATCCGCTCAGGAACCTCAGAAGCACAATCCTTGTCACCCACACTTGTCACTCTGCTGGCCTTCCGCACCCCGGCCATAGTTGACCCCCGCCCCCCACAGGCTCTATTCACAGCTGTAGGATTCCTCTAGCCCACAACTCCAAACTGTTCCGGCTTCCTCCCACCATCCATAGCGTCAGGCTTATCACACCAAGATAACTACTGCTCAGCACCAGTTTTCTACATCATTCCTCTTGACATCGTTTTTGATCAGCTGCCTGACATGCAGCAAGTTAAAAGAGGAAGAGTTCCTCTGGGCTTAGTTTAAGGGAACACGGTCAGGCTAGGGAGATGGCTAGTGGGTGTGTACACGCGTGAGGGATTGAATGTGGGTCCCCAGCACTCAGGCAAAACTCCAGGCCTGCTCGCACATGCTTATAATCTCAGTGCTAGAAGGCAGACAAGAAACAGCAGTCTAGCCAGTCAGTCAGCTCCATGTTCAGGGAGAGAGAGAGAGACCCTACCTTAAATAAAGTAGGGAGCGACAGTGGACAGTGCTCAGCACTGACTGCACAGGTATGTGCGTGCGTTCAAACAAACACATGGATGCAAATATATACATATATGTGTGTATACACACAGAGATACCCTTGGATCACCTTAAAAATCAGAAACATTTAAAGCAAACAAAATAATAGTCTATCATGGTGAAGGCAATGTGTGGGAGCTGGTGGTTCCCACTTTGCCATACCAGGGAGCCGAGTTTAGAGAGGTTCCAAATTAGAAACCTGGAGGCCCACCTCCAGGGACCCACTTCCTCCAGAGGGTCTCTGCCCCTTCTAACCCTAACCAGAAAAATGCTAAGGCTAATTGGACACCAAGTGTGCAAACCCACGAGCCGTTTGAATTGGATCTGTAATAAGTCAGATATTGGCTCAGGAGGAAATGAGGCTGGCTAGAATTACAAAGGAAAGGCTGAGCCTGAGTAGCTTGGGTTTGGATTCGGGTTACAGGGACTTGGGAGGTTTCCAGTAGGACAGTGTCCATGAGGTCAATCAAGGCAGAATGAGGAGGAGGCAAGGAATGGAGCCTGACCAGGAAGCATCCTGTTGGAAAGTCAATTCACTGACCCGGAAAACCACATGGAGATCCTGAGCCATGTGACAGCACCCGGGCAAGAACCCATCTGCAGTGCTGTTTTCTCATCATCTCGGTGACGAGACACTTGAGAGGGAAAGCGCAGAAGTGCCTTCCATTCCAGGGTCATCATAGAATCACTAAAAGAGACAGTGGGCAACCTAGTCAGGCTGGGACCCAGGCAGGCTGAACAGCAACTGCCCCTCCTGTCTCCCAGCCCAGGCTTACCTTTTGTTCTGGTGAGCCTCCGTCCTCCCCTCATTTTACGTTATCACAAGGGTCCTGACTCTAGCTCTTGACAGGCCCGGAATAATGGTTTTCTTCTTGTTTTACATTTTAAGAAAAATTTTCTCATGTGTATGCGTGTTTTGCATCTGTGCATCACATGCACGTCAAGCGCCTGCAAAGGCCAGGAGATGCCCCCTGGAACTGGGGTTAGAGATGGTTATGATTCATTCTGTGGGTGCTGGGAACCAACCCCAGGTCTTCTGCAAGAGCAGACGGTGCTCTTAGCCACTGAGCCATCTCTCCTATGCGCTGTGTAATGTTTTTAATGTCCTTAGTTGGATTTTGATGTTTTGGCAGCATTCTTCTTACCTCCTAGTAATCCGTTTCAACACAGAATCTGAACTGACGCAGTAGCCCAACAGCAAGGGGTGGGGGGGGAGCCATCCTCTTGAAGGAAGCTGTTACTGTTGTCACCATAGCGCAAATCCATTTGGTTATAATAAGAAATTCAAAGCAGGGGAGGGAGGGATTTGCACCTTCATTCTTGCCCTTGCTGACAGTTTGTGGCTTCTGGCTAGGTAAAAGTGACTTCCTTTCCTTCCATCAGCCTCAGTGAGGGCCTGGAGATGAGGACACTTGTGCTGCCTGGCTGCGTGCGTGGCCAGGGTTCCAATAAGAGAGGTGAGGCCAGGCGGTGGGTGGTGGCGCACGCCTTTAATCCCAGAACTCCGGAGGCAGAGGCAGGCGGATTGATGTGAGTTCAAGGCAGCCTGGTCTACAAAGTTAGTCCAGGACAGCCAAGGCTACACAGAGAAACCCTGTCTCAGAAAAGAAGAAGAAGAGGAGGAGGAGGAGGAGGAGGAGGAGGAAGAGCAATCTAAAATCACTAACACAATAAGGAAGGACTGTGCTTTGGGACCACGGCTCTAGCTTAGCTCTGGGCACATGGCAGGCTCTTGATAAATACTTACAGGCTAGTAAAATGGCCTGGCGGTATGCAAGTGAGATGGTGGTGCCAAGATTAGCTAGCTCGGTGTCGTAAGTAGGACTCCGGGGCCACCCACTGTAAGTGTTACTGGCCTGGCTACAGTAAATGCGTCCCTCAATCTGACCATTTGACTATTGAAATGAAGGACCCCCCAAAAAAAACTAGCCTTCCCCTTCTCCCCAGGGCGTTTGTGCTAGGAGAAGAAAAAGGCTGTGTACTTGACACCGGACAGAGAGAGAGAACCTCCCAGAAATCGATTTCACATTCTGCTGACAGTTTGCTGAAATACCTGGTTGGACCCCAGACTCCTGGCTCCTTAAATCCTGCTTTACAGTGAGCATAGACTTGATGGGGCTCACTGGGTCCCTTCACCTTCATCCCTCTCCCCAATGGGGCGGCACTGAATCAAACTTTTCTTTCTGCTTCTCACAGTTTGGCTGTTTTAGTTGGCATCTCCGTGACAGCTGAGGCACAGATTGTGACCACCACTGCCCCACCCCCACCCCCCCAGTTCAAGATCCCTAACATGAGGCTTGAGCACAAGTGTAAGCAAAGGGAACACTTATCATGGGGAGGTTGACCCACAAACAAGGAACAAGGTGCTAATGTTACTGAAAGGAAAGAGGCGCCCTCAGTCTGTTCCTCAGCGGAAACATCCGGGAAGATCTGGAGCATTTCAGGCAGCAGGTGAAGGCCCTGGAAGGATAAGATGAGCTCACAGCCAAAATACTAAGAGGGAAGAGACTAGCCAGTGCTACCTAAGACAGCTTAGCTCAGGTGACCCAGAACAGGGGTACAGAAGCTCAAGACAGGGTGATTTTTGTCCTCTCGGGGAGACTGAGCAATGTCTGAAGGCAATTTTGGCTTAGGGCTGGGAAGGAGATGCTATTGTCATCCAGCAAGCAGGGAATCAGACCTGCTGTCACAGTGGAATACACTGTGGTTGCTACTGCCTCCCACACAGGACCGGAAACATTCATTTCTATACTGACAGCACCTTAGCACCCAAGACAGTTAACATTGTTTATAGACATTAACAAAGTGTCATAAGTGTGAAAGGTCAGGATGGACCCAATAGTGGATGGCACTTTAGAAAGTTACTTATATGAATGCAAAGTTGATGGTTGGAAAGCTCTACATTCCCTGACAGAAACACTATGATGGAAGGCAGCTATGCTCTGTAACCGGCGTTTGCTACTTTATGGATTCTTCTTTCTTCCACAGTTTCAACCCCCTAACACTAGATAAGAGAGGGAAAAAAAGGACAGAGAGGAAAGGGGGTGACTTTATCATTAGACTACTTTTTGCTGATTAGGTGCCTGAGTTCCTTGAGGCAAGTTTGATCTTCGCCATCAGGATATCTAGTTTTTTCTTCTTGTTTCTTCTTTGCCCACAACTACTTCTTCTTCTTCTTCTTCTTTTTTTTTTTTTGTTTGTTTGTTTGTTTTTTGTTTTGTTTTGTTTTTCAAGACAGGGTTTCTCTGTGTAGCCTTGGCTGTCCTGGACTTGCTTTGTAGACCAGGCTGGCCTCGAACTCACAGAGATCCGCCTGCCTCTACCTCCCGAGTGCTGGGATTAAAGGCCTGTGCCGCCACCTCCCAGCTTGCACACAACTTCTTAACAAACTGAAACCAACAGCAACCAACAACCAACCAACAACCCACCTATTGGGATCCTAGCATTTATACACTCTCTGAAAAGTCCCCAGAATTCCAAACATCACACAGTTGCAGAAACTATCTACATCTGGCAAAACCACTCCTCTGCTAGAGCACGAGGCAAATCATAGTCAGCTGCTGCAAAACAACTCCATAACCTCACACCTGGGATTAAAACAAAATCATATTTTTATAATACTGCTGTTTTTAAAATAAACCAAAATTCCAGAATTCTCACTACAAGTAACTCACCACTGTCAATGCCATACCAAACATTCACCTTAACGGGAGAAGATCTGACTATAATGTGTGCGTTGTGTGTGTACATTTGCATACGCGTGCACATACACATGTGCTTGGGAAGGAAGGCCAGAGGTCAGTGCTGAGTATCTTTCTCAATTGCTTTACACCTTTATAAAAAAAATATCCCTTTGGCCAGGCATGGTGGCGCACACCTTTAATCCCAGCATTCTGGAGGCAGAGGCAGGCCAATCGATCAATCAATAGCTGTGAGTTCGAGGCCAGCCTGTTTTACTAAGTGAAGACAGGAAAGCCAAGGATACACAAAGAAACCCTGTCTCAGAAAAAAAAAATTTTTTTTAATTTTAAGCCTTTTTCCTTGTTGGCCGTCTGAAGGCAAGATGAGTCACCAGCAGCTCTGCTGGAGTCACTCACGGAAGTTCAGCCAGGGTTCTCGCTCCGGCCGCGTTTGCTCTAATCGCTACGGTCTGATCTAGAAATAAGGGCTGAATGTGCGCTGTCAGTATGTGGAGGACATGGCTTCATTAAGTTGGACTGAGCAACCTTGAATGGGTTATTCAAGACCGTCTACCCAGTGAAACTGACCATGCTAGTCTTTTTACATAAAGAGTAAAGTGAAGATCTTAAAAAAAAAAAATCCTTTCGAAATTAAAATATAATCATGTCATTCCCTCTTCCCTTTCCTCCCTCCACCCCCACTTTCTCTCCTTATCTTTGTTATTATTGCACGTATATAAATACATTAATATATATAAATACAATCTGCTCAACCTATCTAGTGACACACACACACATATACTTATATATAATTTTAGAGCTGACCACTTGGTATTGGCTAACCAGATAGGGAACTCGTCTGCGGGGAAGACTACCTCTCCGGCCCTCAGAACGTCTTAGTTACCTGTAGTTCTTTGTCTAGGGTCACGCTGTTTTTTGAGACAAGGTCTCTCACTGACTCATGGGGTTCATGGATTCAGCTAGGCTGTCCTAGGTGGTCCCCATCACCCCCTGTGCCGAGGGTACAGATGTGTGCCCTGTGCCTCGCTCTTCCTCACGTAGGTTCAGAGGATCTGAATGGGATCATTACAAGCCCTTAGTGGCTAAGCCACCTCCCCAAGCTTAAGGGTTTTTTTTGGTTTTTTTTTTTTTTTTTGGTTTTTTGAGACAGGGTTTCTCTGTGTAGCCTTGGCTGTCCTGGACTCCCTTTGTAGACCAGGCTGGTCTCGAACTCACAGCGATCCGCCTGCCTCTGCCTCCCGAGTTCTGGGATTAAAGGCGTGCGCCACCACAGCCCGGCTCCAAGCTTAAGTTTTAAAGAAATGTCTTCATGTTATAAAGTATTTATACTTTATATCTTTTGTATATTTGCTATATACCTTTTAAATTTTTATTTAAATTATATTATTTAAATGTATTTAAATATTATTTAAATGTAATATATATTCAGTTATTTCCTGCTTGATCCAGCCATTCTCCCTTTTTTTCTTTCTTTCTTTTTTAGCCAGGGTCTTGCTATGTAGCTTTGGATGGCCTGAACTCGTTACATAGACCAGATGAGTCTCAAACTTGCAGGGATTCCATTGCCTCAGCCTCCTGGGTGTTGGGACTACAAGACTGCCCCAGCATTTCAGCCTTCTTTCTCTCTGTCCTAGGGCATTTCCTGTGGCCTTTAAGAAGTTTGTGGGCCTTGCCAGTCTGGAATGAGGAGAGGAAACCTCACCTAACCCATCAGATGAAGCATAGCCAAGCTAGTTTATGGAATCTATAAATACCTTGAGATCAACACAGCTATCAGCTTATACATTTTCCTGGCTACAAATCCAGAACTTGAACAAAACTAACAAAAGTCCCCGAAGAGTTTTCACAAATGAAGAAATAATGGCCAGAGAAGGGGAGTCATCACCCCAAGTATGTGTGCCCACGGCAGGATCAGGCAGAACCTTGGGCTAGGGACTTTCCCCACAGTCCTGTCCTCGCCACATCTGCACCTATTCAGCTGCTAACATTAACTTTCTAAGACATTTCAGAGATGACAAAGCAGCCTGCAGGAAACAGTAGGAAGGCTGTAACTGCACTAGGCAAAGATCTTATCTACGGGGCTTAGGAGATACTGCGCCGGCAAGCACTCCTCCCCTCATAGAATGCAGCCCCATTTATCCCCATAAGGCAGACTTGAACGGGTGCTGGTAACCCAGAAATGCTGAACAGCCTCCAGGACACCTAGGACTTCCAAGAGCAGCGAAGAGAAATACTTTTCCTTGGCTTCTTCTCCCTTAGCCCCCAGGTAGCGGCTTCGGGGCAAGAAGTGTATAATAAATGGGAGCACTCACCAGGAGGCACGTAAGGACCAGTAGTCGGAGAGAGCCTGGTGGAGGACACCTTGATTCTGGCCTGTCCATGGTGTCGCTGGGGATTTAGCATTAGGCTGTAACGGTGGACTATAGCCTTAGGCAGGGTGCCGACTGGTAGGCGGGAACTGAGGACCTTCACTGCAACCTGCTCCGCCTCCACACACTTTTTTCCTGGACACCAGCCAGCTCTGCCCCTCCCAGCTAGGCTAGCCAGAAGATTGCCAACCGCCTAGGAAGGAAAACATTTCTCCCTCCCTCCTCCCTGCCACTGCTTACACCTCTCCCTTGACTTACTTTTCAGAGCTACTACTCTTGGGGGTGGGGGGCGGGAGGGAATGCTTTTTTTTTTTTTCTTATTCAAGTAAGCAATAAAATTATGCAGGTACACAGATAAAAAGACATACACACCTTTCTTAGGAAACAAAGCCTTCGGAACCCTGCAGCACACAAGTTGGAACACACAGATAAAACCCTCCTGCCAACCGGCCAAAGCCACCCACAGAGACAAACAAGTGAAGCGCGCAGTACAGAGACCTGCTGCTTCTTGGGCTGGAAGTGGTGGCATGTGCCTTTAACTCCAGCACTCCGGAGACAGAAGCAGGCCGGTCTCTGTGAGTTTCTGGCCAGCCAGGTCTACAAAGCAAGTTGGAGGTCACAACACAGAGAAACCCTGTCTCAAAACTTCTCTATCACCATCTCCCTCCCTGTACCTTAACTTTTGCTCCTTACTAATTTCTCTTTCCCCAACCCAATTGCACTAGGCAACTTTTCCTAGAATTTAGCCCAGTTATTTTTTTGGGGGGGGGGGGTTAGTTTTTTGTTTGTTTTGGGGATTCTTTCCTTCTTTCTTTCTTTCTTTCTTTCTTTCTTTTTTAAGATTTATTTATTTGGGACCAGGGGTCCCGCTCAAACTAAGGCACCAGCCAAGGACAATACAGGCGGTAAACTTTAAACCCCATCCAGATCTAGCCAATGGACAGAACATTCTCCACAGTTGAGTGGAGAGTGGGGTATGACTTTCACACGAACTCTGATGCCTCACATTTGACCACGTCCCCTGGATGGGGAGACCTGGTGGCACTCAGAGGAAAGATAGCAGGCTACCAAGAAGAGACTTGATACCCTATGAGCATATACAGGGGGAGGAGGTCCCCCTCAGTCACAGTCACAGGGGAGGGGAGTGAGGGGAAAATGGGAGGGAGGGAAGAATGACAAGGGATGGGGTAACCATTGAGATGTAACAAGAATAAATTAATTAAAAATTTTTAAAAAAGATTTATTTATTTATTATGTATACAGTGCTCTGCCTGCACACATACCTGCAGGACAGAAGAGGCACCAGATCACACTATAGATGGTTGTGAGCCACCATGTAGTTGCTGGGAATTGAACTCAGGACCTCTGGAGGAGCAGCCAGTGTTCTTAACCTCTGAGCCATCTCTCCAGCTCTTGTTTTTGTTTTTTTCAAGACAGGATTTCTCTGTGTAGCCCTGGCTATCCTAGACTCCCTTTCTGCACCAGGCTGGCCTGGAACTCACAAGATGTCTGCCTGCCTCTGCCCCCCGCCCCCCACACACACACACATACATGAAAGTCAAAAATAATTTAAAAATAAACTGATAAATTTTATTATATTGCATACAAAGTAATAGACTCTCAAACAAAAATGAGGAATATGAAAAACAACCCAAGCCAAATATTGTTTCAAACTGAATAGAGAAACACATTAACCAAATCTGCTCCATAAAACCTGTTTACAACCTCCATTTTTTGTAATTACCTGTTTACCTATCTACTGTTAAAACTCTGATTTTCTAGGAAAAGTAATAATGACTGTAATCAATTAAATTGTTAACTACACATTCAGGCAAACTACTCCCCCTGAGATAAGGGGAGGAAGGAAAAGTTCACACTTCCTTTATCTTTTTTCATAAGGTGAAATTAAGTTCAATTTTTTTTTTTGTTTTTGTTTTTTGTCCTGGTTTGGTTTGGTTTTGTTTTCCGAGGCAGGGTTTCTCTGTGTAGCCTTGGCTGTCCTGGGCTCACTTTGTAGATCAGGCCGGCCTCTGCCTCCCGAGTGCTGGGATTAAAGGCATGCGCCACCACCACCCGGCCTTCTGGCTGCACTCTGTTATCGCTGCACTTGGATGTACTCTGGAAGACCCTAACCACCACCTCACTTACCTCACTTGGGACCAATCAGCTTAAAGGTAAGGTGATAATACTTTGTCTAGTTGGCCAAATGTATCCCTGCCCCTCCCCTTTGTCCTCTGCACTTGGTTTTCCTATATGAACGTGCCCTAAAAGCATAGCCTCTGTGTCACAATTTGGCGCTGCTCTGTGTACCTAACCGCGATGAGTCTTAGGGTGTGTGTTCAATAAACCATCCATATCTGGCTGAGACCAGAGTCTTAGTGGTTTGTGCAGCTGCAACAGAAGAAAAGATTAATAATGAAAAATTTACAAAACATATAACCACACTACAATTCTGAAACCAATTATTCTTTCAGCTACCAGTCTCTATTTGTAACTGAAAACTTTAGTTATCTGTAGAAAATAGTTTTTAAAAAATGAGGCCAAAGGTCCCCTAAAAAACAATAAACCTTTATAAGTTTACTAAAATAAATAAATGAGGGCTCAACTATAGTCCATCATGCCTACTACATTAATGAGAATTGGCATTGATAATGATCATCTACCTCAGTTCATTTCCTCCCAATATCTGTTTTGTGCCTAAATGTTTGGGGCGTGTGGCTGGTGATTATAATAAATGACAGAAATGGTCCTAGTGATGCTAAAGATGGATGACGGGAGAGAAACTGCCATTTGGAAGAAGCAACCTCTGGGTCCTTCTACTCTCTTCATACTCCGTTCTTAGATCCTCAAACTCCAGTCGTGCATGTGCTGCTCTGGCAGTACCTTGAGACATTCGCAGTCTTAAACGCCATTGCCTGAAATTACTAGCTCCTTCGTTCTCCTGCCTTCTCTTCCCTAGGAAATCCCGACAGTAGCAAACCTCCCCCCAGACTCACATTCCGCATTCTTCTCCATTACCTACTTCGCTGTGTTTCCTCTCTTTGTTTTGTAAGCTCTTTTCTACCTCTTTATAGGCTTTTCAGAGATCGCTGCAATATTTTTATTACATTTATTTGTTGTTGTATAGAGGGGGGTGGTGTCTGTATGACAGCGCATCCATGCCGCAGTATGGTATTAAGAAGACAGTCTGTGGGAGTTGGTCCCCCCTTCCACCATAAAGAATGGAACCCACATCTGCAGTTTGACAGCAGGCACCGAGCCATCTCACAGGCACAGAATCCATGTCCATTGTAACCAGCAAAAGCTGAGGCCTGGCATACACAGCATTCAATTTCTATAGAATTCCTCAGTTGTAGGGACTGGTTTTGTCTATGGATAACCTTGGATCACTACATTCACTTTTCTTACTGATTAATTTTAACCAATCAATTTTAGATTCTTTTTAAACCCCATCAGCTCTACAGAAACATGTGCAACCACTCACAACATACTCCTAAAAGTTTCCAACAAGCTTCCACCACGCTTTAAGAATGGCTGGCTAGCTGGGTGGTGGTGACACATGCCTTTAATCCCAGCACTTGGGAGGCAGAGGCAGGCGGATCTCCGTGAGTTGGAGGCCAGCCTAGCTAGACTACAGAGCAAATTCCAGGACAGCCAGAGCTGTTACACAGAGAAACCCTGTTTTGAAAAACAAAAAACAAAAAACAAAAGAAGGAAAGAAGAAAGAAAAAAAAACAAGCCTCTGGGGGTGGAAAACCATAGTATTGACATTAGGGTAAGCAAAGGATCAGTTAGAGTGACTGGGATTTTGTCCACAACCACCAGCACCTTTATTTTAAGATTTGTCTCTGCCAATTAGCTTCTAGGCTTCAAGGGTACAATAATCATGAAGTAATCCAAAGAGAAGGCAACAGTTATTAATACTTCAGAGTGTGTATGACATAAGACGGAAAAATGAGGGGCTGGAGAGATGGCTCGGTGGTTAAGAGCACTGTCTGCTCTTCCAGAGATCTTGAGTTCAATTCCTAGCAACCCACATAGTGGCTCACAACCATCTATAATGAGATGTAATGCCCTCTTCTGGCCTGCAGGTGTACATGCAGACAAAACACTGTCTTTACAATACATAAGTCTTTAAATAAAAATGGGAAAATGGTAGTTTAATATTTTCCAAAAGACAAGTAGGACTAGGGTTTTGAAAAAGTCAGAGTTTTACTTTTGTCACCTGCGTCCCTGGCATGCACACACACACACAAACACACACACACACACAAACACACACACAGAGACGGATATCCCATTCCTTAGTCTTTTCTTTGTTTTTGTTTTTGTTTTGTTTTGTTTTTAAGATTTATTTATTATTATGCATACAGTTCTCTGCCTGCAGGCCAGAAGAGGGCACCAGATCACATTATAGATGGTTGTGAGCCACCATGTGGTTGGTAGGAATTGAACTCCGGACCTCTGGAAGATCAGACAGTGTTCTTAACCTCTGAGCCACCTCTCCAGCCCCATCCTTAGTCTGTTCTACGATTTCTGGATCTTTGTTTCTTTCCTTAAAAGTACAGGAAGCCGTGCTTTCCAGAATCTCGGCACTGAAGACCAAATGAAGTCTGACCAGACTTTTCAACTGCTTGAAATAGTTGGCTGTCAACTAGCTTTTAATGGCTCTTCCTTCTCCAGCGATGTCGTATTTCACAGATGGCAGAGATTTTTAAACTTCTTTCTTTCTTTCATGAAACTCATTTGGACTAACCCTTGACCACTGGTTTCCACCAGATAACTCTATGTGCATTCGCCTTGGCTGCAAATGGCCTGCTCCTCCACTCCAAACACTAACGCAGTGTTCATCCTTCGGACGATTACATCACGCACAGAATCTTGAAGATGTTGGAAACTTTCTGCACACTGGCCCCAAACGTTTCTTAATCAGGCTTCCTATTGGCTGACAGATGTCAACACGGTGTTCTACTATTCCTAAGATAGGAATGTTCTTCGTCTTGATAATCGTGTGAACCTGGATCCGGGGTTCACCCACCCCGGTTCCGCCACGAAGGCCTTGGCGGAGACCCAGCACACAAAATCTCTTAATTTCCCGGACGCTCACACCCTCGCAGCTGCCCGGCCGCCGCCGCAAGATTGGCCAGTGCAGGCTCCCTATCTCCGCCGCAAAGGGGCGGGTACCGCTCTGAGCAAAGATCTCGTTTCGCGAGACTTGACAGCTCGACTGGGAGGCTACGGGCCTCCCCGCCCCCTCAGATCTCGCGAGACTCGGTGCTCCGGGAACCGGGTCAGTGGGCGGGCAGACGGGAGCCATCAAGATGGCGGCGCAGGCTGTATCGCTCCTGAGGGAGGTGGCGCGGCTGGAGGCGCCGCTGGAGGAACTGCGTGCGCTGCAGTCGGTGGTGCAAGCTGTGCCGCTCCACGAGCTTCGCGAGCAGGCGGCGGAGTTACGCCTTGGCCCTCTGTTCTCCTTGCTTAACCAGAACAGTCGGTGAGAGGACCCCGGGGCTCGGGTGGGTAGGGATGACTGCAGTGGTTTTCCGGAGAAGACTCAAGGTTGCCCAACGTCAAACATTCCACAACTGTGTGTTGACCAGGTCTTGACGGTTCACCTCTTCTGAAGGGATCTTCTGGCAGTGGGGCGGGATCCACCGCATGCCTTTTAGTTTGAGCATCCAGTGTACGAATGCTTGTGTACTTGAACGAAAACACGCTGTGTACAGAGGGATAGGCATAGCCGATTGTGCGTCAGCAACAACCTAAACTAGAAACAACCATATTAGGAACATAAATTCCAGCTGCATAACGTTGTGCAGCTAGTTAAAAAATTTGAGGTCGATCTGTGTGTGGGAGTATGGAAATGTTGAATGAGGAAAAGCAAAGTGTAAAGCTTATCGTCCCAATATGTGTAAATTAAATTAATCCTTTATATACCCCCTACAAGCAAGCGTAAACTGCATAGCCCAGGGTTATCTGTACAGATTATTAATGTTGCAACTGAAGTTTAAATGTTAGGGCAGCAACTTTTGATTTAATATGCATCTGTAGTATTAAATTTAAAACTTCGTGTGTTTTTTAATTTGAGCATTTAGTGGAATTTTTTTAAAAATGTGAGCCAGAGCTGGGCGGTGGTGGTAGCACTTGGGAGGCAGAGGCAGAGGCAGGTGGATCTTCTGTGAGTTTGAGGCCAGCCAGTTCTACAAAGCAAGCCCAGGACAGCCAGAGCTGTTACACAGAAAATGTGAGCCAGAATTTTAAAAGTCACCATTTAATTTGGAAAGACAATGAGCTCTGATCAATTCTGGATGTTTCCAGAGTGCTCTCTTGCCGATCTTATCCTAGCTCTCTTCCCATAATCGCTCTCATTCTCTTCCTCTTGCAAGGTCTGTTGAGTTGGTTTTAACAATCATTATTTTAATAGTTATTTCCCTCCCCTGCAGGCAGGGCAAATGTCTCAGGTCAGTTGGCTTGGCTTGTCCGTGGCTACCCTTTCCTGCAGTGTGAAATCATGACTACGTAGTTTGGTATTTGGGCCCTTCCTGGTACATTTCCAGTCTGATCTTTTCCATTTACTCCACTGACCTCACCTTTCCACCTACCACATAACACCGTTCCCGTCCCTGGAGCATGACTTTGCACTTTCTTAAGTTCGTTCACACCGGCCCTGCTAACTGAACACCCTCCTCTTGGTCCATATTCTGTGAGGGCCCAGCTGAAGTGCCATCCCTCCAAAAAGCCCTTCTCTGTAACTCCAACTGGGAGTGGCTGTTCCTCGGACATCTTAATGGGCGTTATCATTGCTTCTGCGTATGATCCGAACATGGATCCTTCGATATATAGTCCTGTGTTTGTCTTTGCAGTTTGTAAGCTGTATTCATTCGTCTCTGCATCTCTCCTGAAGTGCAGTACGAGATGAGGGTACCTGGTCCAGTTTTTGTTGTTAGTTTGTTTGGGAGGTCTTGCTGTCGTTGTTGTGAGAGAGGATCTTGCTGTGTAGAGCTAGTCTCAGACTCAGGATGTGGCTCAAGCTGTCTAGCAGGACTCGCACCACTCCTAGCCAGCCTTTCCTACTGAAAGTGAAAAGACTTTGAAAAGTCAAAATGAAGGTTGGCAACAGGACCTGAAGCTGGAAAGTTTGAGGGTCAAGGAAATGAAAAGGACAGTTTGCTGCATGGTGGGGTAATGTTCCGGGGAGCAGTTTAATGGCGAGTTAGAGCTACATACATACTACCTGTCGGTTGCAGTATGTGGGGGTGATTCTTCTCTGGATAGTGTTATGATGGTCTCCACATTACACTCCTGTTATCTTGGCTAGACCATGTAAGATTGCTGATTCAGGTTCTGATTTTGTTGATGTAAATCTTGACACTTGGTATGAAAGAAATTAGCACCTAAGATTACTATGCAGTATAGAACTGGAACAGGAATGACTTTGACTCACCACCTTTAGCTTGTTTGGCAGCCAAGGGTCACATTGGACCAGCAGTTTATACACAATACAGTTTAACCATCACTGCTTTTTAAAATTCATGAGTGTATGTGTGTCCATTCTCACCTTCCAACTTGTTGAAGCAGGGCCTGGTTTGTTTGTTTGTTTGTTTGTTTGTTTAGTTTTGTCGTTGCCTATCAGATTCATGGCCAGTGGCTCTCAACCTTCCTAATGTTGCAACTCTTTAATACAGTTCCTCATGTTGTGACCACCAACAATAAAATTGTTTCGTTGCTACTTCATGACTAATACGCTACTGTTGTGAATTGTAAAGTAGGTATCTGTTTTCTGACGATTACAAACCACCGTGTGAAAGGGTTGCTCCACCCTGCAAAGGAGTGGTGGCCCACACGTTGAGAACTACTGGTCCAAGCTAGCTGGCTCATACGCAGCCAGCTGATTCTCCAGTCAGATACATAATATTTTGTTTTGTTTTGTTTTGTTTTTTGTTTTGTTTTGTTTTTGTTTTTGTTTTTTTTTGTTTTGTTTTTTTGTTTTTTTTTTGTTTTTTTGTTTTTGTTTTTGTTTTTGTTTTTTGTTTCCTCTTGGTTTTTCGAGACATGGTTTCTCAGTGTAGCCATGTCTGTCCTAAAAGTCACTATGTAGACCAGGCTGCCCTTGAACTCAGAGATCCACCTAGCTCTGCTCCCTAGTGCTGAGACTAAAGGTGACCGTCACCACCACCTGGCTTACACAGACGTTGCAGACAATGAGTTACTAGAAACTGCTACTTTAAAGAAAATCTTCCAGAGGAAATTGTCATTGAAGCAAACTTTAGGTGTCACCAACGTGTTGTCTCCAGGCTGACATGATATGAATAAGATCTGTGGTGTCTCCTTTAGGGAACAGACTGCTTTGTGTGTGTCCATTCTGGAGAGATTGCTCCAAGCTGTGGAGCCAGTTCACTTGGCCAGGAACCTCAGGGTTGACCTACAGAGGGGACTGACTCACCCTGATGACTCTGTAAAAGCCCTCACTCTGTCCCAGGTATGGAATTTTAGTAGTAAATGCCAGAAGCACCTCAGTAATTCACTTGTCAGACACTCAGTGAAGTCCTCCAACATGCCAGATGTTATGCCGTTGCTGTTTGAGTTAACAAGACAAAACTTCAGGGACTCCTAGTGTGTAAAAAGTGGTTTTTAGTTGTTTAAAGGTTACATTGAAGAAGCGTGAACTAAGTGTAAACTTCATTAGGCCAACATGTTAAGATGGTAACTCTGATCCAGGCAGCCAGACATGGTAGCATTTGTGTGAGGCGCTGCTGGGGTCACTCCAGTATGTTAGGCACCAGCAGGTGCTCACTGGTCAGCAGTCCTCAGCTTTCCCTCTTCTATAGAGTGTGTATTCAGTTTAGGGCAGGCAGGGCAGGGCGGGACGGCATTTACTCATTGGCTATATGTATGGCGGAAACTGTAGCTCTGCTTCATCTTCATTTAATCTTCTTACCGCCCTGGAGTTAAAAATTGTATTCCTATTTTGCTAAGAAAAAAATGAAGCTCAACGCAGGTAATTTATCCAAGGTTTGTACAACTAAAAATTGACATAACGGGGATTCATATTGTTTCAACTCACCTGTCTCCACTCTTTACCCACTGTTTATTGTTCTTGTTCATTTAAAAGCATGAGTACACCCTGTCTGTGTTTGGCTTTAGTGAATGTGTGTGTAATAGCTGTAATAAGTGCCTGTAAAATAATTATACAGCTTGTACAATAATTCAAATATCTTGCGTCCACACGTTCTACTTGGGAAGAGTGTCTCTCTGCTTTGTTCCCCTAGATTGGAAGAATTGTTGAGAATTCTGAAGCTGTTACTGAGATTCTGAGTAACGCTGACCTGTTGAAACAGATTGTTTATTGCATTGGTGAAGAGAATTTGTCTGTTGCTAAAGCGGTGAGTTCACTAGGACTGTCAGCCAACTGTGCAGAGGCACATTGCTCTCCTGAAGTCCATAGAGAAGTTTGGTGTGCGCTTTGTGGATTAAGAGAGAACTGAG
Organism: Acomys percivali; assembly: GCA_907169655.1. Classification (NCBI taxonomy): domain Eukaryota; kingdom Metazoa; phylum Chordata; class Mammalia; order Rodentia; family Muridae; genus Acomys; species Acomys percivali. The sequence goes on along the minus strand of OU015750.1, from coordinate 11,605,037 downwards.
TGTAAGGGAGAAGTGAGCCTTGTGTAAATGGTGTCAGATACACAGCAGTGAGCCCCTAAGATACACGTCTGCATCATGTGTCATATTTACACTTGGTTGCTCAGTGTCTTCCAGTTATAAATAACGGTAGCTAAACTGTGAATAATTGTTGGATTAGGGTATTTTATGTGCTTATTTTCAAGTCAGGCCTAGGAAGTAAATATAAATGTTCTGTACTTTTCTGACAAGAAATATTTTCTTTCTGTATAAGGCTATTAAGTCATTGTCAAGAGTATCACTAACCCAGGCTGGACTGGAAGCTTTATTTGAAAGTAATTTGCTGGATGATTTGAAAAATGTGATGAAAACAAATGATGTCGTTCGATACAGGGTATATGAGGTAAGCCTAAGAGCACACTCTCTCATGCCTCCAAAACAATGTAGTAAATTTACAAAGGAAGGCAAGATGGTGGGCTATTCCCTTTATTGAGTATATAGTCTGCTAGAGCCTATATGATACAGGGCTCACAAGGTAGGGCTGTGTTCGCAGCCTGATAAATGAGACAGTCACAAACATACTTACGGTGTGGTGTAAGTAATCATACCATTGAAACAAGACTGAAAACTGTTAGAGGTAAGAAGTGGCTTTTTATTTCCAGTTTTCTGTTGAGCACTGCTAGGAATCATACACATACTTAATTTCTTTTGTGTGTTTACACTTGGTATATAGATGTATGCGTGTGGACACCAGAGGTGAGGCTCTGTCACTCCTTGGAGCTACCGTGTTCTTTGAGACAGAGTCTCATTGGCCTGGAATCCATTGATTAGACTAAGCTGCTAGCTGGTGAGCTCCAGCAACCTACCTGTCTTTGCCTACTCGGCACTGGATTATAACTGCATGCCACTGCACTGGTGTTTTTAACATGAGTCCTCATGCTTGTATGTAAGCCCTTTAGTGACCAAACTATCTTAGCCCCTGTGTCATTAATTAATGTAGTAAATGTTACATGTTGTTAATTTCACTATTGAAGAAGTATTTGACCCAAATCCTTACACATAAATAAGTGGCATATCTAAAAGGAAGCCATGTATAATATAATTCCCTCCCCACATAGAACTGATTTCCTGGCTGAGGACACTGACTTTACAAGTTCTGCTTTTCTCTTGTCTGTGTCTCTGCTTCCTGGTCCATTGTTCCTTACGGAGTGAAGTCCCAATGCCTGCTTTCACACTCACCACCCATGTGCTAAGACTTTGACATGTGAGCGTCTAGCCCACACCTGTCTTCTGAGTGAGAGCATCAGCCCTCATGTAACGGCTCCCTCACTGTTGCCCCACGTGCTGCTCAGGCTGGCTTCCTGGCCTGTGCTGACCCAGCTACTCTGTGCTGGGCCTAGACCTGGAGCCCACTCTTTACAAAGGCTTCTCTGTCACGTTCCTTCATCAGCTTTCCTGAAGTGTGTATGTCTTACTGGCACAGCTGCCACCACCCTAGGCCAACTTCCCAGTGTCACCCTCTGCTGTATTTGCATTGATGAATTTCTTCATTTTTCTCATCCTTAGTTTCTCTTAAATGCAATCAGCTTTATTTCCCTAAATTTATATTTTAATTGTTACATTAAATTGTGTTATTTGTCATGTACAGCATAATTTTTTGGGGTTTTGGTTTTGGTTTATTTGTTTGTTTTGTTCTTTTTGCTTTTTGGTTGGTTGGTTGGTTTGGTTTTTCCAGACAGGGTTTCTCTGGGTAGCCTTAGCGATCCTGGACTCACTTTATAGACCAGACTAGCCTTGAACTCACAGAGATCACCTGCCTCTGCCTGCCCGAGTGCTGGGATCATAGGCATGTGCCCCTGCACCTCAGCATGATGTTTGTAGCATTTATAATTATGGCCTTTGGGCCAGTGAAACAGCTTGGTGAGTAAAGGCACTTACAACCAAGCCTGGTGACCCGAGTTTGACTCTCAGACCGCTTATGGTAGAAGGAGAGATCCAATCCCTACCCCACCTCCCCTCATACACACGCTCCTCTCCACAAAATAAATAACAAAATAAAGATGTAAAAACAAAAGTTCCTGATTTTACCACCTCCCTACTTAAAACCTTTCAATACTCTGGGTCTTTCACTAAGCTTTCAGGGCATGCTTGTGAAGTGAAGATATGACAGACGAATACCTGGCGTGTTTTTGTTTATTTTGTGGGGCTTAGATACAAGTAGGGAAGTGCTCTATGTGTGAGAGACAGAGAGATGGGGTGGGGAGGGGACTGCTTTGAATAAATCATTTTTATGTTCATCGCTAGTGCAAGCTAGTGCCCTGATTAAAGCTTTCTTGGTGGAAGGTACACACACACCTAGATGTAATGGATCCTTCTCTACCAGAGTGATTTGTCTTGTGTTTAGTGAAGTTCTCCTAGGAGCAAACCATGAATTGTTAAGAACTCGATTACATATACAGCTCATAGTTCTGCGGTTAACTTAGAGTGGGATGTAACAGGTGTGGACCTGTTTTGACCTTGTTTTCTTTCTGTCCTCTCAGCTAGTTGTAGAGATATCTTCTGTGTCATCAGAATCGTTACACTACTGTACCACAAGTGGATTGGTGACGCAGCTCCTAAAAGAGCTGACGGGGGAGGACGTGCTGGTCAGGTGTGTACCCTGGGACAGTTCTTGGGATGAAATGCCTTTTTTTGGAGGCCAGCAAGCAGCTGTGGGACTTAGTGTGGTCTTCTATGTGTTGGAGACTGCACACAGCTTACAATTAGTTCTGGTGCTATCTTCAGGAAGCATTTTAGGAAATCATTTGTTCTATCAGAAGAATATTTGAGCTTAACAAAACCCTGCAAGACATTTTAGCTTTTCTCAAATGACCTTATCCTCTGTCCCCAGGCAATCACATTTTTGATGACTTAGAATTTTACCAAGTAAGCCAGGCACGTTCTGGAAGGCAGAGGCAGGCGAATCTCTGCAATTTTGAGGCCAGGTTGGTCTACAAAGAGAGTCCAGGATAGCCAAGGTTACACAGAAAAACCTTGTCTTGGAAAAAACAAAACAAAACTTCTTTTTTTTAACCAAGTGCCATTATTAAATACTAGCACTATGACATGTTAGAAGAAATACGGTATTTTAAAAAGAATGAAGACTTGAGCCTCATAGCTTATACCACTTATCTGTTTGACCTTGGACAAATGACTGTAGCATTTCTATACCTCAGTTTCTCTGTCTTTTGTTGCAGTATGAGGGATTGAACTCAGGATTTAAATATGTTAGACAATCTACCACTGAGCTATGTCCCTACCCCCTGTGCTTTTTTATTTTGAAATAGGATCTCCCCTAACTGCCCAGGCTGGTCTTGAGCCCATGTAAGCCTTGAACTTATGATCCTCCTGCCTCAGCCTCCTGAGGAGTTGGAATTACAACCTTGTGCCATCATGTTTGACGACCTTAGTTTCTTTGCTGCTGAGAACAATAACACTCCTATAAAGAAAATATGAGAAAGCTGGGCAGAGTGGCGCACACCTGTAATCCCACTCGAGGAGGCAGAGGCAGGTGGATCTCTGTGAGTTCGAGGCCAGCCTGGTCTACAAAGTTGAGTCTAGGACAACCAGGGCTACACTTGAAAAAAAACTAAAAGAAAAAAAAAGATTAAGTAAATTAACCAAAGAAACCAGTATAATGACTGACCAGGGCTCTTAATGAGTGTTGGCTGTGTCTCTTAGCTCCTATTGTCCTTACTCCTAAATCCCCTTAATATTGTCCAGGGTTTACAATACTCAGCTATGTTCTGACTGCTGAGCACTTAGTGTCTTTGCTGTTATAATAGCATTATAATTGCCATTTCTGTGTATAGGTATTTCCAGTATTAAATGACTGGTGTTAAATGTCACTGGTCCATTTGTTTCAAAGCATTTTCACATCCCCCCACCCCCACCCCTGACAAGGTTTCTCTGTAGCCCTGGCTGTCCAGGAGCTCACTATCTGTAGAGCAGCACCACCACCATCACCCGGCTACACGTTTTCATGTTTTAGTCAAACGAACAAGGAGGTAGGTAAGTGTGCAGAGGTCAGGTGCTAAGCTTAGTATCAGCTAAACTGGCACTAGTTGTGTATCGTAACTGCGTGCCAGGTGGAACTGACGAAATACTCATGTAGGAATGGCAGCACTGTGTGAGGCGGTCGTGCTGCTTTTACAGACACATGTGGGATGCGTGGCAAGATGGCAGCTTTCTTTAAAACAGTTTAGTGGGACATAAAGATAAAAATAAATATGATAATTCTAAAAACAGAGTTATGGCTTCATAGTAGCTCATACTACTTGGGTTTTGTTTGTTTGTTTGTTTGTTTGTTTGTTTGTTTGAATCTGTTTAGTATTTCAAAATAAAATTTAAAAAAATTTTCTTCAGACCTAACTATGTCACAGGGATAGTATTGGGTCTCCAGTCAGGTCAGGTCTCGGTTCTGCACTCCACCTTAGTCGGTGAGTCCAAGTAAGCTAGGAAAACATGTCGCTCTAGTATCTGAAGGGGAAGCTAGGACCGTGGCCCTTTCAGATTTAAATAAAATATAACCCATGTGAAAGCAGTTTTAAGATGTTCTTCATTTTTGTTCATTTCTATTTTAGAGCCACCTGTATAGAAATGGTGACATCACTAGCATATACCCACCATGGACGACAATACCTTGCTCAAGAAGGAGTCATTGACCAGATCTCTAATATAATTGTTGGGGCAGAGTCAGACCCTTTCTCTGGCTTCTACCTGCCAGGTGAGAGCAGCTGTCCCGATGTCTGAGTTATAGTGGCTCCTGAAGGGCGGGGATTACTCTCCTGACATCAGCCATAGCCATGGTCAGTGATACAGTGAGAGGATCATGGATCACGACTGACTCCAGGAATCCAAGTCGATAAGTATCCTAACCAGATCGCTGAAATGAAGGACGGAAGACATACCTGCAGATACCAAAGACACGTTGACACAGATTCACCATCCTTTTACCATGCAGCTCAGTTGGTTAGGTGTAGGAGAAATGCGTCCTAACGCAGGACAGGCCGTGAGTGACGACTCCACAGCTGATGGTGTGCTCAATTGTGAGAAGTTGGAAGTCTTTCCCTTGATCAGGAGCAGGGCTCTTTCTTACCACTTCTGTTCAGTGTAGTCTGGGGAATCCTAGAACACACTGGGAGAAGAAAAGACAAAAAGCTCTAAATCCACAGGGAAGATACGAAATTGTTCCTGTTTATAGGTGTGTAGGCAGCGTCATCTTACATGCAGAATACTTCAGAGACTCCACCAAAAAAACTCAGAACTAAGAAATGAATCCAGTGAAGTTACAGGATCAGCAGCAGCATACAAAATTAGTAAACTTCTACACTTAACAGTGAAGAACTCCGGGAAATGCTCCCATTGTGATGGCATCTGAACAAAGAGAATACTTGGTCACTAAGTCACCATCTTACTCCCAGAAAGACACACAGACTAACAGGACAGAGTGGAGGACTCAGAATAAGTCCCTAGATTACAGTCTATGCCCAAAACATGCAATGGAAAGTACATTATTTTCAATAAATGATGCTGAAGGATAAAACTGTATGTTATCAAACTGAAAGGCATCTGCTCAGACTGGGAAACAGTCACCAGAGTCAAGAAGCAGTCTGGAATTAGAGGAATATTTGCAAATGGTGTCTAGGAAAGAGCCCATATCCAGAATGTAAGGGACGCAAACACATAGGTGGCAAGAAGACAACCCAGTTAGGCTCAGCGCCTTTAATCCCAGCACTCAGGAGGCAGAGGCAGGCGGAGCGCTGTGAGTTCAAGGCCAGTCTGGTCTACAAAGTGAGTCCAGGGCAGCCAGGACTGTTGCACAGAGAAACCCTGTCTCAAAAAAACTTACAGGAAAAAAAAAAAAAGATAACCCAGTTAAAAATCAGCAAAGGACCTGAATCAACATTGCTCAAAAGTAATTCCCTAACTGCCCAATAGGTATATGGAAAAATGTCCTGCAGTGCTGAGCAAGCAAATTTAAACCACCAAGGAGACTATTTTTTCCCCTAGATTTCTAGACAGAGTTTCTCTGTATCTCCTGGGCTGTTCTGGATTCTTATTAGATTAGGCTAGTATTGAGCTCACGGAGATCTGCCAGCCTCTGCTGGGAATAAAGGTGTACACTTCATCTTACTGGTTCTCTATCGGTAGCACTGCTTGTCCGTCCCCTTCTTCTGCTCTGCAACTTATTAATATTCCTGTGGAAATATGGGACCCCCAAATTATGTTGTCTTATTCCTCTGCTAAAGTATATTTTGTAAATATCTTTAGGATTTGTGAAATTTTTTGGAAACCTGGCTGTCATGGATAGTCCTCAGCAGATCTGTGAGCGCTACCCTGTTTTCTTGGAGAAAGTGTTTGAAATGGCAGACAGTCAGGACCCCACCATGATTGGCGTAGCTGTAGACACAGTTGGAATCCTGGGATCCAATGTTGAAGGAAAACAGGTTTTACAGAAGACAGGTTAGTATGACTCTCTTGGTCTTTGTAAGGTGCATTTTTATTTTTGGCCAGGATTCTGTGCTCAGGTCTTCTGCTAGTGGTTAGCTGTTCCAAAAACTACTTTTATGGGCGGCAGTCTTTACCGTGGTGTGAGCTGTCTCTCAATGGCCCCTAATGACTACTGAAGGCCGTGGCTTTTACTTCTCTTTATAGGCAACAAGGACCACATCATTCACTGCTAGCATCTTCCTTGATGGCTTCTTATGACGTAGCTCCCGTCATGTCCCAGTTCCCAGCCTGATAGGAGCTGTGTACATTTCATTCACGTCACTGCTCTAGGCCTCCCTTGGCTCATTTTTCAAAATAGCAGCTGCTTCGGGGTTTTGAATATTTCACAAGCACAGCACTATTTTGAAGTGCTGTGAAGTGGTGCACTGCACACCATGGCGACCGCAGTGTCCCTGTGTTTTCTCAGTGTTTCACTGTGGCATACACTGCTCAGGCCTCAGATAAAGTAACAGAAACTCAAGAGAATTAAGAGATCTTCAGAGCCTTTGATTCCAGTCCTATACACAGGGTTTGACCTGCTGTATGGAATATAATGGTGTGTTGTGGGTTTGTCATGTTGTCTCTGAGCACATTCCTTTTTTGTGTGTTTTAAGTTAATGATCATAATGCATAAAAGCATAAAGTGCCTTTTTACTTCACACCCATTAGCATGGTCGGGGTTTTGTTTTTGTTTTTAATTTATTTTTATTTTATGTGCATTGGTGTTTTGCCTACATGTATATCTGTGTGAGGGTGTCAGATCTTGGAGTTATAAACAGTTGTGATGGGTGCTAGGGACTGAACCTGGATCCTCTAGAAGAGCAATTAGTGTTCTTAACTGCTGAGCCCTTTGGGTTTTTTGAGACAGGATTTCTCTGTGTAGCCTTGGCTGTCCTAGACTCTCTTTGTAGACCAGGCTGGCCTGGAACTCAAAGGGTCTGCCTGCCTCTGCCATTCTGGGATTAAAGGCGTATGCTCGGGCGTGGTGGCGCACGCCTTTAATCCCAGCACTCGGGAGGCAGAGGCAGGTGGATCGCTGTGAGTTCGAGGCCAGCCTGGTCTACAAAGTGAGTCCAGGACAGTCAAGGCTACACAGAGAAACCCTGTCTCGAAAAACCAAAAAAATAAAAAATAAAAAATAAAAAAAATAAAGGCGTATGCCACCATGCCTAGCTCCTTTTTTTTTTTTTTAATCGAAAAGTGTAATAAGTGTTCAGATGGGAAAAAAAAGAAAGAAAAAATAAGTGTTCAGATGTAGTAAGTATTCATATATTGAAAAACTCCTGTGTTTTCTAACCAGAATATGAAATGGTATGACTGTTAAGGAAAACAGAATGGCAATTCCACAGAAAAATTAAACATAGAATTAACATATGAGCCAGCAATTCCACTTCTAGGTATAAACACTAAACACTATGAGAAGCACAGCCTCAAGCAGTTGTCTGTATACTCCTGTTCATCACAGCATTAGTCTACACAAAATAATTGGAAACTACCCAGTGTGCATTGATGGATAAATGAACATGGTATTATGTGTCACCACTGTCCTTCATAGGCACCCGCTTTGAACACCTCCTCATGAGAATAGGCTATCAAGCCAAGAACGCCTCCACAGAGCTGAAGATAAGATGCTTGGATGCAGTCTCCTCTCTTCTGTACTTATCAGTAAGTAGATGGAAAAGTGAATGAAGGGCAGTGGGTTATGTTTGGGAGAATGAGTCAACTTGCTGTAACGTCCTGCTTCCCACTTGACTAACCTGGAGCCAGGCGTGGTGGTGCAGCCTGTAATCCCACTCAGAGGCAGAGGCGGGCAGATCTCTGTGAGCTGGAGGACAGCCTGCTCTACAGAGCAAACTCCAGGACAGCCAGGACTATACAGAGAAATCCTGTCTTGAAAAGACAAAAAAACTGGGCTGGAGAGATGGCTCAGTAGTTAAGAGCACTAGCTGTTTTTGCAGAGGACTCAGGGTTCAATTCCCAGCAACCACATGGTAGCATACACCTTTAACACCAGCCCTCAGGAGGCAGGCAGAGGCAGGAGGATCTGAGTTTCAGGCCAGCCAAGAATACATAGCTGTCTCAAACACACACACACACACACACACACACACACACACACACACACACACA
>OU015750.1:11584024-11596390 GCA_907169655.1 Acomys percivali | reverse complement strand
CACACACACACACACACACACACACACACACACACACACACACACACCAAAGCAGGGCAGTGGTGGCACATGCCTTTAAATCAGGAGGCAGAGGTAGATGGATCTGAGTTCAAGGACAGCCTGGTCTACAAAGCGAGTCCAAGACAGCCAGGACTACACAGAGGAACTCTGTGTTGAAAAACTAAAGAAAGAAAAAGATAATAAACCTTTACTATGTGACTAGTGGCATGAAAAATTTTAAGGACTTTAAAATTTTATTCTTTAAGAGCTTCGTACATGTATACATCTATTTTGATGGTAGCCACTCCTCTCCAATGGCCCTTCCATTTCCTCCAGTGCCTCCTATTAGCCTCTTAGCTTCATGTCTGTCTTCTTCTTTTTTTTTTTTTTTTTTTTATAACTATTGAGGCCAGTTAGTACTGTCCATAGGCACAAGGGTGTGAGGTCATGGCCACACATGCAAAAACTGCTCCTCCCCTGGCTGCTGTCAACTGCCTATAGCTCTTCCTCATTATATTGGAATTTGGGCTGGCTTAAATTCCTGCAGGTAACCACAGCTACTAGGTTATGAGTGCAGCCGCCACGCTGTTTCACAGCCTTCCTCCCATTCTTCCAGCTCCCGCCTTCTCTGCCCTCCCCTCTGCAGTGTCCCCTGAGCCCTGGGGAGCAGGGATTGATGCAGATGTCTTACTTTAGGCTGAGCATTTAACTCGTGTATTCCCAGTAACCACTGCCCACCACAAAAAGAAGCATCTCTGACAAAGGCTGAAAGCTGCGCATTTCAAGGGTATAAGCGTGACCAGCTAGCAAAAGCACAATAGTAGGTTCCCTCAAGACCTAGGACTTCCTCAGCCATGGGCATTTTTATTTTAATTACTTTCTTTTCTGTGTATGGACGTTTACTTGAATATATGTCTGTGCACCACTTATGTGTGATGCTTTTAGAGGCCAGGAAAGGGCATCGGGTCCCCTGGAGCTAAAGTTATAGGTAGTTAGTTGTGAGCCTCCATTTGGGTGCTGGAAATCAAACTGAGGTCCTTAGGAAGCGCACTCAGTGCTCTTAACCTCCAAGTCGTCTCAGCAGCCCCCAGCTTCTGCCTTATGACAAGGTTGTCAGTACCAAGCATGAGTTCTCGCCCGGGGAGCAGGCCTCAGATCGAGTCAGGGACAGATGCTTGTCCTCCCAACATACATTGCACTCTGCATCAGCAGGCACATCTTCCATTGCAAGTCAGAATTGCAGCATTCACATCCAGCACTGGGGAAGAGCACAGATGGCTCCCCCACACACCTGAATCCTGCATAGTAGTTTGTGGTACTATGGAAGCTAGCCTGCTGAGACACAGTTTCCCAGTCATTGATTTCTGTGTCTTGCAATCAAAGTATGGCTGTCTTCAGGAATAGAGTTGCCATTTACTTATAGTGGCCAACCAAGAGCAGTGTACATAGCCTGTTTTAATACGACCTCCCAATTAACTTGTAGGGGTCACTGAGATTTTAATTTAATAACCCATTTCCTCTGGGAGCAGTGTTGTCCACTCATGCAGGGTTCAAATTCCCTTGGGAGCGGGAGCTTCTTCTTTAGTTTTGGTTAGCTTATCCATAACCACTCCTCACCTCCTAAATTTTATTTATTATTGTGTATGAGAGCTGGGGCGGGTGGAGTGGGGATACAGGCAAGGTATATATGTACGGGCACACATTCCATAGTACACGTGGGGAAATCAGAGGACAACTTTGTGGAATCCATTCTCTCCTACTTTTATATAAGACCCAGGGATTGAACTCAGGCATCAAGCCTACACAGCAAGGCTTTGACCTGCTGAGCCAATTACTGACATTTTAGATGTAAAGTAGATTCACAGAGTAATAGGACTGGAGATCCTAAAGATTCTTTTTTCCTTTTTCTTTTTCCCCCTCTGTGTAGCCTTGGCTGTCCTAGAACTCACTCTGTAGACCAGGCTGGCCTTGAACTCATAGAAATCCGCCTGCCTCTGCCTCCTCAAGTGCTGGGATTAAAGGTATGTACCGACACTGCCCAGCCCCTAGAGATTATTTCATCCCCTTCAACAAAATGGGAATTTTCTGAACTGGATTTGGAGATGAGTCAATGGTAGCTCACGAATGCCATTTGTACAGGGCTCTCTGATGAACAGCTGCTTGCTTTTTTGCAGGGGTAGTAACCTTGTCATGAGTGTTTCTCTTTCTGTCTTGTAGCCTGAGCAGCAGACTGATGACTTCCTGAGGATGACAGAGTCCTGGTTTTCCTCTGTATCTCGAGACTCCCTAGAGCTCTTCCGTGGCATCAGTAACCAGCCCTTCCCTGAACTACACTGTGCTGCCTTGAAAGTGTTCACAGTAAGTATTCTTCTCTCTGCAGCTCCTGCTGTGACTGCCTGTTCAACACAGAGCACTCAGAGTGAGCTAGCCACTGCGTGTGCACACAACAGTTTCTGCCCCTGCTACTGCAGGGGCCACTGAGGGAGACACATGTCAACAGATTGCCTTCTATACTGTCTGAGGTTTGAACAAACTACTGTTGAATCACAGATTAATCCCAGCTCACTGACTCTTCATGCTTAGCCTTGGCCTTGTCTCTTCTCCAAACCTTATTACTGCTGTTACCTTCCAGCATAGTCATGCAGTCTGCTGGTCCCTTATCCCTTATCTCTGACTTTGCTGTGCTTTCTGACCTCAACAATCTTTGCCAGTTTGCTTAGGAACCTGTTATTTATTCAACAAGTAGCTTCAGCACGCTTTGCCTAAGTCTGTACAATGGAGTTGAGTGAGCCTGATTCTTATACGTGATAATTTCATCCAACAAACACTGAGGTTTCCCCTATGCTGTTAGATGGTGGGCCTTTTCTGGAACTTCCCTTTTATGGAAGGAGCAAGACCGTTGTAATGTTATATTGTTGGTTATAAAATGATTGCTAAGGTAAGGGCCGCACCATGATCTTTATGTATTATGTTGAAATGTGTGTGACTCCTTTCCCTTGGAAGCTGAGTCTGTTCCCCTTCTTTGCCCTAGCTCTTTAATGTGCCAGTGGCCCTGGCTAAGAGTGGTCACATTAGTGTTCTTACCACAGGATCCAGGTAGCACATGGGCCATGCTGAGGAATGAGAGAGGAAGCCTTCCTAAAGCAGTCTTAGCACAGGCATCCCTCCATCCTGAGACTGCCAGCTTAGGTCTACAGCAAGGAGACTTTAAACGTGCCTCAGGGTGCTTCTCCTCGCAAGCAGCCATCTGCATTGGCGCTACAGGATGTTACTTCTGCCTTCTGTGTGACTTCTGGTTTAGTGGATGGGGTGGCTGCTGCTGCTGGGTGAAGCTAGGCCACAGCCATGCTAAATGTGGTAATGAGCTTTTGATAAACATGTAGTTGCTGACTCCTTATTTTAAAAGTTGCGAGGCCTGAAAAATAGGAAATTTTACATCACAAATTTGGGTGCTTGCGCTGTGGTATTTATTCATTTGGAGTGCAGCGTTTCCAGAGGAGAGTGCTTGCCACGTGCTGTTACTCTGCTCAGTCCCATTCGAGACCCTCTTCCCTAAGGCTGCTCGCTGTCCCGGGTGCAGGGCATACAGGCTGCAGTGCAGATCATACATATTCTTTGGCTTTAAAGTACATCTGGCTTAAAAGAGGCCATTAGAAAGTCAGCATTTAATCCCAGCACTGGGGAGGCAGAGGCAGAGGCAGACGGAGCACTGTGAGTTCGAGGCCAGCCTGGTTTACAAAAGTGAGTCCAGAATAGCTAGGACTGTTAACACAAAGAAACGCTGTCTCAAAAAACCAAAAAATAAAAAGAAATGAAATACACGTGTTGTTCTCCTGCAAGTGAAGATTTAGATAAATCTGTTACAAATGATACCACAGTGTCTTGTGTACACGTTTAAGAGTGTCCCTGTCTGTGGTGGTGGCACACTCCTTTGTTCCAGCACTTAGGAGGCAGAAGGAGACAGGTCTTAGAGTTTGATACCAACCTGGTGTAGAGTGAGTCCCAGTACACCAGAGCTACACAGAGAAGCCCAGTCTCAGAAAATGGGAGAAAATAGTATTCCTGAAGTCATGTTTTCTTCTCTTGTTTTGCTCCTTGTTTTTGCTCCATTTTAGTCTTGTCTAGAAATTGGATTTATAGCAAATTTTTTTTGTTTTTGTTTTTCAAGACAGGGTTTCTCTGTGTAGCCTTGGCTGTCCTGGACTCTCGGTAGACCAGGCTGGCCTCAAACTCACATAGCAAAGATTTTTAACCTGTGGGTTGCAACCCTGTTGGCAAATCTCTATCTCTAAAAATATTTACATTAGCCAGGTCGTGGTGGCACACGCTTTTAATCCCAGCACTCGGGAGGCAGAGGCAGGCGGATTGCTGTAAGTTCGAGGCCAGCCTGGTCTACAAGGCAAGTCTAGGACAGCCAAGGCTACACAGAGAAACCCTGTCTTGAAAAACCTTTTTTAAAAAATTACATTGTGATTCATAACAATATCAAAATTGCAGTTATGAAGTGGCAATGAAAATAATTTTGTGGCTGGGGGTCAGCACAGCATGAGGAGCTGTATTAAAGGGCTGCGGCATTAGGAAGGCTGAGAACCACTGCTCTACGTCTTTCGTATGCAGGTCTTTTTTTGGTTTTTCGAGACAGGGTCTCTCTATGTAGCCTTGGCTGTCCTGGACTCCCTTTGTAGACCAGGCTGACCCCGAACTCACAGCGATCCACCTGCCTCTGCCTTCCAAGTGCTAGGATTAAAGGTGTGTACCACCACGCCTGGCTTCGTGTGCAAGTCTTAACTCTTTATTACCATGAGCCATAATTTGGTTAACCAAGACCATTATTAGACATCTAAAGCCTTCACATTGTGATGTACATCTTTGTATACAAAGCTTTCAATATGTAGAATTTAAAAACTGTTTCTCAGGAATGTTTTCTTGGACAAAGGAAGATGCTTTTCCGGGCTTGTGCTCCATGTGAACCTCTGAGCAGTGTGTCGGTCACTCATAAACTTACCTTCTTAAGTCCCAGGTGAATTGTGTTTTCTTTCTGTCTTCAATTTCAGGCTATTGCAAACCAATCCTGGGCTCAGAAACTAATGTTTAACAGCCCAGGTTTTGTGGAATTTGTGATGGACCGGTCTGTGGAACATGACAAAGCTTCAAAGGATGCTAAATATGAACTGGTAAAAGCACTTGCCAATTCCAAAACAGTTGCAGAGATCTTTGGGAACTCAAATTATTTGAGGCTCAGAACTTACCTAAGTGAAGGTCCGTACTATGTGAAACCTGTTGCCACGACAGCCATAGAAGGAGCTGACTGATTTCTTTCCAGCCTGAGACAGAGGACCATGTTTAACCAGAATTTCTGAAGGCATGTGATTCCATCTGTTTCAGAAAGCAGGGACTTCCTCTTCGCAGAGCTATCATGCAGTGTCTAGTCTGTCAGCAGTGTCGTTCCAACGTAAGGGCAGTGTGGACCAGGCCCTCGGCCTGCAGTAGAGCAGCAGCCTGACCAAGAGAGAGCTCCTGTGCTCTTCCGAGTCCTCTGGCTGCCGTAGTCTTTGCTGCAAGGTCAAAGGTTCGCTCTCAGAAAGTTTCCATGATCACACTCATGACCTCATTTAAAAATAAAATGAAGCCAAAATGATTCTGAATTCTCTTCACCACTGTTTCTTTTTCCTTATCTGACTCCACCTCAAAATCTTGCATATCTTGGGTAGTCTCTGAAAAATAAGTCATTTGGAATCATTGGGTTATATTATTTGTATACAAGGAATAAATAGTTTTAATAAGATTTCTTGGTTATTTTTCCTTTGAAAATAAAATAAATCTCTAAAAAGTGTTTGGCATTGGTACTTTCTCTGCTATTCATGTACTGTGTTGTGGTTACAGGGAAGGGGTGTGATAATGCCTTAACCAAAAGTTTTCCTATCATCTTAATATTGGTGGGTCATCGTCACTGAGGGGTTGAGGGTAATTTTTCAGATCCATGAGGTCTTCTTGTCTTGAGGTGATCAGAAAGACACTGACTCCTAACGTCCAGAGTCAGACTAGAGGAGACCTCATGTACAGACTAAGATGCCATCTCACTGGTTTACACAGTGTATATCTTCTTCCCCTGTTCTCCAGTGTTTCTCTAATAAGCAGAGCTTCTGCGTGAGCTTGTCTGTGATGTTGTACAACCAGGAAGTGTTTCTGTTGATAAATTCTCAAATGACTGGGATCCTGGTCCAGTTGCATTGTTTTTCCTTTGGTGACTTTACATTTTCTTTTTCCATGCTGATCATTCTCTACTGCCAAAATGGCAAATTACACTACAGCCAGATATTTCCCAACATGAAATACTCAAAGTGACTTTTCTTTAATGACACTTACATTGTTTCCCTCCTTAATTTGCTTTATTTTTGTTTTCCAAGACAGGATTTCTCTGTAACCTTGGCTGTCCTGAACTCACTTTGTAGACCAGGCTAGCCTTGAACTCAGCAATCCACGTGCCTCTGCCTCCCAAGTGCTATGATTAAAGACTTGTGCCACCACACCTGGCTTCCCTTTAATTTTTGATTGCACATGGTGAAATAAAATATAATCATTGTAAGTGTACTTTTCAGTTGCATTATGTATATATATAAATAGATGTTTTATGGTGATTATTGCTGTCCATTTTCAAAACTGTCTACTTTTCAAAACTAAAGTTTCATACCCATTAAATGGTAACACCCTGCCTCTGCCCGACATGATGTTGACTTAATTAATCTCAAGATTCAGAAAGATGAAGTCCTAGGATTTAACAGATTCTCACTTTATCAGATTGTCAAGGGAAGAAAGGTTGGAAAAGCCCAGAAATATTACTTAATATAATTACAGAACATTTTCTACCTCTTGGGACATGGACTTGTAGAGAAAGTGAGACTCTTAATTCACTCAGACTAGTGGAAAAATGGATGATTGGAGAGAGCAAAATATAGTCAATGGAAGATTGAAAACAGTTTATGGGATTTATAGAACAGTATTATGAGGCCCCATAGTGAAGGAGACCAATTACTTTGAAGAAACCGTTTTAGGAAACTTTACAAACTTCAGGAAAGATATAAATGTCCAGGTACTGGGGGTATGTTGATACACACTTTTATCCTAGCTCTCATGTGGGTTTTGTTAAGATAAACTTGAGCTACAGAGGAGAAGATAAGACCTAGATGGCATGTAAGACTGCACTCTCCAGGGCTGGAGATGGCTCAGAGGTTAAGAGCACTGGCTGCTCTTCCAAAGGTCCTGAGTTCAACTCCCAGCAACCACATGGTGGCTCACAACCATCTATAATGAAATCTGGTGCCCTTTTCTGGCCTGTAGGCACACATGCATACAGTATACTGTATACATAAAACAAATGAATCTGTGGCTGGGTGTGGTGGCCCAGTACTCAGGAGGCAAAGGCAGGCTAGGCAGATAGCTGTGAGTTGGAAGCCAGCCTAGTCTACAAAAGCGAGTCTAGGATAGCCAAAGCTACACAGAGAAACCCTGTCTTGAAAAAAAAAATAGTGTGTCTTGATTATTTAAAAAGGGAGGAAGGGTCGTATGTAATCCTAGAACGACACCCAACTTTGCAAGGACATAAACTGTCACTCTTGCTTCTGAGTCATCAGTACTCTTACTATGAAGTGAGAGTCAGTTTTTCACATTGAAGGAATCTATGAAAGGCCCAATGACACTTCTCACCATAACAGAAAAAAGATTGTAAATCATGTGGATGCAAAAACTCATCACACTAGCCAAGTGGTAGTAGCACACACCTTTAATCCCAGCACTCAGGAGGCAGAGACAGGAGGAGTCTGTGATTTTGAGGCCAACCTGATCTACAAAGCTAGCCCGGACAGGAAGGCTACACACAGAGAAACCCTGTCTTGAAAAACTAAGGGCTAGAGAGATAGCTCAGAGGTTAAGAGCACTGGCTCTTCTTCCAGAGGCCCTGTGTTCAATTCCTAGCAACCACATGGTGGCTCGTAACCATCTATAATGAAATCTGGTGCCCTCTTCTGGCCTGCTGGCACACATGTAGGCAGAATACTGTATAAAAAAATGAATGTTTAAAAAAAAAAAAAAACCAAGCATACAAAAGCACCCACATCAAGCAAAAAGAACAAAACTGGCTGCATCACATGACTTCAAAATACACTCCAAAGCCACAATCATCAAACCAGCATGGGCCTGTAATAAAAAGCTGCATGAATTAGAAGTACAGAACAGAAGGCTCAGAAATAAAATGTAAAGTTTATGGTCAGTAGTCAAGAAAGAAGCCAAGAACACAGTGCCAGAGTGTATTATCTTTAGCAATTGGTGGTGGAAAAATAGTATCTACACATGGATAAAATTAGACTTCAACCCACAGCACATACAAAAATGATGTCACAGCAAATTAAAGGCTTAAACATAACATTGGAGATGTTAAACTACCAGAACACACTGTAAGAGGAAAGCTCAACAGCACTGGTGTGGGTGGCTATGTATTGAAATGACTCACAAAACACAGGCAACACAGGCACGGACATGCAGAGGAGACCATGTCAAAGTAAAAGCTGCATACAATGGTAAGACTCAACAGTGATGAAAAGACCTGCAGAATGGGAGAAGGTGTCCCCACCAACTGCCAAGAAGTTAATAATCAAAATACATGAGAAAAATAATTAAAAATAAGGAAAACGCTGTGTTGGCACACGCCTTTAATCCCAGCACTTCGGAGGCAGGGAGGGGCAAGAGGATCTCTGAGATCAAGGCCAGCCTGGTCTTCAGAGTGAGTTCCAGTACAGCCAGGGCTACACACAGAAACCCTGTCTCAAAAATAAACAAATAAAAATAAAAAAGAAGAAATGTGTGTGTGTGTGTGTGTGTGTGTGTGTGTGTGTGTAGAATTCAATAACAACAGAAACCATTCAAAACTATAAAAAAAAAAAAAGCCCTAAATTGACATTTATCAAAAGAAAATACACAGATGACCAACAGAACTGGGCACAGAGATGTAATTGGTTGGTCCCAACTGCTCAGAGGCCAAGGTAGATGGGTCCAGAATTCACAACCATCCTGGGCATTCTAACGTCTTAAAAAAAAAAAAATCCACCAAAACTAAAGCCACAAATAGCCAAGGTAAGTGAAACAATACCATTACTAGCCATCAGGGAAATGTAAACTAGATCCACAATGAGCTGTCACTTTCTACCCATTGGACAGGCGATGTAACAAGGACAAGAAGATAAATGATAAGTTAGAACTAAGTTATAACTGGCTGGTGCGGTGGTACAGCCTTTAATCCCAGCACTTGGGAGGCCAGAGGTAGGCAGATCTCGGTATGGCTCAGTGAGATGGCTCAGAGGGTAAGGCTGATTGCTGGCAAGTCTTATGGTTTGAGTTCCATTCCCAGAATGCACATGTTGGGGAAAAAACTAACTCCTGTTCTTTGGCCTCCATACATGCCCTGTGATACACACACACACGCTGCACCTGTGCACACACAATAAATGTAAACATTTTAAAAATATATAACACTCTGTACATCACAATATATGTAACGATGAACTCTAATGGTTTTTCTGAAAGGTCTTTATTTTGAAAAGAATCACACCATCCTAACTTAAATGTCTTAAGCATCAACAAAGAAGACGTCAAGGTTGAGTACATCAGAACACTAAGAACATTTTGTGGTTTTGCTAAGCATGAATAAAGGTTCAGAGAGAGAAGCTACACAACATAGGGACAGAGGGTTTCTTCTATTATGGGAAAACAGCAATTTACAAACAAGACACTTAAAATCAAGTGAACACTAATCTCCAAAATACACAGCATTGTCATGCGCAGCCCCCACAGGAACGTGCTTAAAGCTTCGAAGGTATGTCAGAAGTTTGCAGGAAATGAGCCCGTAGTAAGATTCCAACAGCGAGCACTCTTTCCCGTCATTCATTTCTTTCCATGCCAGGGCAGTTTCAGCATCGGTAGCTCCTGAGGATGTAAAAATGAACTTGTAGCAACATCTGTTATATGTGACGTGTCTTTTCCCAGAAAACCTTGAACTGTGGATGGGTACAAGGCCCACAGACTTAGCACAAAGACCTACAAATACATCAGCAGGCACCACAATCGGCACTTCGTTCACAACCACATACACCATCCGAGCCACATCCTGGGACATTATAAAGGCTTCGCCACTGCAGTAGTCTGGGTAGTATTTTTCAGGATAGTCACTAAGAGGGACAAATGCTTGGCTGTGGGGGTCTCTGTCAGGCATATCCTGGTGAACAACTCTTCCTAAATAGATACCTTCCAAGTGTCCTTTCAGATTGAGAAGATAGTCTACCAAGCCTGGTAGATTGATAAACATCTCTTCGTCAGCTTTGAGGATGAACAGGGCATTAGGGCAGAAGGCTACAGCCCACCGGGTCATTGAGATGACCTTCAGCGTTTGGTTTTCAGAACTGTCCAAGAAGAGTCCTTCAATTATATCATTATTCTTCTGAGACTCCACGTCTATGCCTTCCTGGGTAGTCACCAACGCCGGCATTCCCAGAGCAAACAGCGTGAGAATCGGATAGCCTTGGACACTGGTCACACTACCCCAGGTTTTCCTGATGAGCTCCCGTCTTGTTCCGTTCCCTGGGCTACTGAAGATAAGAGCAAGCAGAAAGATGCTCTTCCCGCTACACACCTCGGGCTGGCTCAGGACATAATATTTGGAGGGGTTACTTCTTAAAGAGTCCATGTTCAATTTTCTTGCCTTATTCTTAATTTCAAGGATTTTCATATCTACGTGAGGCAAGGAACGTAAAAAGTATTCCTCCACCAAGTCAGCTCCAAAGAGCAAGGCATGAAATAGTATGACGTTGAACAGAAGAAAGCACCACTGGTGAGTGCGGAGTCTGCAGAGTGTCACCTAAGTGAGGAAAGGAATTACATCCTTTAAGCTTTGTTTCCATCCCTGCGCATTACCCCACCCCACCCCACCCCCCTGCTCCTGTGTGGGCTTCTTACAGTGCTTAGCAGTGCATCCTACTCTGAGCATGCGTTCTAGTTACCTCTCTCTTCTAGATCACTGTCTCCCGGGTTACGAACATTACATTTCTCCTCCTGTCCAGCGTTTGCCAGAAAGTGGACCCCAGGCATAATGTTAGTTCTTCGCTTTCTTGTTTGGATGGGAGTTTATGGATATAATTATAAACTAGACACTATGTGGGACATGAAGATACAGAAAAGGGTCAGGCACAGATACGCTGATGCCACGTATCAGGTGACATCACTGCGGTTAAAACCTCCCGGGAACGTGTATATAGCCTTTGAATGGAAGCGCTTGGATCAGTTTCCTCTCCAGTTACAGAGGTCAAGGGCGGCTTTCCATGATGCGGTTGCTTTGGGTGTCCACCATGCCCTGGCTAGTTATCAAACATTGACATTTTAGTATAACTCTGCTTTTAATCTAATACTGAGTGAGAGTCTGGATTGAGAGCGTCCCCTCACCCATCTGACTCATCTGTCGATATGGGCAGATTCCTAGCTAGTATCTGCAGAAGGCAGTGTCTTCAGAGACCTAGGTGTACCAGGCCTACTCCACCTCACCCAAAGAGATGGAGAGTGCCCATTTGGAAAGGGACATATGGATTTATAACAGAACTAGGGACCTTTACAGGAATCAAAACTCTATTTATTATGACTTTTCTATTAGGAAGCACCTTACACAGTTACCTCCTGCTGAGCGCTTGCTGTGTGCCGGCCACTGCGCTAGGCACTTTATTCTTTGCTTCACGTAGCGCCAGGGGATGCCCCTCTCAGGAAGATTAACTTCAAAATAAAGCTGGGCACCTGAGGTTTACTACTTTGCCAAGAGCCCACAATGGGTAAGGGACTGAGTAGGCTCTTAATTTGAACTCGGATGCATCTAACATTCACCCATAACCACCTGGGAATCCTCACTGCTGCTTTCCCTTCGCCACATGGGCTGAATGGGAGAAAACCAAGCGAAGCACACCCATGCAGTTACAGACTGCAGTACTTACCACGTTTCTCAGGAGTCACATGCAGAGCAACCTATCTTCATAGCTATCAAATGCTTCAGAGATGGTGGAAACTTACCTGCATGTTGTCTGTGAGCAACTTCGGGGCTTTGGAAATGATTCAGCTCATATGCCAAGCTACGAGCAAGAGGGTGTTGGACAGCTCCAACCGGCAGCGACTGCAGCCGAGTTCTACGAGCCTCAACCTTTAAGGGTAAGGTTTCTTGCCAGTCACCCTGAGCTTGTGTCCCAGAACACCGGCTGCCTGCATAGGATCCGACAGTAAGTGTGTCTCGTGTTACGGCTAGTGAGAATCCAGAACAAATGGGAAAAAAGCAAACCTTTTCGT
>OU015750.1:11544312-11576884 GCA_907169655.1 Acomys percivali | reverse complement strand
GTGTGTGTGTGTGTGTGTGTGTGTGTGTGTGTGTGTGTGTGTGTGTGTGTTTATGGAGTCAGTTCTCCCAACTTTACATGGGTTTTGGGTATCCAACTCAGGTCATCAGTTTTGCAGCAAGCACTTTTTACCCACTGAACCATCTCAAAGGCTGCAAGTTTTGATTCCTTAGCTGTACAGTTATACAGAGTAGAAGGAGGAGAAACATATTCAAACTTTGCACCCACAATGCCTTGCCTGTAAAAAGATGCAGGAGTGGAAACTTTTGCTTTAGGAAGATGGAGGCTGGGCAAGATAGAGCTGCTGTTTCCTGTGTAACTCTGGGAGAGCCACACCACCTCTGGAGCCATAGAGTCTGTTATTTAGGGCAGTCGTGCTAAGATCAGATGTGATATTTGCAGGCACTGCTTTAGTCATTAGGACCAACATAAATATGGTAATTGTTTAGAAGCAGAAACCAAACTCATGTTCCCATCTCCCAGTTTAGGAATGTTTCCCCTCAGAGCTTTGCAATTGTTTCTGCTAAGGGCTGGAGAACAAGTTAAATGTTTGCACTGAGGAAGGTGAGGGGGGCAAGACAGAAAGGGGTATGTCTAGAGAAAAGAGAACCCAGGACATTCAAGTCATATCCTCGTCTCTGCTTTGTTTCTGATTCTCACATTGCCAAGTCAGGATCGCTTCTGTTTGTAAAGCTTAGACATTAGTTGAGCATTCCCACGATCACACAGGAAGTGGCTGAATCAGCTTTTTTAAAAAATTGACTGGTCTAGCTCTTTTATTTATCCCCGCTTGCCTCTGTGTCCAGCTGTCCTGTCCTTCACACTAATGGGAAACAGCACTGTAGAGTTGGCTATTCCATTGTTAGAAGGAGTGCTCTTATGATTTAGCGCACCTCCTCCTGTTGAACTGAATTCCTACTTCCTGAGCCTCCCTTGGTGTGCTGCCAGCATGGTATTCCTAGACACTCTATGAACAAGTTCAACTGAGCTCTGTGTCTTTAAGGAAGTCCCCTCCAAAATTAGTTGATTCTTTTAGAAAAGTAAAACTTGGTGCGTTTTAATAGTATGCTTGGCATAGTGAAATGATTTTAGACAGGCTCTGTGTGGCACACAGCTGTCATTTTGGCACTCAGGAGGCAGGGGCAGGAGGATACCAAGTCTGAGGACATCTCAAGCTAAATAATAACCTTAGCAAAAAAGCAAGTGAAGAGAGCATGTCCAGTAGCTCGGGTGCCCGCCTCACTGTTGTGTGAATAGTCATCTTAAAAGCAGGGTTTCTGGATGTGTTACACACGGGTCATGCTACGGTTCAGGCAGAAGAGGCTGGTTGTTATGTGGTTGGTGGAGTTATGTGAACTGCTTATTCTTTTAGCAGGTGGACCAGGTCTTTCATAATATTTCATATTAATATGTCCGTTAGCCCCAAACCCTTGACTTTGAATGTTATCTTCAGAAACCCAGGCTGTTAGGTGGAGATGATGTGATTGAAACATTTGGTTGCTTCTACTGCTATACTGCTTTTTATCTGAAATGTTCTTGGCAAACTAGATACTAGGAACTTGGATTTTACTCCATTTACATGAACAAAGTTGAAAGATGAGATTTGACTAACATGTCAGGAAAGAAGTTTCTTTCTTTCCAGATTGAACTTTTCTTTTTTAATTATATGACAATCCTGTAAGTAATGAGAAGGAAAAAAAAAATTACAATCATCACCAAAAAAGTCATGGAACTGTCTGAATATAAAAAAATCAAACTTAAGGTCTCATGAAACCATTACCCAGTATCAACATCTATCAACACAGAGCAAATCTTTTTTTAATTGGTATTTTTTCTCTTTCCATCAGTTTAATCTTTATTATTATCATTACTACTGTTATTATTTTTCAAGACAGAGTTTCTCAGTATAGCCCCGGCTGTCCTGGAACTCTCTGTAGACCAAGCCTCAAGCTCATAGAGATCCATCCACCTGCCCTTGCCTCTCCAATTCTGTGATTAAAGGTGTGTGTGCCCCCATCCCCAGCTTTTAATCTTCATTATATAAAGAATAAGTTGATACCTTGATACTAATATAAGGTACTTTAAAATTCCTTTGTCCCATTTAGCCCTGGAATATTTATTACTTTCCCAAAAGTTAAAAATGGTGTAATCAGGTAGACATAGTGTCTGCAGATATTATTACCATGTTAATATTTTTTTTTTCTTTTTTGAGATAGGGTCTCTCTGTCCTGGACTTGGCTTTGTAAGACCAGGCTGGCCTCGAACTCACAGAAATCTGCCTGCTTCTGCCTCCTGAGTGCTGGGAAAACAGGCGTGCACCACCACACCCAGCTCCAGGTTAAATTCTTAGGAGAGACAGGAGTGCTTTTTCTTCCTCCTTCTCCTCCCCCTCTTTCAATGGCTTTTACAGTCTAGGCTAGGCTGAACTAACTACATAGCCAAAGCTGGCCTTGAACCTTCAATCCTCCCAACTTCAGCTTGTGGGTGCTGGGACTATAGGTGAGGCAGCTGCTATACCAATCTTGAGAGCACAGGCCTCTATGCTGTTCTGCTGCGTCACTGGCTTTGTGACACAGGCGATTTACTTAGTGAACTTCTTGGAACTGAAGTGAAAATGACACTAGTTTTTTGTGAGCATCCAGATGATTATTTTTTGCTTTGTGTATTTGAAATGTGTTGCTATATTGCCCAGGTTGGTCTCCAACTTAGTGATCCTCTTAGGGCAGATTCTGAGAGGCCAGGATTGTAGGCACATTGCACAGTGCCAGCATTGTGGGGATTATTAATTTGCTTTATCTTGTAGGCTGCAAGGACCCTCATGGCGCTCTAGGGAACACAGTTAAGAGTTGTCACTAGTTTATGTGAGGCTTATAAAAGCAAACTGTGCACAGCCTTTAGTAGCCCATGTTCTAACAGACAGTACTGACAGGGAATGGACCACCAGAATGCCTGCTGCACACAGTTTATTACACGCTTGCTTTTCTTTCTTCTTCACATCTGTTTGCTTCAACATCTATTCATTATCTCTGCAGTATGGGTTGGCAGGTCAGGTTGTATCTAGCAGAGGTCACAGTTTCAGTTATTTGCCTTGAGTGTGTTACATCCTAGTGCTAGTCTTGTGACTATTTCCCACGTCGAGTGTTTAGTGAGGAAGCGGTTTTGTGATGGTTTGGGTGGAAGGTGGAGTGTAGACGAGAACACACTCTTTATGAATGAATGGTCTACAGATCTTTTTGGTGACAATGCATGTGGCATGTGTTAGAACTTATGTCACATACTGACATAAGTTCCTCTGACACATTTATATATCATGATTTGTTAAAGTATGTTTTTCTTAGATACATTTTCTTTTGTGTGCATGAAAGCTTTCAGATATAGTTTATTAACTGTAAAGTAACTAAGCATAAAATTATAATGCCAATTTTTACACTAATTTTTAATGCTTCATTTATTACCAGTCTTGCTTGAACAATCTTTTTGAACAGAACTAATACAATATTTTGATGTGCCACAGGTAAATATTTCCATAACCTTATGGAGAGAAAGGACTTTGAAACATGGCTTGATAACATTTCTGTTACATTTCTTTCTCTGACGGACTTGCAGAAAAATGAAACTCTGGATCACCTGATTAGTCTGAGTGGGGCGGTCCAGCTCAGGCACCTCTCCAATAACCTGGAGACTCTCCTCAAGCGGGACTTCCTCAAACTCCTTCCCCTGGAGCTCAGTTTTTATTTGTTAAAATGGCTCGATCCTCAGACTTTACTCACGTGCTGCCTAGTCTCTAAGCAGTGGAATAAGGTGATAAGTGCCTGTACAGAGGTGTGGCAGACTGCATGTAAAAATTTGGGCTGGCAGATAGATGATTCTGTTCAGGACGCATTGCACTGGAAGAAGGTTTACTTGAAGGCTATTCTGAGGATGAAGCAATTGGAGGACCATGAAGCCTTTGAGACCTCGTCATTAATTGGACATAGTGCCAGAGTGTATGCACTTTACTACAAAGATGGACTTCTCTGTACAGGTAAGGGACCTGGGAAGGCTGTGGGGGAGGGAAGCAATGGTCCTTTTCTTTAATAACTTACAAGGATTAATCCTTTTAAGATCCCCTTGAGCTTTCTTGAATCCCCCCTAAAACAACAACAAAAAACCTTGAGAAGAGCAAGTGTTGGTTATACAGGATATTTGTAATGGCATTTCCTCTGAGTAGATGTCCTGGCTCCTCTTCTCTCTGGAAGAGTCATTTCTTTAAGAATGTATGAGAAGGAGACAGAGGCAGGTGGATCGCTGTGAGTTCAAGGCCAGCCTGGTCTACAAAGCGAGTCCAGGACAGCCAAAGCTACACAGAGAAACTCTGCCTCAAAAAACAAAAACAAAACAAAAAAGAATGTACGAGAAAATCTTTAGATATTCTCTTAAGTATATTATGAATCAGAAAACTATAAGGTGTACTTCTTGTTTCTTATTTTATCATTTAAAAAATTTTTATTCTGCTGGGCGTGGTGGTGCACGCCTTTAATCCCAGCACTCTGGAGGCAGAAGCAAGAGGATCACTGTGAGTTCAAGGCCAGCCTGGTCTACAAAGCGAGTCCAGGACAGCCAAAGCTACACAGAGAGACCCTGTCTCGAAAAAACAAAACAACAACAAAACCTTTTTTTTTTACACTAGGTGGTAGTGACACTCACCTTTAATCCCAGTGCTCAGGAGGTGGAGGCAGGCAGATCTCTGAGTTCGAGGCCAGCCTGGTCTATAGAATGAGTTCCAGGACAGCCAGGGCTACACAGAGAAACCAAAACCCAAATCACTTTAGGTCTAGCAAGAACATTTTGGATGAATTATTTAACCTGTTTGTTTCCTTGCCTTTAAAATAATGGGAAGGGACAAAGTCCTACCTTGCTCTAAAACCCTGTTATCCTAAGAATTGGATATTGAAAGTTTGGACATGGAAACAAAGACAGCTGGATGATTTTGTTTTGTTTTGAACTTTTTATTGATTCTTTGTGAGTTTCACATCATGCACTCCCCATCCCCTCGTCCTTGTAAAGTCCCCCTACCCCCCAGAAAGAAAATAAAACGCACATACACATACACCAAAGCATAGAAAACATCTTGTCATGGAAGCTTAGTGTGTCACATTGTATCCCACAGTATGCCACTCTGACCTTCACTTGTGAATGTTCACTGCAGTGAGTATTGGTCTGGTTCGAGGTCTCTGGCTTCTGTGACACCACTGATACTGGATCTTCACCAGACTCCTCCTGGTTATCCTGTTGCCCTGTGTCGTGGCAATACTGCAGCTTTAGGTCAGCAGGACTAGTGCTTTCACATGCTTCAACGGTTCACAGATGATGTAGTTTTGGGGGTGGGCCAACTCAAAGCCCTGGATCTGGGCCTGAATGCTAGCTTGGCTGGCCACCTGCTGGCTATCTTGCATCTGCACCACTAGAGTGAGCTCTCCAGCACTGCTCTGGCTAGGCTACCCAATGCCTCCATCAGCAGGAGGCAGAGTCAGCTCTCCCATTCTCATGCCCTCAAGGCCGGCTCCCCAGCACCCACACCCACACCCACCTCCAGAACTACCTTCACTGTGCTGCCCAGTCAAGGCTCAGGGCCGACTCTCCCAAGTGCTGCCAGTTCTCCCGCTCTCACATTCTTGGGGCTAACTCACATGTGCTTTCCCATCAGGGCCAGCTCTACTGTGTTGCCCAGATAAGGTGCAGGGCTCACTCTCCCAAGAGCTGCTAGCAAGCTGGATGTTTTTTGTTTTTGTTTTTGGAGACAGGGTCTCTGTGTGTTAGCCTTGGCTGTCCTGGACTCCCTTTGTAGACCAGGCTGGTCTTGAACTCATAGCAATCCACCTGCCTCTACCTCCCAAGTGCTGGGATGAAAGGTGTGGCTAAGCTGGATGGTTTTTAAACTAGGCATTCAGTGACTGTATGACATGCTGTTCTGTACAGAATAATCTACCATAGCAGTGCTTTCAGTTTTAAATGAGTTTATTAAGTCTATGGCAAGCAGCAGGTTAGAGAATAAGCAGCAAGCAGTAGAACAAAGCAACAGCTAGTTAACACCATCAGATTGAACACTTCTAGGTAGCAGAGATGCCAGGAACAGCCTGCTTGGGAAAGCAAGCACAGGGTAACACTTAACAAAGAGCGGTCTTACAAACGTCCAGCAAAAATCACCGGGAAGAACCCGAGACAGCCAGCTGACTTTCCCAATTAAAAGAGTCCTGTAGAGTGAGACTTCTGAGTAAATAGTGGCAGATGACATCATCAAATTGGGTGCTAACTTAGCATCCCTAAAAAACTGACTAGGGAAGTTCAGTCAGTCATTTGTATTCCCAGTTGAGTTTTCTTTCATTGGACACACTTCCCTGGCTGAACTTCTGCTTTTCCATTCCCACTACAGGGTTTTTTTGGTTTTGTTTTAAGTTTTTCCAGAGTTTCTCTGTGTGGCCTTAGCTGTCCTGGACTTCCTTTGTAGACCAGGCTAGCCTTGAACTCCTGCCTCAGACTCCCTGAGTACTGGGATTACAGAGATGTGCCACCAGGCACTTTTATATTATGTGATAAATAGTAACTTTGGTTGGAAATAACTTACCTACTAGCTATTCTGAAAGACACAGTGTTTTAAACACCCTTAGCTGCTTCTGGTGTTTTTGTTTTTTTGTTTTTTTGTTTTTTTCAATAATGCTTTTTTTTTAAAAAAAGATGTATTTATTTATTATTATGTATACAGTGCTCTGCTTGCATGTACTCCTGCCAGAAGAGGGCACCCTATCACATTACAGATGGTTATGAGCCACCACGTGGTTGCTGGGAATTGAACCGTAGGACCTTCGGAAGAACAGGCGGTGCTCTTAACCACTGAGCCATCTCTCCAGCCCTTGCTGGTGTTTTTTGTTTGGTTGTTTTTGTTTTGTTTTGTTTTGTTTCTTCTTCTTCTTCTCCTCCTCCATCCTTCTTCCCCTTCTTTTCCCAGGGGGTTAACTTATTCTTGCACAAGATGCCTTGGAGGATACTTGAAATGTCTTAGTTGCTTTTCTGTTGCTGTGATAATACATCACAGCCAAAGCAACCTAAGAGAAAGCATTTGATTTGAGGCTCATGGACGAAAGTCCATGACCATGACCAGGAACACAGCAGTAGGCAGATAGGCAAGGTAGGCAGAGGTATGGTTATTGGAGCAGTAGCTGAGAACATGAGGCACAGAAAGATAACTGGAAGTGGTATGGACATGTTCTTTCCTTTTTTATTTTTTTTAAAGATTTCTTTCTTTAATTTTATTTTATGTGCATTGGTGTGGGGTGTCAGATCCTTGGAATTGGAATTACAGTTGTGAGCTGCCATGTGGGTGCTGGGAATTGAACCCAGGTCCTTCAGAAGAGTAGACAGTGCTCTTAACCACTGAGCTATCTCTCCAGCCCTCTTTCTTTCTTTCTTTTTTTTTTTTTTTTTTTTGGTTTTTCGAGACAGGGTTTCTCTTGTAGCCTTGGCTGTCCTCGAACTCACAGCAATCCGCCTGCCTCTGCCTCCTGAGTGCTGTGATTAAAGGCATGTGCCACCATGCCCAGCTAAGATTTATTTATTATGTATACAGTATTCTGCCTGCATGTACACTTGCATGCCAGAGAGGGCATTAGATCACATTATAGATGGTTATGAATCACTATGTGGTCCCTGGGAATTGAACTCAGAACCTCCGGAAGAGCAGTCAGTGCTCTTTAACCTCTGAGCCATCTCTCCAGCATGGACATTTGCAAAGCCCACCCCCACTGACATACCTCTTCCAACAAGGCCACATCTAATCCTTTTCAAACAGTTCCACCAACTGGGAACCACGTATTCAATTATATGAGCCTATGGGAGCCATTCTCATTCAAACTACCACACTGGAGTAAGGGACAGGAAAGCCCTCACTCTCAAAGTACACTTTTAATAAGTTTAAAGAAAGAAAATTGTTACAGTTTTAAGTTTTGTGATACTATAAAATTATAATGGATGTATTTCTATAAATTGTTGATAGCTATCCACATTTAGTCAGCACTTTGGGTTTTTGTTGTTGTTTGTTTTTCGAGACAGGATTCCTCTATGCAGCCCTGGCTATTCTAGACTCACTTTGTAGACCAAGCTGGCCTCGAACTTACAGTGATCCACCTGCCTCTGCCTCCCAAGTGCTGGGATTAAAGGTGTGCACCACCATGAGCACTTTGTTTTTTGAGACAGGGTTTCTCTGTATAGCCCTGGCTGTCCTAGAACTCTTTGTAGACCAGGCTGGCCTCCAACTCACAGAGATCCACCTGCCTCTGCCTTCCCATTGCTGGCATTAAAGGCATGTGCCACCACTCTTGGCTTTAAATTTTATCCTATATAAAGTACATATTTTCCCATGTGGTGACTTAGTCTGAAATGCCAGGCACTTTTTCAGTTTGCCACTTGAGGCATTTCATGGTTTAAACTTGCTTTGTGCTTTGTGGTTTCCCTGTAAGCCTTGATTTTTGGAACATTATCATCCATTTTTCTGTATTTTGATGTGCTTTTTTAGTTGTAAGGGTTTTTAGTCTGTAGCAGATTTTCTTTGTTTTTAGATTAAGATACAATATTGATTTGAATATTGGCAGTGGATGGCTTGTCTTCACAGTTGCCTCTAGCTTTCTTTTAGGGAGGTTTCTTTTTTTGTTTATTGCTTGTTTGCTTTAAAAAGATTTATTTATTATGTATACAGTGCTCTGCCTGCATGTTTGCCTACACTCCAGAAGAGGGCATTATACATCATAGATGGTTGTGAGCCACCACGTGGTTGCTGGGAATTGAACTCCGGACCTCTGAAAGACCAGTCAGTGCTCTTAACCTAGGAGCCATCTCTCTAGCCCCTGCTTTGTTTTTGTTTTGTTTTAGTTTTTCGAGACAGGGTCTCTCTGTGTAGTGCTGGGATTAAAGGCATGTGCCACCACCGCCCGGCGACTGCTTTGGTTTTTTTAAAGATAGTATTTCTCTGTGTAACAACCCTGGCTGTCCTGGAACTCACTCTGTAGACCAGGCTGGCCTTCAACTCAGAGAGAATCACTAGGACAGCCAGAGCTGGTACACAAAGAAACCCTGTCTCAAAAGAGGGGTAGGATGGGGGGGGGGGGGGGAGGGGGGGGGGGGAAACAAATTTCAGTTTTCACTGTGGGGAAATTATGAAATCCTGATTTTGGCAGTAAGTTTATGGAGACTCAGACTAGCACCTTGAGAAAGCAGTCAGAGGGTGACAGCTAACAAATGGCCTGGTGTGCAGAGTGGTAACTCTGCCTCTGTTATGCAGTTTATTTCTGAGATGATGAGAGAGGAACCTAGTGTTCTTTGTGATAGTCAATAGCTACTTATTTATGAAGTGTCTGCCATTAAAAACAATGTGGGGGCACAGGGCAGTTCTTTGCTCAGAGGGTAAACACGCTCTATCAGGAAGATGACTTAATGTAGGCGAAAGTCTCCCTAAGGACTGTGCACAGTCCTTGCCTTTCCAGAGTGCAGCTGCTGCTGCACTGCAGTGTATCATCACCATGTGGGATTCAGGTGTGGATGGCTAAATCTGACTTTACAAGAGAAGTCAAGTCTAGATTTTTTGTGAAACGTGCTGATTATTTTTTCAGTAGTTATCTTTATCTAAATGTTAAAATACTGTACGTAAGTAATGTACAGCCTATGAGCTCTGCTGTAACCTTTGGACTGAGTGAGAAAAAGGAGATCTGTAACAGTGCTAGTAAGAGGACGTGTGACTGAGGGTGCAGCTCAGTAGAACACTAGCCTTGTATGAGCACAGTTTTAGTTTGATGCCCCAGCTCTACCCCCACCAAAAAAGAAAAGGTAGTTAATTAAGTTTTGTAGGGAAACTTTATTTCTCAGAGGAACAAATAATTCCTGTATTAGGGAAAAGTTTGGTTTTATACAAAGTGTTTATTGGATGGTGCCATTCACTGTTGCTCATGTGCTTTCTCCAGAAGGAACATCATCCTGTTGGCCTTGCTTTCCTGCTGCCTGCAGACTGACAGGACAATGCAGAAGCCAGCACTCAGGGGTGCTGTTTGTACATGGCTAGAGACCATGTGATTCTCTAGTATCTAACATGGGCATCTCATATCTGTGAAGTAAGAAGTGGGCTTGACTTCTCAAAGCCTCCTAGCAGGAAAATCAGACCCCTCCACAAAATGCTTGGTTTCAGGATTTTTTTTTCTGGAACCTTTTGGTGAATTTCTGTGACCCCATAATTCTTGCATTCTGCATCCCTGCAAAGCCAACTCCATGTAGACATTGCTTGCAAGTTCTACCTCTGGTCCCCATCTGTCATAGCTGTTGTGGCCTCTCTATGTATTGCTGAATAAACCTAGGAGTTATTTTTCTGGCTTGGAACTCTTCAGTGGCCTGTTTAGTTTGAGTTCTCCTTTTTCCAAAATTAAGGTTTTCACGTTAAAATATCTGGCAGAACCATTATGAGTGCCTTGCAAAGCGGAAGACAATTCTGCTGTGCATTGCCCTACATATTACAGGGCATGTAGCACTCTCTGCCCTCACCTCTGCGTCATCGTGCCAGCTCCATCCTTATCATTCAAGTGAGTTAAAACTTGAAAAAAAATTTTTTTAAGCTATAAAATCTTTTCCTCAAACACACCAAAGTTTGGCTTAAAAGAAGAACTGGAGCATAGTTGAGGAGCAGCTGTGCCCAAGCCTGAGGCATGTTGTGGGACACCTGCTATGCTATGAAGCACAGCTATAATCCCAGGAGACTTCATCTGAAACACTGTATGTCCTTGCATTTGCTGTGGGGTTGTGGTTTCCCACTAGTGACTGTGTGAGTGATATTGTGTACTTACATGTCAGAATAAGGGCCATGAGAGGAGGAGGGGGCTCCTGCCTGTGGTAGTCATCTTACACACCCATGTTAACTGAATGAAATTACCAGTTAAACACTGACAGCAGATCAGAAGGACCTCCATCTTTCTGTGCTCTGCTGTGCTGCATAGGAGCCATGTCCTCTGTTGGGTTCCTGAACTTGTCTAGATTAAGGTATGAAATGGGAAATACCAGAATTAAAAGACTTGGAAAATAAAAGGACAGTGTCACGTTAATACTTTGTTACATGTTGAAGTATTAATACTTTTGACAAATTGAATTAAACAAAACACACTTTTCATTTTTCTAAGTAACTATTGGAAGACAAATTCTATGTGGTCTCTATTGGGTACACTGTTGCTGACCTCTGGTTCTCAACAGTGTTAGTGATGATGGAGATTTGCCTGACACCCTTTCTAAGATTATAGGGCTGTGGTCCACAACTCCAGGCTAAAATGTTTTAGCTTCCTGTTTGTATGGGATTTGTCTTTGTTTCTTTCTTCTGTGATTTGGGGTAGAACTCAAAACGCTGCACCAGCATTCCACCACTGAGCAGGGCCCTCAGTGCTCTCCGTGTTCCAATAAAGATCCCTTGGTGATCCTCAGAGTCTCCCATGTCCATCACAACCAGCAGCAAACCCGAGAGAAAATGGAGATCTAAACAGCTCCACATGGAAATCTTGCCCATAGTCCTTGGCAAGTAATGGTTATTTAAGCCATCCTCTGAGACACTGGCTCTTGATTAAAGGTGAACTCCGGCCCCCTTTGCTCCCCACCAAACAGGGTTTCTCTGTGTAGCCTTGGCTGTCCTGGAACTTGCTCTGTAGACTAGGCTGGCCTTGAAATTCCAGATGCACCTGCCTCTGCCTCCCAAGTGCTGGGATTAAGGTGTGTGCCACCACTGCCCTGTTGGAATTTTTTTTATGTGTATGAGTTCTGCCTGTATCTATATCTGTATGTTTTGTGCCCTCAGAAGCCAGATGAGGTGTCAGATCCCCTCAAACTAGAGTTGCAAATGATTGTGCCCCACCATGTGGGCGCTGGGAATTGAACCCAGATCAAAATAGTATTTGCTCTGAACCTTGGAACCATCTCTCCAGCCCCTAAGGCAGAATTCTTATGTCTGGTATTTAATATTTGGGATTGCAAGATAAATAAAAGCTCCTGAATTACCACCATGATTAGTGTAACCTTTTCATCAGAGGCCATGCTGTGACCTACATCCTTGGGCTGGGAACCCTTTACTTAGGTGACTGTAAACAGCTGGGAGGAAGAAGCTGTACTACTTAGGCTCTGCAGACATTGATCAGTCTGTCTGTAAAGAGTCATACTCATTCCCAAGGAAACCTTTGCTGTCCCTTTTAGCCTGGCCCGAATGCCTCATGGTTTTGCCAATTCACTATGGGCCAATTGGTCTTGGAGTCATGTCAAAATACACATCCATTTAGGCCCTCACACACTCAGGGCCTCCTCGATTCCCTTAGCCCTACTATCCATTGAGGTTCCTTTTGACACCTTTCAAGGAGGCTCAAGAAATTACTTTAAGTTATCCAATGATCTGAGGCTAAACTTTTATCCCTCTTAGAATGCATTGTGCTTTCCTAGTTAGCATTCCTTGTAACTTGGGACTGTCGGGTAATGAGTGGAGAAGCATGCAAGTGTAAGACAAACCTAATCAAATCTGAAAGTCCTTAATAGCCAGAGATTTATGAACTGTTTCAAGTGGAGGCATGAAGGGATATTTTAATATCCATCTGTAACCCAGAAGATAAAGGGAAAACAACAAGCTTGGATTCTGTCCTGGTAAATCTAATGCCACTTTGAGGCCCAGCAAGTCACATTATCCTATCTGTGGTTTGGCTTTCTTAGCCCTAAAGTGGAAGTACTACAGAGGGAACCACGGAGAGCCTCTTGGGGTAATGAGTTTCCTTCTTCAAGGTATCTAGGTCATACTAACCTTCCTGGTTTTTCTCTTCAAGGGTCAGATGACTTGTCTGCAAAGCTGTGGGATGTAAGCACAGGACAGTGTGTTTACGGCATCCAGACCCACACTTGTGCAGCTGTGAAGTTCGATGAACAGAAGCTTGTGACAGGCTCTTTTGACAACACCGTGGCCTGCTGGGAATGGAGTTCTGGAGCCAGGACCCAGCACTTCCGGGGGCACACGGGAGCTGGTGTGTTCTGCTTTTTCAAGGGTCTTTGCAATTACTTTAGCCATGCCTCTTAAGACTAAGAGTTAAATATTTTATTTTAGGTTTTTTTCTTTTTACTTGCTTGCTTGCTTTAACCTGCCATTTTCTCTTCTTAACCACTGCAGCTATTTCCCTGCATTTCAGTTACTTGTACTTGGAACCTTTTCCATAGTTTTGCTTTTCCTTGGCCTTTGAAGCACTCTTTTGTGTACCTGTATTCTGGAAGAAGTAGCTGTCATTTCTCAGTTCATTTCCCCTGCTGCACTGTCCTATTTGTTTTTAGTGGATTCCATACTGTCACACTTAGACATTCGGACATTTATAGATTTAGAGCTAGAAAACCGCTGGGCAGAAGGTAGTTGATGGATTGTGTGGCCTTCAGAGTACACCCAGTTAGTGCCTGGCTGCTAAGTGAATAAAACAAGCAGCATCCTGGGGTAACATGAAAGAAATTTCAATTGCCGAGTGTTAAAGGAACTTTTATTTTCCTTGTTCAATTGTCTGGGAGGCTTCATGCCTCCTCCTGCTAACCTAGGCCTAGTCCTGGAAGCTTCTAGCCTCCATACAATCTAATCTAGGCCTAGAATGTTTTCAGCCTCTGCTTAATAAGCTCATTCACTCTTTCTTGTTCTTTCTGAGCTCTAGGCTGGCTGGTTCAACTCAGCTTTTCTGACTTAAAACTCTTCTCCCAGCTGACTTATTTAATCTGACTTCTCTCTTGGCCCAGAATTGCTCTGCTTGGCCTCAAACTAATTCAGCAATCTTCTCTAACCTTCTGGCTTCTTCTCATTTTCTGGTCTGTTCCATCTCTACAACCCATCTCTCTATTACTGTCCTGGTAAAACTACTTCTTAAGTAGCTTCCCTTTCCTCTCCTTTCTCAGGAGAGTTGGGCACATCCTATCAAATCTTATCTGACTTATCACCTTTTCTGCTGCTCAATTAGGCATCATTTTCTTTCTTTCTTTTCTTTTCTTTTTTTTTTTTCCTTTTTTCTTTTTCAGGTTTTCTCTGTGTAGCCTTGGCTGTCCTGGACTCACTTTATAGACCAGGCTGGCCTCGAACTCACAGCGATCCACCTGCCTCCGCCTCCCAAGCACTAGGATTGAAGGCATGCGCCACCATTGCCCAGCTAGACGTCATTTTCAAACACAGGTGTTTCCTTTTATAAACTAACTTTACCTTCATTGTTTGGGATTAAAGGTACCATCACCCCTGGATCTAAGCTTTTCTTTACTTGACATGTGCTCTATACCAGGCTGGCCTTGAACTCAGATCTGTTTGCCTCTGTCTCCTGGATTGAAGGTATATTTGTGTTCCAGCTGGATCACACAGATCACGCAGACCTAGAAGATATTTGGATGTGATCTTTTGCCAGAACAACCATGTTCTGAATTAACATTCCTCTACATTCATATTTATGAGCCTATCTTACGTTCCTTAAGTTCCTTACGTTGTGCTTAGTATTCTTTTAAACCTAACTCTTTTATTAAAACCACTTCCCCACACAATCAAACTCATTTATTTATTTTTAGTCTGCTCTTACTTGTTTAGAAATCTGTGGTTTGCCAGGCGGTCTCCAGAGTGAGTCCAGGACAGCCAAGGCTACACAGAGAAACCATGTCTCAAAAAAACCGAAACAATAAAACCCAAAACTTGTTCCTCAGAGTTTCTAGAAGGAAAGACCAGCATCTCTAAGTCCCCAATGTCCTTTTGAGTTTGGTAATATTTTAAAACATACTGAATATTCACTGAATATTAACTCATCCTGAACTATAGTTGCTAGGTGTGCTACTTGAAGAAATGTAGACACTACTGAATGAATGACTAAGTCTGACCTCTAAGAGCCTTGTTTTTCTCTTCCCCGGCCTTTCTGGATCCTGGGTGCTATTCTGCAGCTTGTTTTGTTCTCATTTTTACCTTGCTATCAGGTCTTAAAAGGGTTGCCTCTGCTGGCGTTTTCCCATAAACTAGATAAAGTGGGTGTGATGTCAAGCAGGCAGCCTTAAAAACAGGATACCTTCATTTCCATCACAAAGGGAGCTTTCTCTGAGTTATCCTCTAAGATTTCTCAACCTTAGGATAAATAATATTAATAAGAGTTTTGAAATAGGTTTTCTTTATATCATAAAATTGGTTTAGTAGCTCAATTACTGTGCTCTGGTTAGGAAGTTATGTATTTGGACATCTAGGAGAATAAATGTTACTATTTTTACAAAGATCCATTGATAGTGAAGCATGTTTTAACTTTGATTGTGTTGTATGCACTAGTGTTCAGTGTGGACTACAGTGATGAACTGGATATTCTGGTGAGTGGCTCTGCGGACTTCGCTGTGAAAGTATGGGCTTTATCTGCTGGGACATGCCTGAACACGCTCACTGGGCACACTGAATGGGTCACCAAGGTAGGAAGACAAAGAAATATCTTTGGTGTCAGGCTCCACACTGGTGGGAAATGGAGCATGGTAGACTTTGTGTATATTGCAGATGAATTGTAGCCAAATAGATGCTCTCACAGAGCATGGTGGTAAACAGTAGTGATCAGCAAGTAAAAGTCACTTACATAATCCCACAGATTATCTGGAAGTAGTCATACATGTCTATAACCCTGGCACTTAAAAGGCTGGCACAGAAATACCACGAGTACAAGGCCAGCCCTGGGTTACACAAAGATACCCTCTTTGATTCAGCACTATAATTTCCATTTTGGAAAGTAAGTGAACTGAGTGACTGGGTGATGGTGATGCAAGACTTCGATCCCAGCACTTGGGAGGCAGATGCATACAGATCTTTGTGAGTTCAAGGCCAGCGTGGTCTACAGAGGGAGTTCCAGGACAGTCAAGGCTACACAGAGAAACCCTGTCTCAAAACAAACAAACATTAAACAAAAAATAAGTGTTGCAAGTTAGGGCTATAGCTCAATGGTAGACTGCTTACCTAGCATGAGGCTCTGGGTTTGATCTTCACAACTAAATGCAGCCCCCTGCACCCCCACACACATACACAACCCAACAGAAATGACTAAACAAAACCACTATCAACACCAACAAAAAAGTGATGTTTGCAAATGTGAGACAGGGAAGAGCGGTGTGTAGCTGAGTGGTAGAACCACGTATAAAGTTCTATGATCTAACTCAGCAGCACCTCCTTGACAAACTATAAGGGGAGCAAAGAAGAAAAATGAGTCTTTAACAGAATATTGTGATGTTTTCTTGTTTTCAAAACAAAATGACTGTGTTTCAAATGCAGTATTAGTGGCAGATATCTTATGCAGACATATTTTTCTTAAGCTCATTATGCTGTTTTCCAAGAGGCTGGGAATGTAGGAGTAAACACAATGGACCTTGGCCTGATATGATGCATTTTAAACTAATATAGTTATTAAGTACTAAAGTCACAAATAAGTCTGTTTAACTAAATTCTGCGAAGGAGAAGTATAGTGTAGTATCAGAAAGTCTAGGAACTAGTTAGGAGACGCTTTCTGAGAAGGGCAAACAAGGTGACTAAACTAGCTGGGGAAGGAGCACATGGAGCATTCCAGACAGTGTGATCCATGTACATGTGCTCAGGGGTCGGAAAGCATCTGTGCAGCTGTGCTACAGAGGGGGGAGCTGGCTTTGTACATGAGCTAGTGGTCAGAGTAATGTTAGAAGATACTAGAAATGTATCGGGGAAACTACTGGCAGTTATGGTTTAGGGTCTGCTATGATTTATGTATGAGGAACACGAGTTAAGTGTGGGAAACTGGCAAGGAGAAACACTGACAGACACAGGATGCCCAGTTAGGCTTAGATTTGGGTGGCAATGCATGATGGATCTGTTTTGTTTTTCTTTTTGGTTTTTTGAGACAGGGTTTCTCTGTGTCATAGCCCTGGCTGTCCTGGAACTCTCTTTGTAGGCCATGCTGGCCTTGAACTCACAGAGATCCACCTGCCTCTGCCTCTGCCTCCCAAGCACTGGGATTAAAGGCATGCGACACCATGCCTGGCTCTGATGGATCTATTTTTAAGATAAAGCCACCTAAAGTTACTCATTCATATAGCCGTGGTGGCTCACGCCTTTAATCCCAGCACTCAGGAGGCAGAGGCAAACGGAATGCTGTGAGTTCAAGGCCAACCTTGTCTACAAAGTGAGCCTAAGACAGCCAGAGCTACACAGAGACCCTGTATCAAAAAAAAAAAAAAAAGTTACTCATTCATTGTAGGCTAACAAGAAGAAATAAAGGCCCTGGTATGGTGCTGCACGCCTTTAATCCCAGCACTTAGGAGGCAGAGGCTGTTCTGTCTCAGAACCACCCAACACCCCCCCCCCCAAAAAAAGAAAGAAAGAAGCAGATGCCTCCCAGGTTTTAGGTTGGATGGGCAATCTAAAATTTTCTCTGAATATGTAAAAGTAAAGACAGGGTAATTTGTGAGAAGATAGGTAACTACTGGGCATATTCACTTATTTAATAGAGAAGTTGTATATTATAGGCAGCTCTAGTAGATATGGGCTCAGGATTCTGCCTGTGATGTTCCTTCCTCCTCCTTTTATGACTTGAATTCCATCATCTATATTAAATTCTTAGGCACATTAACCAAGGCATTGGGGCAGCACTGAACAGAGGTGCCTGATGCTTGCCAGCAGGTCTGCCAAGTGTGGGTGCATCTATAGCTCAGGCCTCTGAGTGTGCTGACTTAAAGGTTACTAGGACATAACAATACCAGATGACTCAGAGTGCTATGGAGTTTTACCTTTTCCTGTTACTATGTTTGCATGGTTCTATTTGATTTTCACTGCATTTATATGAAGTAAGGTAATAGGCATTCTGACTCATATCTTACAAATGAGTAAACTGGAATGCAGCTTGGTGGGAGACTCTGGGTTCAGTTCCCAGCACTAAATGACCACCAGCTGCCTGGTCTCGTCCAGGCCTGCATAGTTACCAGATCTCTGAGACCAGACACCAGATTCTTATCTGAGTCTGGTGTTTTCTCTTATATTGTACACATACTTAGGAAAACAGATGATTTTTGTTTATATCTGTGTGGACATTTTTTCTGTTCCTTATTTATTTGTTAATTTTGAGGACTGGGTCTTTTTCGGTAGCCCTGGTTGACCTGGACTCACTATGCATGTCACGTTGGGATTGTTCTCACACAGATCTGCATGTCTTTGCCTTCCACATGCTGAAATTAAAGGCCTGCAGTGCCACACGTAGCTCCTTAAATCTGTGTCTAATAACAGCAGTCATACATAATAAAGGGAATCCATTACTGGGGGTTAAACTGCGGCCTTGTACATAGTGGGCAAGTATTTCACCATGCTACATTCCAAGTCCACACCTTATGATTTAAAAAATTAGTGCTGATGTTAGTACTTCCAAACTAAAGATAAGATCACATGCTTCCACCTGGTGGTGATGGTACACGCCTGTAATCCCAGCACTCAGGATGCAGAGGTCTCTGAGTTGGAGCTAGCCTGATCTACAGAGTGAGTTCCAAAATAGCCAAAGCTACACAGAGAACCCCTATCAAGAAAGAAAAAGAAAAACAAACAAACAAACAAGATCAGATGTTCCCAACATCATTAAGATACAGCTAGCTTCAGAATCTGGTGGTAGTAAAACTGTTAGGAGTTAACCTAATAGAATTCCACGTTATTTTTCTTTTTTAAATTCCATATTATTAAAAAAATTCCATATTATATATTCTATTATCAATAAAGCTCATTTTCGTATTATAATTTAAAAACAATATAAAGTAGCAAAGGAACAAAGTGAAAGGGTCTCTGAATAATGTAGAATGCTTCTGCTTGTAGGTGGTTTTGCAGAAGTGCAAAGTCAAGTCTCTCTTGCACAGCCCTGGAGACTACATCCTCTTAAGTGCGGACAAATACGAGATCAAGGTAAGTCTTCTCCCTCTGTAATTTATCTTATCAAAGAAAAATTAGCATATAAGAACTAAAAAGGTAAACAAAAGGAGCCGATTGTTGCCAGGGAGAGGTCTTAGTCCAAGTCAACTCCCCCCACCCCCACACACACACGAGACAGCCTTGACTGTCCTTGAATTCACGGTATAGACCAGGCTGGCCTCCCAGAGATCCACCTGACTCTGCTTCCCCTTCAAGGCCTGTGTCACCACTTTCCGGCAGTTCAAGTTATCTTACACTCATTGGAGGTGGTTATGTCATACCTCTGTATGTTGGGCAGTTTCTGTAATTTTTAATTGAACTAAGTCCAGGAAGCTAGTGAGAGTCAGCACCTGAATTTTGATTTCCAGCATCCATTAAAAAGGCTAGGAATGGTGGCACACACCTGTAATCCCAGTGCTGGGGAAGCAGAGATAAGAAGATTCCTGGGACTTGCTGGCCAGCAGTGCAGCCAAATTGATGAGCTGCAGATTCTGTGAGAGACCCGCATCTCAGAAAATAGAGTAGAGTGATTGAAGAAAACACCCAACATCAACCGCAGGTTTCCACATGAACTCATACCGGTATACAAACACTGGCATATACACATACAAAAGAGAAAGCACAGAAAATTGTTCCACATGTTCTTACTGAGTTTTGGGCCTTCTTTGTTTTTGTTTTTTAATGTTTTGAGAGGGCTCAATCATGTAGCTCATAGTGACCTCAAACTTGTAATCCTCCTGCCTGAGCATGCTAAGTACTAAGACTCTTCTTTTTTGGTTTTTCGAGGCAGGGTTTCTCTGTGTATTAGCCTTGGTTGTCCTGGGTTCACTCTGTAGATCAGGTTGGCCTCAAACTCACAGCAATCCACCTGCCTCTGCCTCCCAAGTGCTGTGATTAAAGGTGTGTATTCTTAAAGCTCATACCTCCTACCTTCCTCAGTTCTTAGGTCTAAACTATAAAAGTGTTAACAGTTTGCCAAGAATTTACAAGACACTCGTGTTTCTTTGCTTTTGACAATTATATTTTAATTGAAATCTTAAGCCGTATTTGTGGTGGACATTATCTTCATTCAAAAAGGTTATTTTACCTAAGATCACATAGAATCCAGACTTATGCTTGTGACTCTTGACTAAAACAGGAGTCTTGCATGTATTTCCTTTGTGTCTGTTAGCAGGTGCCACTTTTTTTTTCTTCTTCAAGCTGCACTGTATATGCCCAAGCTTTTCTTTTTTTTTTTTTTTCTGACAGGGTTTCTCTGTAGCCTTGGCTGTCCTGGAACTTACTCTGTAGAGCAGGCTGGCCTTGAACTCACAGAGATCCACCTGCCTCTGCCTCTCAAGTGCTGGGATCAAAGGCATGCACCACTACTGCCCAGCTAAGTTTTTCTTTAGTATAATCATCTTCCTTTTTATTTTTTTTATTTTTTTAAGATTTGGCCAATTGGAAGAGAAATCAACTGTAAGTGCTTAAAGACATTGTCTGTCTCTGAGGATAGAAGTATCTGTTTGCAGCCAAGACTTCATTTTGATGGAAAGTACATTGTCTGTAGTTCAGCCCTTGGTCTGTACCAGTGGGACTTCGCCAGTTATGATATTCTCAGGTAATGTTTCCTTGGGCTAGCTATGTGCTCTGTCTTTGAAAGTCTGTACAGTTCAATAGTGTAAAGAAAAGACTGATTATCTGAGTGTGCAGTCAGTGTCTTCTTTTGGAAAGAACTGCATCAATTAACAACAGCCCTCAGGCAAATGTTTTAGAGCCACGTGAGGAAGGGTCATATGCTGAACCCTGAAGATCAAGTTCTCATCCCTCCTTTACTCGGAATCATGATCTGATCATGATCCTCCCTTTCTGGATTCACAATCTATTTTCTGGTAAATGAGAGGCATAGAAGGGAAGACCTTTCCAACCTCCTTTAGGTCTATTTTTGGGGCAGGAGTTCAAGACAGAGTGTCTCTGTGTAGCCCTGGCTGTCCTGGAACTAGCTCTTTAGACCAGATTGGCCTTGGATTTAGGAATATACCGTCT
Organism: Acomys percivali; assembly: GCA_907169655.1. NCBI lineage: Eukaryota > Metazoa > Chordata > Mammalia > Rodentia > Muridae > Acomys > Acomys percivali. The sequence goes on along the minus strand of OU015750.1, from coordinate 11,555,902 downwards.
TTACCTCGCAAATGCTGGGATTAAGGCATGTACCACCATGCCCAGTCTAGTCTAGTATTTTAAGTTCAACTTCATTGTCAGTTGCACTTCTGCATTGTTATTTGCTCCTGACTCCTAGTGGAGTCTAGTCAATAAGTGGCCTTATGTTGACTAATGACCAAACTATGATTCATCTCCCTCCGAAGAAATTTTATCTAAGAGTTTCAATGATAATTTTGTGTCCCAGTTCCTAGGAACTGGAAGTTTATGTTGGCATGTCTGAATGTAGTCTCTCGTACTGCATACCTATTAACAATTCAGTCAGTGCTCCATAGCACTGAACATTGCTGTTGTTGTTTATATATATATATGACAATACATTCAGAGTCAGCCTTCTATGGGAGCTGATTATACTCGTAGAACTTTGATGAGCTTCATCATCACTCTGGTCTCAGCTATAGCTCCATTTGTGTCTGAGTCATAGGATAATTAATTAGGTTTCAGATATGTTAGAATCATTCGTAGATTGTGCTTTGAGAAATAGGTCAAAAGCAGCCTAAAAATGAGTCATGGTACAAGCCCTATATTCCACATCTCCTCCTAGTCCAGCATTCATCCAGCCATAGCTATATTGTTCAGTAGGCACAGTGTACTAGGAAACCAGGGGCATTAAAAGTGAGGAAAGAAACTTTGAAAAGAACCCAAGCCAGTGTTGTGGACACTGTAGTCTCAGCACTTGGCAGGTGTGGGCTGGAGAATCTAGAGTTCAGAGCCATTCTTAAGCTACATAGTTAAAAAAGTTGAAGGTAAACTATGTGAATTCGTATGTCAAGAAACACAGAAGCAATGAGATAGCAGAGGAGGTAAAAGTCTTACTACCAAACCTGACCACACGAGTTTAATTTCTAGAACCCAGAAGGTGGAAGGAGAAAACTGACTTGTACAAGTTGTTATGATGGGTGGGGATGGGGTGTGTGGCGTTAACTGTAAGAGAAGCCACATCCTTTTCAGCTGAATTTTGCTTTTATTTGAGCTGTACTTCTGGGGAAGGCTGTAAAGGTACGGTGAACAGTGGGGTCACTGTTTCAGTGCTTCCTGCCCAGAGCGGTGTCTCTAAGGAGTCCTAGAAGGAAAGTCTCTTGATGTTTTAGAGCTTGGACATACGAGCTGATAGTGAACCTGCATGATTGTTTGCTGATAAAGTTTAAAGTTAAAAGGAACAATTTTATCTCTGTTTTTTCTACCTCCTAACACAAATAAAGGAAACCGTTTTGAAATTCTAGCACAAATCTTGAAGCTAACTAAAACAACAAAATCCCCACAAAACACAGAGCACAGACGACAACAAGGTGTGCACTTTAACTGAACAGTCTGTGTGTCTGGAACAGGAAGGGTTACTCAGTCCAGGACCAGACAGCCAGTAGGCCTTTTGTCTCTTGGTTTTTAGGACAGGGCTTCTCTATGTAGCCCTGGCATTTTTGGAACTCACACTGTAGACCAGGATGGCTTCAACTCAGATTTTCCTGACTCCCCTCCTGAGTGCTGGGTTTAAAGGTGTGCGCCACCAGGGCCCAGGATCAGGAAGGATTTCTGTTTTCACTTCTGAAATTCCTGTCAAGTTCAGTATTCTCTTCTGCCACATTGTATTTTAATCTTGGGATTCAACTCTTCACCTTTTGAAACAACCTAGTTTCCATTGAACCTAGTTCTTTTGTTTTCTAAAACTTGTAATGTCAGGCTTTCCCTACACATACTCTGCTGTTTGACAGTAATAATGTGTTGTTTCCCTGTCCCTGACATTCTGTTTTGTTTCCTTCTAGCTCAGTAGTTCTCAATCTTCCTGGGTTTTGTGACCCTTTAATACAGTTCTCCTCATGCTATAGTGACCCCAACCATAAAATTATTTTCATTGCTACTTCATAAGTTAGAAATTGTAATGTGAATATCTGCATTTTCTGATATAAATCAATGCCCACCAGGGGTTACAGCCCACAGGTTGAGAACCACTGCTCTAGCTAATATCGTTTGCTGTTCTTACTTGTCCTGGTTACCAGCCTTCCCCATTCTACTTGGCCTCTTTCTTGGACATAAGCCTGTTGCTGCTGTCCTGGTTAACACCTAAACTAACCTCCCAACCAAAGGGGCCTAAGGCGGCTGTTGTGGGGAAGTGCTGTAGACCCCACCTCAGCTCTTTTCCTAGTAACAAATTACCGGACTTTTCTTGTCAATCCTGTGCTTGACACATGGATGCTGCTTTGATTGTTCATTGTTTTCTTTTTTCATTGGTGCTGCTAATGCATTGGGTCTCCCATTCTGTGCCTTTGTCATCAATATCTGGAAACTGCCACCCTGTGAAATCTGACCACTTTTCTGACTTAGCCAGTTGTTTCTAAAAATTTATGAATCCATTGTTAATATATATTTACAAATTATTGGAAATTTCTAGTGTCTCCAGCCAGTAGTATTTCTAGAGAAAAAGCCATTTGCTTGCAGCCTGAGAGACTTGGTAATACTTGGTTCTTGATTTTAGATTTGTTCTAGACTTCAAGATGTCCCTGATGATGAATCAGGCTTTTGTATCTAGTAGTAGGAACTGCCTCTTGCATTCTAGTTTTCACTGGTAATTGACAGACTGTGAATCCTTGCCTTATGTCTTAAAATAAGAATGCAAATGATTGAATAAAATGACTTTTAAAATAAGAATGTTAAGCTGGTGAGATGGCTCAGAGGCTAAGAGCACTGTCTGCTCTTCCAGAGGTCCTGAGTTCAACTCCCAGTAACCACATGGTGGCTCACAGCCATCTATACTGTGATCTGGTGCCCTCTTCTGGTGTGCAGGTGTACATGCAGATAGAGCACTCGTCTACATTAAATAAATAAATAAATCTTTACGGGGCGGCAAATGTGTGCCACTCCATGGGACCTTTGATGTGGCTTCCAAGGATTGAACTTGAGTCATGTGACTTACATGGCCTCTTTAACAATCCACAGCTGGGCCGGGCACGGTGGCACTCGCCTTTAATCCCAGCATTTAGGAGGCAGAGGCAGATTGTTATGAGTTCAAGGCCAGCCTGGTCTACAATGCAAGTCCAGGACAGCCAAGGCTACACAGAGAAACCCTGTCTTGAAAAACCAAAAGGAGGGAGGAAAAAAAAAAATTAAGTTAATCTGTAGGCTCCTTTCAGACCTGGATGCATATTTGGTGTTTTTACAAACTGATCAAACCCCTGCTTTTTGTAAGTGGGGTGATCTTTGTCCTCACAGTTTCCTTTTTAATCAGACATTCTTACTGACTCTAAACTTGTTTGGGAGTTTTAAGTGTTTAAAGCCTTCTACCTCATGACTCCAAACTCTCCTTCTTGTAGGGTCATCAAGACACCTGAGGTGGCGAGCTTGGCCTTGCTTGGCTTTGGAGATGTCTTCGCTCTGCTGTTTGACAACCACTACCTATACATCATGGACTTGAGGACAGAGCGCCTAATTAGCCGCTGGCCTCTGCCAGAGTACAGGAAGTCAAAGAGAGGCTCCAGCTTCCTGGCAGGCGAAGCCTCGTGGCTGAACGGACTAGACGGGCACAATGACTCGGGCTTAGTCTTCGCCACCAGCATGCCTGACCACAGTATTCACCTGGTCTTGTGGAAGGAGCACAGCTGAAACCAGGAGCACAGCTGAAACCAGGAGCTACCACCGCTGACTGACTTTGGGTGCCAGGGCTGCGGGTTTTGGGTGCAACGTCTGTGGCAGCCAACTGCATGAACCAAAGTTCTCACCTAAAGGTATCATCACGCAGTGCACAATCATTTATCTGTTTGCCAGGGCTGGGCGGGGAGGGCTTGTTTCACTGACACACACCGCAGCATGCTAATGGGGTACACCATTGACTTCATTTGTACTTAGTTATGTTGGTCAGGATAAGAGGTTGCATTTTTGGATTTATCTTTCTGAGTGGAATATTGAGTAAAGAAAGTTAAATGATTCACTAATCTGCTAATTGGTTGCCCATAAAATCACATGGACTCTGTTATTAAAGCTTTTTCCCGTAGCCTTTGTTTGAAATTGGACCAAGGGTATTATGATGTTGTTACAGCACGCTTTCTTATGTGGGGCTTGGATTTACAAGAGCCATTGTTAAAACACCACTGAATCCTGTGGCATTTATTAACTTTCTACTAGGTACCATTCTACAGAGTGTAAATCTGAGTCGGCTAGTTGACTGTCAGTGACTTGTAACCATCATTCCTGTCAGAGGCAGGGTTGGCCATATAAGAGGTAAAAGTTTTCTGAGGCTTTAGTTTACATGTGAAAAGCTGGTCCCCAACTGGCTGGTGACACAGAGGTGACCTGGGGTGAGAAGAGCCCTGAGCTAGAAGACTGGTGACTGGCATTATTTCACTGTGTGCTTTCTCTGGCTCTAGTTTCCTCAATGTGTGACCAGGTAAGATTCCTCCCAGGCTTAAATACACACATAAGTACATACATGTACACATCTATTTTGAGATAGAAAATATACTAGATACTGACAAATTAATCTGTTGAAACTATTTACAAGACAGAAAATTAATTCCTTATTAGCCCCCGCCCACCCACCTACCCACCCAATTTTTTGGTTAACTACTAAGAAAGACTTCTAGCCAGGCAGTGGTGGCACACACTTTAATCCCAGCACTTGGGAGGCAGAGGCAGGTAGGTCTCTGTGAGGTGGAGGTCAGCCTGGTCTACAGAGTGAGTCCAGGACTATACGGAGAAACCCTGTCTTGAAAAATAAAAAAAATTTAAAATTAAAAAAAGAAAAACTTCTAAGTGACTCAGTGATTAGGAGCACACACTGCTCTTGCAGAGGACCTGAATTCTATTCCCAGCCACCATGTGAGGCTGTTTATAATTGCTTGTAACTGAAGCTCCACAGGGATGTAACACCTCTGGCCTCTGAGGGTGCCTACACATATCCCACACTGAGAACAGTGGATGTGAGTTCAAAGCCAGCCTAGTCTATAGAGGGAGTTCCCAGGACAGCTTGGGTTACACAGAGAAACCCTGTTTCAATAAAATTAAAAGCACACAAAAGGAAATGGAGTGGCTCCTGTTAAAAGAGTTTATTACTCTTGCATAAGACTCAGGTTCACTTCCCAGCACCTCATCAGGTAGCTCATCACACCTATAACCCTGATTCTAGGGGATATAGCATGCCCTCTGCCTCTGCCAGCACCAGCACACACTTGGTACAAATAAATTCACACATACATGTACACATACATGTACATAAATAACAAATCTTTTTAAAAATTCAATTCAATCCTCACACCACAATAAAATAAATAAATGACAGGAGAATCAGAGGTTCAAGGCCAGCATGGCCAAAAAAGAAAAAAATGCCTGTGAGATTGCTCAACAATTAAGTCTGTGCAGAGGACCACATCTGGTGGCTCACAACTGCCTGTAACTCCAGCTCCAGGGTGACCTGTGCCTCTGGTACCCAGAAACACTAATTAAATCTTATTTATTTTATTTTAAAAAGGAAAGAAAAGAAAACACAGAGTGTAGCTATTGGGAAGTGGAAAAAAAAGGATCAGAAATTCCAGGTCGTTTTCAGGTACATAGTGGGTAAGATTTATTTTTATTTTAACGTGTGTGACTGCTTTGCCTGCGCACCTGTCTGTGAAGCATCTGTGTGCCTGGTGCCTACAGGGCCAGAGGAGGCATCAGAGCCCTTAGAACCAGTGTAACAGCAGGTTACAAACCGCGATGTCCTTGATGGGACAGAACTTTCAAGTCCTCTGGAAGAGCAGCCAGTTCTTAACCACTGAGACATCTCTCCAGCCCAGCAAGAACTATCTTATGATCCCATCTCAGAAAGAAAACAAAAACAAAATTACCAAGCAGAAAGAAGAGACATGACTAAAAGATTCAGGGGCTGAACATGAATACCAGCCATGTAATATACACAAGGCAGATGCTGTCACTCTTCTCACATGGGGGCTTATACAGTTTGCGTACTTTGTTGACTGACTTAAATATCAATCTCATGTTCCAAATGTGAGAGAAAAACACACACAGAGCAAAATCTTCCCAAGAGAAATAGAATTAACCAACAAAAATGTAAACTTTTCTTGAAAAAAATTAGTTTTTAACCCATAGCTTAAAACTATTATTTTAAAAAAAAAAAAAAAGCTGGGTGTGGTGGCCCACACCTTTAATCCCAGCACTCGGGGGCAGAGGCAGGTGGCTCTCTAAGCTTGAGGCCAGCCTAGTTTACAAACCTAGTCCAGGACAGCCAAGGCTACACAGAGAAACCCTGTCTCAAAAAACCAAAACCCAACCTCCCCCCCAAAAAAAACAAGAACAAAAGAAATGCAAGTGATGGAGAGTTTATCCTTACTACATAATAAGTCAAAGTTAATGGAATAAAATATTCACTAGCTACTATCGGATAAACACCAATGGGACCTAAACACTAGCTTTAACAGAAGCAAATGCATTAGGGTAGTGTTGTATCAACGGCTTACTTCCTTTATATTCAATTCCTTACACACTTATTTTGTCTTTTTTTTCTTTCTTTTTTTTTTGGGGGGGGGGTAGAGGGAGGCATTTTGGTTTGGTTAGGTTTGGTTTTTTTTCCGAGTCTGGGTTTCTCTGTGTAACAGCTCTGGCTGTCCTGGACTCTGTAGACCAGGCTGGCCTCGAACTCACAATGATCCGCCTGCCTCAGCTTCCCTAATGCTGGGATTTAAGGCGTGTGCTGCCTCTGCCTGGCTCCTTTAACAATCATACTAACTTGAATTTAGTGAGACCTCCTTAGGAAAAGCAAGAAAATGACACCTTGAGTTAGGGGGGTATACCTCAGATGTCATTAAAAATTTTTTTTTTTTTAATTTCTTGATAAGCGACTGCTTATTCACTTAAATACCTCAACAACGTGGTAAGAAATAGGATCCACATCCGAGTGTCTGAAGAAAACCATCACTCCTAAGAAGCAGTTTGGGAGAGTGAAGTAGAGGAGACTTGACATTCTCTCCCCACAACTGTCACACCGATCCCGCCCACCGGCTTCCCACCTCTGGGGACTTAAACACACTGCGGCCGCAGGCAGCGGCTCCAGTCCCCGCTGCGGAGAGGACCCCATGCCGAGAGCACCGAGGGAGTTAGTCTTTAGGCAAAGATGCTACGGCTCGGAGTCCTGTGGGGGCCAGGAGGTCGCGACATCTCCCGGAATCTCCCCCAAGGGAGCCGGGAGAGCATCTGGGGAATCGGGCTCCCCTGCTCGGCGTCACACCGCGGGGCGCCCTCCGCCGTGCTGGGACGGGGCGCCCGGTAGGGGTCCGGCAGCGGGAGAAGGGCGGGCCGACGGACGCCCCGCAGCCGGAAGGGGCTTGCCTCGCAAGCTGGACGGCCTCCGGCCCGGCTCACCTTCAGGTCGTTCTCGGGAAGGTACTTGCACTGCCGCGCTATCTCCACATACTTGTCCAGATCCAGCGGCGCCATTTTAGGGAAAGCAAGCCGCGGCGACGGCGGCGGCTGTAGTAGCGCAGGCAGCGGCGGAGGCCGAAGCCGGAACCCTCCTTACGTCACGTCCGGCCCGCGAGTGGCGTCTGCGTAGCGACGCCAAAACCAGACCCGCTTCTTTTCCGCTCCCGGACACGCCCCGCGTCGGAACTCTTGGGCAGCGGGTCTTCCAAAGAATCGGGTGATCCGGCTGATGAAACCTGCTGGGACCCGTAGCTGTCTGCTGCGGGGAGTGATGGGATTTGTAGTTTTAGTGAAATGATTCTCCTCTCCTACACTTGCAACAGACTTTACCTCTTAAAAACCAGAGAGCCGGTGGTGGCGCACGCCTTTAATCCCAGCACTCGGGAGGCAGAGGCAGGTGGATCGCTGTGAGTTCGAGGCCAGCCTGGTCTACAAAGCAAGTCCAGGACAGCCAAGGCTACACAGAGAGACCCTGTCTAGAAAAAAAAAAAAAAAAAAACAGAGGAGGATTTTTCTAGGAAAGACCACGAAGTGGGTAACTAGGCATTCCCGGGCTCTCACACCTACCTCTTATTAAGTTAAAGTTAGGGTTACTGTTACTGTCTTTCCAGGGCTAGTGAAGACCTGGCCTAGACGTTTAAAACAGTTTTAACACCCGTCAATTCTCCGGCTTGGAAGACAAGAAACAAATATTAAAGCATTTCGTATGCCAATCTGTACAAATACTGGCACTCTTTTTTTTTCTGTTCAGTTCTTATAAAACTGATAGGAATGCAAAGCTTGCGTGCATTACTTGCCCCAAATCTCAAAGGAAACAAAAAGGTAGAGCCAGCTACCAACTTAAGTGAACGAAGGGATAGGAAGGGGGTTTTTTGTTTGTGTGAATTGCAGATTTGTTTTGTTTTGTCTTTTTACTTTGTTTTTGTCGTATCCCAGTATCGAGAACAGTTCTTGACACCTAATATAGCTTTAAAAAAAAACTTTTTTTTAAATGGCTTGTTTATTATATATACAACACTCTGCCTGTGTGTGTGCCAGAAGAGGGCACCAGATCCTATTATAGAGGGTTGTGAGGCACTATGTGATTGCTAGGAATTGAACTCAGGACCTCTGGAAGAGCAGACAGTGCTCTTAACCTCTGAGCCATCTCTCCAGCCCAACACCTGATATAGCTTTAGCATTGGTTCATTTAACAAGTGTATGTTGAACAGCAACAAAGTAGAGATACACTTGCAGGCAGTTAGAATAGCCAGTGACGCCAGTGGCTGAAGATCAGAAGAAAAAAAAAGGAAAATGTCGATTTATTTTTCTTTTGATATCCTTGGCAACTATTGTAAGGTTTTAAACAGATGCAAAATGATCAAATTTATTTGGATTTTTCGTTTATTGTTTTGGTTGGTTTTGTTTGAGCCATCTCTTTAGCCCCCTGACCACCATTTTATTTATTTTTTTAAAGATATATTTATTTATTATTATGTACAGTATTCTGCCTGCATGTACCCCTGCAGGCCAGAAGAGGGCATCAGATCACATTATAGATGGTTGTGAGCCACCATGTGGTTGCTGGGAATTGAACTCAGGACCTCTGGAAGAGCAGCCAGTGCTCTTAACCTCTGAGCCATCTCTCCAGCCCCTGACCACCATTTTAAAAACAGAATTCAAACATTCCTTTGAGAATTCAGGGATGTGAATTGGTTCCTACAATGTAAACTATCCGATATTCCAATTTTCTTCTTAATATGCCCCTCCAGCCTGGCATCTCGAGGTAATCTTAGCCAAAACACCCAGGGCACAACAAAGCATGCTGGATAGCAACCGATGTCTAAATACATGTTGGGCACATGGCAGAGCCAGCCTGGCCCTTGTTCTCTTTCCAGAAGGAAAGTAGAGTGGCGCTCCAAACTTGTCTTTGGCAGTCAGTGGGAGCTTTCTAGTAATTGCAGGAAGTCACAAGGACTCCCCTTGCCTCAAAATTGAAATCCAAGTTTTCCTTTTATTTGCTCTAGTAAATTCTCTCAACAGCTGTCTTCTGGGATTGCTATACTCCCCCCCCCCAATTCTATATGTGAGTAGACTGGGGTTCAGAGAGGGGAACAGGCTTGTCTGGTGTCCGAGCTCCCTGTTGAGCGCTGGAGCTTGTGTTTGAAGAAGGCAAGTTTGTCTACCCTCTCCCAGTAAGGTACCGCAGCTCTGCTGTTTCTAGTCTGCTTTGCGTCCTGAGGGTAGTCAGCGAGCAGAAGAGTATGGTACTCTGATCACACACAGGCACATAGGTGAGCCATCTTTGTTTTAGGAAAGTCACGGAGCACCTATAGCTGGGACACAGACCAGGGAAGATGCAGATGAAGTTGCCAATAGATCATTTACAGATAAAAATAATCATGGCCTTTACAGAGGACCAGCTCGGGGCCTCCACAGATACCCGACCACAACCTCTATGGAAATCTCAGGTTTTCTGGGTTGCAGAGAGAAGACACCAAAGTATTAATAACTTCCCCCCAAGAACTGTTTATTCAGCTGGGGCGGTGGTGGTGCACGCCTTTAATCCCAGCACTCGGGAGGCAGAGGCAGGTGGATCGCTGTGAGTTCGAGGCCAGCCTGGTCTACAAAGCGAGTCCATGACAGTCAAGGCCACACAGAGAGACCCTGTCTCAAAAACAAACAAACAAACAAACAAAAACAAAAGCAAAAAACTGTTTGTTCCTCACCCTTTACAATAGGACCTCCTAGCTGTCCTTGTTTAATCTCTCTGCTCGGCCTGAAAGTGTAATCACAAATAGCAGTTATGGAAATAAACTGCTTTAGGCGTCACAGTTTACAGCTTGAACCAGCCTCAAGCCTGCCCAGGCAAAGCCTGGCATCCTGGAGCGCGCAGGCAATCCACTAGCCGGAGCTGAATTCAAGGTCAGCCTGGCTGACATGGGTTCCAGGCCACTCTTCCCCTTCAGAAGTCACTACTAACGACTGCTGTGACAAACGCCGTCAGCCCTTTAAGGGCTGAACAAGGAATTGGGGTCAACGAACGGATATCAACCTCTAGGCAGAGTTCCAGGCCCCCCAGACCAGTTTGGAGCGGCTGCTGCAAGAGAGACGCTGAGCGGTTGGCCTGGACACGCTTCCGACTTGGGGAAGGGGGCGGGCTCCTAAGCCCCGCCCCATGGGTGGAGCCACATCCACGACAAACCCGGGGCTGCGGTAGGTAATTGGTGCTGGCCTGTGATCTCTGCCCCCCCCCAATCTGGAAGAGAGCGGACCCCTTCCCTTAAAGCCGTGGGGGTCTGAGCTCGGTATCCCGGGCAGTGTTCCTGGTCTCTGGCCGGCCACATTAGCAGAAAACAGGCAGCCATTTCTCCCTGACCCTGACTTCTTTCACGCGGAGATGTGGCCCGGACAGGGGACCTAAAGGAGGTGGCTAGGAGAGTCCCCGCCATGCGGAACGGGCCCCTCTGAGCCCTTTCTGACCCTGTGGTCAGTAGCCTAAAGCGCAGGCCGGTCTCATCGGTGCATCTCTCTTTTAATTCCTTTTCTTAATTGGTTTGTCTTTCACTTCTGCTCTCTGCGGGTCTACTGGTAAGTTATCAGAATGAATCAGAAGGCTAAGATTTTGGATTCTAGTCTAGATGGTTTTCTGTTATTATAATTTTGTGACAAGAGTCTCGCTATGTAGCCCGGGCTGCCCTCCACTAAACCTCAAGCCTCCCAAGTGCCAGGGTAGTGCACCGCCTTGCCTGACTACAGACTTTTAAATGGATAGTTACATTCAAGGGTCTGAGGGTGTAGTTCAGCCGGCAGAGTGCTTGCCTAGCGACAACTAAGCCTTGGGGGTTCGAGCCCCAGTACTGCATAAAACCGGGGATGCTGGTATTTGCGTGTAATCGCAGCTTTTGGGAGGTGGAGGCAAGAGCAGCAGAAGTTCAAGGTCATCCTTGGCTACAAAATGAGTCAAGGCTAGCCTAGACTACCTGAGATCTTGGCTCTAAATAAGTAACGACTTAAACAAAAATGATTACATTTAGAATGATTCCTGTAATATGGTGGCTAAATACCCACTACCATATAAGGGTCAAGCCCGACTTCTGCTGATGAAGCCTCCCTGCCAAGTGTGTGTGTGTGTGTGTGTGTGTGTGTGTGTGTGTGTGTGTGTGTG
>OU015750.1:11533158-11544302 GCA_907169655.1 Acomys percivali | reverse complement strand
TGTGTGTGTGTGTGTGTGTGTGTGTGTGTGTGTGTGTGTGTGTGTGTTATGTGTATTGCTGATCCCTGAGGCAGGAGCAGTAATTTGAGAGACTGAAAAGGGAAAATGTCTTTTTTCTTGTTTGTTGTTGTTTTTGTTTTTTTGAGACAGGGTTTCTCTGTGTAGCCTTGGCTGTCCTGGATCTAGATCTGTAGACCAGGCTGGCCTGAAACTCACATTGATTCACCTGCCTCTGCCTCCCTGCCTCCCACTAAGGGAATTAGAGTTAAGCCAGGGCCTTGCCCATGCTAAACATGTACTCTACCACAGAGCCACACCAACTCCTTGACACTGGCTTTGAATATCAACTAGCAGTGTGCAGGTTGGTAGGAAGGAAAGATGGGGAGGCAGTAATTACCACAGAGCGATTGCTAATGCTAATAAATCCCCAGTGCAAGCTATGTAAGGGGTTCTCCGCTCAGTATTGCAAGGGAGGCCCCCCAAAAAGACACAGGCCATCCAGGACAGATGGACTTACACAGTGAGACAACAGAAAGATGTAGACCAGAAAGCTCGGTTTTCTGTGGCATGCTGGGACCAAGATGCATCTCAGAATTAAGTATTAATCAGGTTCTTAGTTGTTCTATTATATGTATGTATGTATGTATCTATTCATATATATGTATATCTTTCTATTTGTTTGTTTGTTGTTTGTTGAGGCAGGATTAGCCCTGGATGTCCTGGAACTCACTATGTAGACGAGGCTGGCATTGAAATCACATACTCACCTGCCTCTGCCTCACCAGTGCTGGGATTAAAGGTGTGCACCACTATGCCTGGCTCTTAAAAAATATTTGTAATTCTTTTTTTTTTTTTTTTTTTTCAAGACAGGGTTTCTCTGTATAGCTTTGACTGTCCTAGACTCAATTTGTAGACCAGGCTGGCCTCGAACTCACAGAGATCCGCCTGCCTCTGCCTCCCCGAGTGCTGGGATTACAGGCATGTGCCACTGAATCTGATTTTTTTTAAAGGTTTATTTATTTATTATTATGTATATAGTGCTCTGCCTGAGGGCATCAGATCATTTTATAGATGGTTGTGAGCCACCATGTGGTTGCTGGGAATTGAACTCAGGGCTTCTGGAAAAGGAAACAGTGCTCTTAGCCTCTGAGCCATCTCTCCAGCCCCCCATTTTTAATCCAGTTTTTAAGTTAGCCTGCAAAACAGTGTGTTTCATTATGGCATTTGCATATATATGTGGCATACACTGTTCTGATTTGTACCTCCTGCATTATTGCACTCTGTTTTGCCTGTGGGTTTTTTGTTTGGGTGGGGAAGGTACAGTTTTTGTTTGTTTGTTTGTTTTTGTTTTTTGAAAAAAGGTTTCTCTGTGTGGCCCCAGCTGTCTTGGAACTCACTCTGTAGACCAGTCAGGCTTTGAACTCAGATTCCCCCTGCCTCTGCCTCCCAAGTGCTGGGATTGAAGGCGTGAGCCACCACTGCCTGGCTAACCTGTTTTACCTGTAATAAGGATTTTTAAGACTTCTGACATTTGATACATGCTCCTCCCTTATGAGACTCACAGACAGGGGGAAAACATTAGCTGAAACACTTCAGTAGCTATGTTGTGTCAAGGACTGGAGTATAACTTGAGGTCAACACTTCCCCGCCATGTGTAAGGCCCTGGGTATGAACCATGTCACGGGCGGTGGCCAGGGGCGGGGCATGGGGGAGGCAGTGCTGATGAGGGGGTTGGGGGTGAGACACACACGTACAGTACTGAAGCAGGATTGCCCGGGGTTGGAGGTGAGCCTGGGCTACTAGAGCTCTTGTTTCAGAAGAAGAAAGGATTCTACCGGTTGGGATTTGTCAGTCCTTTCAACTTAGTACATTCAACCTAAAAAAGTTTGTTTTTTTGTCTTTTTTGTTTTTGTTGTTGTTGTTGTTTTCCTTCCCAGTTTTGGGGATCCAACCGAGGGCCTTTGATCATCCTCCCACTCTACCGCTGAGCACCTCCACATTCCAATAAGAAAGGTTTGAGAGGGGCACGGCTGGATTTGTGGTGGTGTGGACGGATGCCTGAACACGGCCTTCCTCTCTCCTGCACAGGGCATCATGAAGCAGCTGCCAGTCTTGGAGCCAGGAGACAAGCCCAGGAAAGCTACATGGTCTGTAAGCAACGATTCAAACACCCACAAGAACCTGAGTTTTTCTTTCATTTATATGTAGTTCACTAACACATTTGAGCATTATCGCAAAGGGGTAGCAATGAAACTGTGGTAATTAGACTCAAACTGTCTGGGAAGGTCTTCAGAGGAAAGATGGGGGGGGGAGCAATAATTATCACAGAGCAGCTGTTAATTTTATTAAAATCTGTTTACCAGCAACAATAAAGCACTGGGCATCTGGCATCCTCGGCTCCCAAGTCTTAGGTCCTCCCCAGCTGTGACTTTAGGGAATTGAATTTGGATTATACCAGTCTCCGTGTTCATTGGCTGTTTATTAAACCCCTCATTTGACAACTCACACTGGCTAACAGTGACGTCTGCTGTATAGGCTCCAAAAGTCCCTATGTAGTGATGCTAGAGGCAGAGCAAGTGATGGCAGATGACAAGCACTAAGGGGCCAATAGAAGGCTGAGAGAGGTGCAGTGTTCCTTCCCACAGGTCTCCAGCCGAGCCTCCATGCCCACTTCCCAGGCTCTGCCTTGCTCCAGAGCCATCATCACACGTGAGCTCTAGGGTAAAGCCCTCTAGAGAAATGGGAATGCAGCTTGGTGGTAGAGCTCTGCCTAACATGTGTGACATCCCAAGTTCGATCCCCAGCACTGAACATGTGATAAAGCAACCACCTTAAATAAGAGCCTGCACAATCTGCTTGTACCTGTCTGTCCGACCTCAAATGTCTTTTCTTTTTCCTAAAGATTTATGTGTTTCTTGCAGTTTATTGCAGTTACTTCTTCTTTTGCTGTTGTGTTGCTTGAGACAGATTCTCATGTAGCCCAGGTTGGGTCCTAACCTTTAGAAATCCTCCCATCTCAGCCTCCCAACTGCTGGGATTATAGGCATGGCTGCCAAGATCGCATTGCTTTGTTTTGAGACAGGCTGTCTAGTTTTTGTTTTTGTTTTTGTTTTTGTTTTTTTTTTTTGGTTTTCCGAGACAAGGTTTCTCTGTGTAGCCTTGGCTGTCCTGGACTCCCTTTGTAGACCAGGCTGGCTTCGAACTCACAGCGATCCGCCTGCCTCTGCCTCCCGAGTGCTGGGATTAAAGGCGTGCGCCACCACCGCCCGGCATAGTATTCATATAGTAATAGGGTCACTTGAAGTTCAAGGCTAGCCTGGATAGTGGCGTAAGATGCTGTCTAGGAAAAAAAAAAAGACAAAAAGAACTTTTTTTAAAAAGATTTATTTATTATTGATACAGTGGCCTACCTATACATCTACAGGCTACAAGACGTCATCAGATTACATTATAGATGGTTATAAGCCACCATGTGGTTGCTGAGAATTGAATTCAGGGCCTCTGGAAGATCAGTCAGTGCTCTTAACCTCTGAGCCATCTCTCCAGCCCTTGGTTTTGGTTTTTCAAGACAGGGTTTCTCTCTGTGTAGCCTTGGCTGTCTTGAACTCACTTTGTAGACCAGGCTGGCCTGGAACTCACATCGAACCCCACCTGCCTCTGCCTCCTGAGTGCTGGGATTAAAGGTGTGAGCCACCACGCCCAGCAACGAAAAGAACTTTTACGTTAAAACTTTTCTTTGGCTGTGAAGGCAATGAAAGATATCCACATGACCTTTTGTTTGTTTGTTTGTCTTTTTGTTTTTGAGACAGGGTTTCTCTGTGTAGCCTTGGCTGTCCTGGACTCGCTTTGTGGACCAGGCTGGCCTTGAACTCAGTGATCTGCCTGCCTCTGCCTCCCGAGTGCTGGGATTAAATGCGCGCGTCACCATGCCCAGCTCCACGTGACCTTTAAATGCTACACAAATCCACATGTCAGAACCGATCTGAACAAGGGGGGGGGCGGATCTGAAAGTGATAGTGACAGAGATGGGTGTCCATAGAAACCACCAGGACAGAGGGAGTGAATCCAAAAAGCAAACACAGACTAAGGGAATGGGGATTCCTAGGGTACTGCGAGGCTGGCATCAGAGAGGGAAGAAAGCAGCTGCCAGAAGGTGAGAACACCACCCAGAGCAGACTAGAGATTCTGGAAAAGATGCAGGAAACGGGGAAGGGTCAGGAGTGCCAACCAGAGAGGTCAGACGAGACAGGACCCAGAGAACCGTCTAGAAATATTCCTGTTCACTGTGTGCCCTAGCACACCTGGAATCCCACGCTTGGGAGAGGCAGGGCGCAGGAGTATCGGGAGCTTAAGGTCTTCCTGGGCTGCCTGGAGTTGCAAGGCTAGCCCAGACTTTGTGAGACACTGTCTCAAACTACATTTTTGTCTTAAAAGCTTGAAATGCTTTGTTGTTGTTGTTGTTGTTGTTGTTTTGTTGTTGTTGTTGTTGTTGTTGTTGTTGTTAAGAACCAAAATAAATGTAGCGGGGTGGGAACAGAGGCAGGGGGAGTGGGGGGGTGGGTGGGAGGGGCAGTCCCTGGTCCTGCATTTCAGCTTGTGAATCCTTGGTTTGGGTTCCATTTTGTTGAGGTTTCCAAGCCTCGAAAGGCTCTTAATGGATTTTATACAATCCTTATGGGGCTTAATCCATGCGTTCTGGAGAATTTTCTCCACAGGGAGGCATCATTGGCTGTTGGCCAGGGCCTTGGCACCGTGGGTGTCCCTGTGAATATGATGATCCCCCTAGCTACTAGCTACTAAGTCACTGCACCCTTGCAAGCTCTGCTTAAGTCTTCACAGCTCCCTTTGGAGGTGAGAAGCCTTGCTTCCTAATAAAGCAAACTGAGCTTCAGGAAGGTCAAGCGACTCCCAAATGCCTCACATCTAGAAAGTGCTGGAGCTCACACGTGGGCCAGGTCCATCTGAACCCACTCGCCACACTAATAATGCCCTGATGGTGCCAAGGCACAGCAGTGTACATCGCTGATCTCGGTTCCCCTGTTTGCCACAGAGGCCCGTGTGAGTTAAAAGTCCAGACAAAAACTAAAAAGCCGGCAGAGACTGGGCAAAGGGAAACAGTCAGGATGTGGCGCTCTGCTGGATATACCTTAGAAAGCAGGAGAGAGCCGGTGAGACAGCTTAGCAGCTGAAGGCACTTGCCCAGTAAGCCTGGTTCAGCCTCTGGAACCCACAGAAAGGTGGAAGGAGAGGACCAATTGTACATATTTTCCTCTAACCTCTGCACTTGCATTGTGGTATAAACACGTACTCACATACATTAGTAATAATTAAAATGTAAAGCATTGGTATGTGTGCCACACCTTTCATCCTGGTGACTGTTTTGTGAGGGACGGAAGAGTCTTCCCATACAGGCCTCCTGAACACATCTTCCCTTTGGCAGGTACACTTTGAGTCGCCCCGGAGACAGACCTTGCCCTCGAGTTGGCCACAGCTGCTCATATTTCCACCCAGCTGGTGATGCAAAGAGAGGAAAAGTCTTTATCGTAGGGGGAGCGAATCCAAACCAAAGCTTCTCAGATGTCCACAGCATGGATTTGGGTAAGATCAATGCTGCAGGGTATTCCTAAAGAGACCAGCTCTTCTGGCTGTGGTGGTGAACACCTTTGGTACCAGCCCTGGGGAGGCAGAGGCAAGATAACCCTGGGAGCCTGGTCTATATAGACGTTCCAGGCCAGGAAAACACAGACCCTGTCCAAAACTACTACTACTGCTGCTGCTGCTGCTGATGATGATAATGATACCAACTCAGACCAGACAACAGAGTTTTCCTCTTAAAGAAAGAATATCAGCCCAGCATGGTGGCGCACGCCTTTAATCTAAGTTCTCGGGAGGCAGAGGCAGGCAGATCTCTTGAGTTCGAGGCCAGCCTGGTCTACAGAGTTCCAGGACAGCCAAGGCTGTTTCAAAGAGAAACCCTGACTCACAAAAAGAAGAAAAAAGAGGGGGAATATCTTTATTGGTCCCTAAGGTCTCAGCTGACCCTTAGCACACGCCCACCTGTTCAGCACATCCTTAATTTGGGGAAGAATCTGTATTGAGCCCTAGAAATTGGAAATTGGTTATTTGTTAACAGTTCTAGGGGGCATCAATGGTTCTCATTTCTCCTTCTGTCCACCTTCAAATTCATCATCAGGTCTTGGCTTTATCTGCCTCTCACTGTGTTTGTCCCTTCCCATGACCACAGGTCACACCACTGCTGTCTTTCGACTAGACTTGGAATCATGTTCACTCTGGTCTGCCTTGCATCCATGCTGACTCACTGCACAATGCATACACATTCCGTCCCTACCCAGGAAGTGTTGCGTTTTGGTCCAGGCGGGGGTGTTAACTTTGTTTTGAAGCAGCCTCATGTCGCTCAGGCTGGACTTGAACTCACGGAGAGGCTGAGCGTGACCTTGAACTTGTGATCCTCCCAAAGGCGTCTCTGTGCTCCCTCACCTGGTCTAGGCAATGATGTTGATCAAGCCCTGGGCTCCTCCTATGCGAGGCCAGTGCTCTCCCAGCTGAGCTCCTTCCTCATCCTCTCTTTCCTTGCTCTCTCACACGCCACATTCGCTGCACTGAATAGCCGTCAGTCCCTTGAGCACGTCTTGAGCTCTCTGGCCTCCAAGCCATTGCTCATGCTGCCCCCTCTGCATGAGAAGCCCCTCTCCATCCTTGTCATCTGGCTGGTCCTGGATTCAGTGTCCCTCCTGCCTGGAAGCTTGCTCTCCAGCTCTAGACCGACGTGCACACTATGGTCCTCTGTATCCACGCTGTCATATATGTTCCCAGTTCTCCCTTTGAAGATTTTTTTTTTAAGATTTATCTATTATTATGTATACAGTGCTCTGTCTGCATGTACACCTGCAGGCCAGAAGAAGGCGCCAGATCTCACTATAGATGGCTGTGAGCCACCATGTGGTTGCTGGGGATTGAACTCAGGACCTCTGGAAGAGCAGTCAGCGCTCTTAACCTCTGAGCCATCTCTCCAGCCCTTGTTTTTGTTTTTCAAGACAGGGTTTCTCTGTGTAGCCTTGGCTGTCCTGGACTCACTTTGTAGACCAGGCTGGCCTTGAACTCACAATGATCCGCCTGCTTCTGCCTCCCAAGTGCTGGGATTAAAGGCATGCGCCACCACGCCCGCCCGGCCCCTTTGAAGATCTTACTGCACCAGAGTGTAAGGTCCTTGGAAACAGAGTGAGGCTGTTCTACTTACAATTGTATCACCACCCACTGCTAGAGCATATAACCAGAGCAAGCACTTTGTATTTAGATGAATGAATAGATGAATGAACAAAACTATGAACAAATTATTGCTATGTGCTATACTGCTATACAAAACACAGAGTTGAAAGTGGTGACCACGTATATGTTTGGGCATGGTCATGTAACATTTCTGTTATAATTGTGTGTGTGTGTGTGTGTGTGTGTGTGTGTGTGTATTTATAAATATATATTCATAAGTATGTTTTTTCTATAAGATTCCTAAATATACATTGATTTTTTTTTTTTTTTTTTTTTGGAGACAGGATCTCTCTCTATAGCCCTGGCTATCCTGGAACTTGATATCTAGACCAGAGTGGTCTTGAACTCACAAAGATGCACCTGCCTCTGCCTTCCAAGTGTTAGGAGGGATTAAAGGTGTGTGCTATCACACCCAGTCCAGGTATTAATATTTTCATTATGATTTTTATTTTGTACACACACATGGAGGTTAGAGGACAACTTGGTCAATTTTTAAAAGATTTGTTTTTGGGTTTTTTGTTTGTTTGCTTGTTTGTTTTTGTTTTGAGACAGGGTTTCTCTCTGTAGCCCTGGCTGACCTGGAATTCACCCTGAAAACCAGGCTGACCTTGAACTCAGAGGCCTGCCTGCCTCTGGTGGGATTAGAGGTGTGCACCACCACGACCCAGCAAGATTTGTTTGATTTATTTTTATTTATTTTTTAAAATAGAGATGATTGACTTAAAGAATTACTTTAAGAAATATATTTTATGTGTATTAGTGTTTACCTGCATGTCTGTGTGTGTGCCATAGAGGGAGTTGAACCCATTGGAACTGGAGTTAAGAGAACTGTGAGGCCCCACGGTGCTAAGAGCAGAACCTGGGCATTCTAAACTGCTGAGTCGCCACTCCAGCCCATTATCCTATTTTTAAATACTTGTGGGGCACGTGCATATGAGTGCCAGTGCCCTTGCAAGTCAGAGACGCTGGGTCCCCTAGAGTTGGAATTCCATGCATACTGGGACTTGAGTTTGGGTCCTCTGCAAGATTAGCAAGTGCCTCCAGCAGGCCCCTCTCTCCAGTCCCAGCTGTGTCCATTTCTATATGCATAGGTGGTCTGTGAGCGAACGATTCAAAACTGAAACAACAGAAAGGAGGCTGGAGAGATGGCTTAGCGGGTAGAGAAACCCTCATCTGAGTTTATCCCTGGAAATCTCTCTCTCTCTTTTTTTTTTTTTTTTTGGTTTTTCAAGACAGGGTTTCTCTATGTAGCCTTGGCTGTTCTAGACTCACTCTGTAGACCAGGCTGGCCTTGAATTCACAGAAATCCGCCAGCCTGGGCATCCCGAGTGCTGGGACTAAAGGTGTGTGCCACCACGCCCGGCCTCTGGGACCCTCTTGATGGAAGGAAGCTGTTCTCTGACTTCCATCCACACAGGGGCTGGGGCATACACACAAGGTAAATAGGATGTAATTAGAAACTTTTAATTGCCGTAGTTGGGCTTCTCATAACAATTTTAGGAGGTCTAACATCAGTGCTCCCTCGTGGTTACAAGGCAGCCATCCTTTAGACCTGGGGTGCCACCTATAGATGCGGTCGCCATTCACAGAGTCACCATAATCTCTGTCTATGCTGTGCAGGCCCTGGAATCTCTACTCAACACTAGGCAAACCAAGGTAGCCCTCGAGGAGCGTACCTTCTAGCTCAGCTGTATCCTGTCTGTCTGTCTGTCTGTTCTGTCTGTCTGTCTGTCTGTCTGTCTGTCTGTCTGTGACAGGATCCTCCTAGGCAGTCCGTTCTAGCCTTGAGTTCTCTGTATAGCCCAGGCTGGCCTCAAACTCACAGTCCTTCTGCCTCCACTTTCCGTGTACTGGGATCCCAGACACGTGCCACCATACCAGCTTCAATCGTGTTCCTGCAAGTTCTGGGGGCCACGGAGACCTTAGCAAGGCCACCTGGACCACAGTGTCCTGTTGCAGTTGTTGTTCGCTAACAGTGCGGTGCCTATAAGGTCCTGGGTTAGTGATTTGCCAACTAAAAGAATTAGTTGTTTTAGGCCTTGTTATTTCTGTTTGCCCACTGTGTGTGGGGGAGTGAGGGGTGGGGGTGGAGAGCTTATAGATTCCAGGAGTATTTTGCAGAATCTAAGGACAAAAAGAAAGAAAGAAAGAAAGAAAGAAAGAAAGAAAGAAAGAAGGAAAGAAGGAAAGAAAAGAATAATAGCCCAGGCTCATGAGAGAGTGGAAACTGGATCCAAGTGGCGCAGCTGAGCCAAGCAGCCACCCCCAGCCCCGTTAGTTAGTTACAACTAGAAAGTTAGTGTTATACGGATGTCCCCTGGACTCTGGGGGGAAGAATGGAGACCGTTTCCATGAAAGGGTTCATGGGCCAGGCAGACAGCCCGACCGTGTGTACTAGCGAACACTTCAGAGTTCCTGTTCCCGTCCGTGGTTGGTCATTTATGGTTGTGCCTTTGTTTCCACTCCCGTCCCCAAAATCGTCAGCCAGAATTACCCGCTGACAGCCGCAATCTAAAGACTGGGTGAATGTTTTCTAGAAACACTGCAGTGGGACACGGCCACCAGAGAAGGTCTCCTGCCTCGGTATGAGCATGCCAGCTTCATCCCCTCCTGCACCCCTCACAGCATCTGGGTGTTTGGAGGTGCAGACCAGTCAGGAAACCGAAATTGTCTGCAAGTCCTGAATCCTGGTGAGTAGACAGACAGACGGCGTCTTCCTCCTTTCCATACACATACGAGTGCAGCCGTGTTGCTGTGCATGGATTCGCCATCGCCCCGACCGACCTATTGTACTTTGCTGGCCTCATAGAAATAGGAATTTATGGATTTTTTTTTTTTTTTTTGAGACAGGGTTTCTCTGTGTAGCCTTGGCTGTCCTGGACTCTCTTTGTAGATCAGGCTGACCTCAAACTCACAGAGATCCGCCTGCCTCTGCCTCCCGAATGCTGGAGCCACCATGCCCAACTTTTTTTTTGTTGTTGAAATTTTGAATTTGTGTGTGTGTGTGTGTGTGTGTGTGTGTGTGTGTGTGTGTATGAGAGGGGGGAGGCATATACATTCAATATTGTACACGTGGAAGCCAGAGGACAGCTTGTGGAAGTCAATTCCCTCCTTTGACCATGAGGGTCCCAGGGATCAAACGCACCTGGCTAGCTGAGGGTTCATCACCTGCCCCCAAGCGATGGAAGGTGCCGTGCAAGGGCCTGATACGATTGAATTTTCTTTTGTCTCAAATATTGAAATTTCTTTGTAGTGTTTGAAAAGTATCTTCTTAGATACTCATTTGATTGGTTTGTAATCCTCCCTGCCCTCCCTGTCTGGAATGTAAATACCTTTTTTTTTTTTTTTTAATTTTTTTTTAAACCTGTTTGAGTGTTTTGCCTGCATGTTGGTCTGTGCACCATGTACCTGCGGTCCCCAAGAAGGGCATCAGATCCCGCCCAGAACTGGAGTTACTCAGTTGTGATCCACGAAGGAGGTGCTGGAAACCAAGCCAGTGTTCTTAATGTTTGTGGCATCTCTCTAGCCTCCCCCTTCCTTCCTTCTTCCTTCTTCCTTCCTTCTTCCTTCCTTCCTTCCTTCCTTCTTCCTTCCTTCCTTCCTTCTTCCTTCTTCTTTCCTTCCTTCCTTCCTCCTTCCTTCCTTCTTCCTTCCTTCCTTCCTCCTTCCTTCCTCCTTCCTTCTTCCTTCCTTCCTCCTTCCTTCCTTCCTTCTTCCTTCCTTCCTTCTTCCTTCCTTCCTTCCTTCCTTCCTCCTTCCTTCCTTCCTCCTTCCTTCCTTCTTCCTTCCTTCCTTCCTCCTTCCTTCCTCCTTCCTTCCTTCTTCCTTCTTTCTTCCTTCCTTCTTCCTTCCTTCTT
>OU015750.1:11502920-11522133 GCA_907169655.1 Acomys percivali | reverse complement strand
TGTGTGTGTGTGTGTGTGTGTGTGTGTGTGTGTGTGTGTGTGTGTGTACACATCTTGCACTTCGGTAACCGGATAGCCAGTATAAGCAATTCTATTATAAAGTCTTACCAGTGATAAAATCTGTAGATACCCAAGCTAGGTATTGAAGTAGACATTTATCAATTGGAATCTCTTTTTAATATATATTAGCTGATCACTAGAAAAAAGTACAGAACAAGGGGTTAGAGAGATAGCTCAGCAGTTTCTTTTTTTTGTTTTTGTTTTTGTTTTTGTTTTTCAAGACAGGGTTTCTCTGTGTAGCCTTGACTGTCCTGGACTCACTTTGTAGACCAGGCTGGCCTCGAACTCACAGCGATCCGCCCACCTCTGCCTCCCGAGTGCTGGGATTAAAGGCCTGCGCCACCACGCCCGGCGCTCAGCAGTTTCTTATTCTTACAGAAAACCCAGGTTCAGTTCCCTGAACCCACATGGTAGCTGAAGACTGTCTTTAATACCAGTTCCAGGGGACACTGCAGGCAAAACTCAACAACCTAAAATTAAAAACAACAAAATACAAACAAAAGTGGGGTGTGCAGCCCTTTTTTGGTTCATAAACATGATGACTGTGTGAACATGCATGACATGCGCCTCTCTCAGACGCTGCTCCCCTAGACGTGGACACATTAGCCCTCTTTAAAGAAAGGAAAGCTGAGTATGGTGGTGCACGCCTTTAACTCCAGCCTAGTTTACACAGTGGGGCCTGTTTTGTGGTTTGTTTTAAAGGAGTGCTAGCAATGCAGGGCTAACCACCCCTTAACCCCGCATGAAGCGGTACAAGTCAGTTGTAAGCTTGGACTGGCCTTTGGCTTCCAGACTTGGCCCAAACTCTTCTGTTAGTGTTTTTGAGACTAACAGCCTAGGCTGGCCTCAGAATTGTCATTCTCCTGCCTCAGCCTCTCAAGAGTGCTAGGATTACAGGCATGTGCTATCATGTCCCTACCCACCCACCCACCCACCCCCATCCCTGCTTTGAAAATAGGGTGGACAGAAGTGGAACAGATGAGGTAGGACCTCACAGTGGAACCCTGAGCTTGGTGTCATCCTGCCTCAGCCAGCCTCCTGCATGTAGAAATTACTAGCATGAGCTAGTAATTTTTGTGCATAGTGCACAAAAATGAAGCTCAACATTACTGTTGAGAGGGTTGCTGTCAGGTCCTCAGATCAACCATTCTTAGTAAATTAATCTTACAGGTGATTGGTTGCCCAGTTAGAAAATACCCATCTTAGCCAGTGTGGTGGCACATGCCTGTAATCCTAGGCAGAGGCTGAGGGATCTCTTGGAGTTCAAGGTCACTCTGGTCTACAGAGTGAGTTCCAGGACAGCCAGCTCTAAAACTGAGAAACCCTGTCTAGGAAAACAAAACAGGCATCTTTGGGCAGGACTGAGTTTCATGTCAGCACTGGACAAAACTTGGTTACCTAGAACATCCCTTTCCTGAGGGAGCCAATCTGAACAATTCTCAACCAGTCCTTAGACTATCAAGTGACAACCACAAGACATCTCAAAATGGGGGTTCTGACCAAATTAGGCTTCAGAGCATGTTTTGGTTCATGAACTACATTAATTGAAGCTGGTATTTCCTGCCTCCAGCCTGAGCCACTACACCCAATATGTGGTGCTGGGTATCAAACCCAGGATTTCACGCATGCTGCACAAATACTCGCACCATTAAGTCTGCATCTTTTTGTTTTTTTTCTCTACATAGCCCTAGCAGGCCTGGAACTCACACTGTAAGCCAGACTGGCCTCAGAGATCCTACTGAAGGTCTGTGCCACCATATACTTTCAACTGTTTATCTCCAAATATAAATTACATACTAATACCACCCAATGATATGGAGTGTTTAGCACATTCAAGGTCCTGGGTTTGATCTTATACAATAAAATGCAAGTGATAAGGCATCAGGTCACTCCACTGTTTTTCCAGTATAGAGGATTAAACCCAGGGCTTCACACAAGTGCTAGGCAATGCCCCAACTGTTTTTATACCTTTTGAGATAGCCTCAGTTCCTTAGGCTGGGCTTGGGTTTACCATTCTCCTGCCACACCCTGAACAACATCATCAATTCATGAGAATCGAGGCAGTTCCACAGCAGTACTTGTAACAATTATCAGAAAGGGTCATGGTGGTGCAGTTTTAATTCCAGTACCCAGGAGACAGCTGTATCTGAGTTCAAGTCCAACCTGGTCTACAGTGTTGAGTTCAAGGACAGCCAGGGCTACACAGAAACCTTATCTTGAAAACCTAAAACCAAAATCAAACCAAAATCCCAGAAAACAACTTTACAAATGGTAAGATCTCAGCCATGTTTGGGGCTGGAGAGATGGCTTGGCTCAGCAGTTTGACTGCTCTTCCAGAGGACTCAGGTTCAAAGCCAGCACTCACATGGTAGCACACAACTGTCTGTAACTCCAAGACCTGAGACATTCATGCAGGTAAAATACCAACGCTCACAAGATAGTTATTTTAAAAATATTTCAACTTTGGGTGTAGTGGCGAACACCTTTAATGCCAGCACTCAGGAGGCACAGGTAGGCAGGTGGATCTGTGAGTTTGAGGCAGAGTGTCCAGGACAGCCAAGGCTACAGAGAAACCCTGTCTGGAGGAAAAAAACAAAACAAAAAAAACAGAAAAAAAAAAAACCTACAACTGTTTGCCCAGTCAGGGAGGCAGAGGCAGGTGGATCTGTGAGTTTGAGGGCAGCCTGGTCTACAAACAGAGTCCAGGACAGCTAAGGCTACAGAGAAAACCTGTCTGGACGAAAAAACCAAAAAAAAAAAAAACAGAAAAAATCCACAACTGTTTCCCCAATCAGGGAGGCAGAGGCAGGTGGATCTCTGAGTTTGAGGCCAGCCTGGTCTACAAAGCCACTCACCAGGCCAGTCAGGGATACACAGAGAAACCCTGTCCTGAAAAATAAAAACAAAACAAAAATTCAACTATGTTAAAGAGAACTGTGAAACAACCCTTGCCTAGGGGAATAAGGCAAACATCTTTGCCTTGCTATAAAGCTAGAGAAATCCCCAGGAAGTAGTACCACCCAGCTGCATCACAAGCCCCACCCCCTTCCCTGCCCACATCTAAAATAGAAGATGGATATAATTACAAGCTTTTCACAAAAATTAGACCAGTGTAAATAACAAACATTTATTGGTGTCACTTATGGTAGAAAAAAGTTCCTACACCAGATGTACATGACCCAATTATTGTTAAATAAACATATCCAAGGTGAACACACACCCTGACCCAGCTTTCCCCCAACTTTTAAAATAGCCAATTCTTCCTCTCCCCGACCCCAAAACATGTGAGCAACTGCTAATGAAAAGCAGTAAACAGCCACTTGGGCTATAGCATTTTCAACTCCACTCTGAGGTGAAGATTCCAATTACATTCGAGACTTAAGTTCTCTCAATTTTCTCCTAACGAAAAAGTTCCTGAGTCCAGTATTTACAATATTACAGCTCTAGCAGATCAGTGTGCCTACAACTCATCTTTTTCTGATGTATCCTCTTCACCAGTTGGGGGAGGGCCCGCACTTCCATAGAGTTTGCTGATAATCGGCTGAACAATTTCTTCTAATTCCTTCTTTTTAGCTTTAAAGTCTTCAATGTCTGCATCCTGGTGGCTTTCCAGCCACTCGATCTTTTCTTCTACAGCTTTTTCCATGGTTTCTTTATCTTCAGAAGAAAGTTTACCTCCCAGCTTCTCCTTATCCCCAATCTGGTTCTTGAGAGAGTAAGCATAACTTTCCAGTTCATTCCTGGTGTCAATGCGCTCTTTGAGCTTTTTGTCTTCCTCAGCAAACTTTTCAGCATCGTTAACCATCCTCTCAATTTCTTCAGGTGTCAGGCGATTTTGGTCATTGGTAATTGTGATTTTGTTTTTGTTTCCTGTACCCTTGTCTTCAGCTGTCACTCGAAGAATACCATTAACATCTATCTCAAAGGTGACTTCAATCTGGGGTACCCCACGAGGAGCAGGAGGAATGCCGGTCAGATCAAATGTACCCAGAAGATGATTGTCTTTTGTCAGGGGTCGCTCACCTAGAGTAGTAAACACAGGAAAAACTTGTTATTGACAAGCCTTAGGGCACTGGTATCCCCACAGTATTGAACCAAGAGGAGCAAGTCACTGGGTACCACTGCTCTTAACCAAATTTCATCTCTTAAAAGCACTGTAAGCCCTTCTTCTCTTCATGTATTCCAAAAGCCAGTGGACGAGAATGCAAGTACTAAATCTAAAATTCAACAACCTCTTCATTTGAATTACAAAAGATACTTCTTTCCCTGGGCAGCTTAATGATGTATTATTAAACCCAAAGTCACATTCTTTCAAAATACAATATAGTAAATGTAAGTAATTACCTTCATAGACCTTGATTGTTACAGTTGGCTGGTTATCAGAAGCTGTGGAAAAGATCTGAGACTTCTTGGTAGGTACCACAGTGTTCCTTGGAATCAGTTTAGTCATGACACCTCCCACAGTTTCAATACCAAGCGTAAGGGGACATACATCAAGCAGCACCAGATCACCTGCAAGGAGAATTAAAGGTTCCAACTGGAGCCCTAAGAGCACTGCCAAGCAGTCCCCCAGTGAACTCTCATCCTCCCACCGTCATCTGCCCGGGTTCTAACTACAAACACTTTAGGGCTGCTCATGATCTTAACTAAGCTTCACCTAAGCCTTGTTATCACTGTACCTTATAAGCTGTGTGGCCTTGTTGCTCCTAACCCTACAGCTTCCTAAAGCAACAGTCTTCCCTCAAGCTACTCAAACACGAGAGAGAGGCAATGACAGCACCTACCTGTGTCTTGATCACCAGAGAGGACACCAGCCTGGACAGCAGCCCCATACGCTACAGCCTCATCTGGGTTTATGCCACGGGATGGCTCCTTGCCATTAAAGAACTCTTTCACCAGTTGCTGAATCTTTGGAATTCGAGTAGATCCACCAACAAGAACAATTTCATCAATATCAGATTTCTTCAGATCAGAGTCTTCCAACACTTTCTGGACAGGCTTCATGGTGGATCGGAACAGGTCCTGGAAAATACCAAACAAACAAAGGGCATGGTTACTGTGGTGCTGACACACCTGGACATGGTTTAGTTGTGCATTCAGGCACCCGAAATTCTACAGTCTACAAGGCTCTCATTAGCACAGTCACGGAGCATACCATGTTCAGCTCTTCAAATTTGGCCCGAGTCAGGGTCTCAGAGAAGTCTTCCCCTTCGAAGAAGGACTCGATTTCAATCCTTGCTTGATGCTGAGAAGAGAGGGCTCTCTTTGCCTTCTCCACCTCACGCCGGAGTTTCTGCACAGCTCTGTTGTCTTTTCGAACATCTTTACCAGTTTTCTTTTTGTACAGCTTGATGAAGTGCTCCATAACTCGCTGATCAAAGTCTTCCCCACCCAGATGAGTGTCTCCATTAGTGGCCACCACTTCGAAGACACCATTGTCAATGGTGAGGAGAGACACATCGAAGGTCCCACCACCCAGGTCAAACACCAGGATGTTCTTTTCTCCTTCTCTCTTATCCAGGCCATATGCGATAGCAGCCGCTGTACTGTAACAATGAAGAAGGAGGAAGAAAGCTTGGTCAGGCTCACAGTTCTCCTACTTGGCAAACCTGCTGGACCTCTGGGTTCCACACTTACGGCTCATTGATGATCCTCATGACATTCAATCCAGCAATAGTGCCAGCATCTTTGGTTGCTTGTCGCTGGGCATCATTGAAGTAAGCCGGCACAGTAACAACTGCATGGGTCACCTAGGAGGATAGCAAAGACAACATAAGTATACTTCACTACTTCCCTTACCAACTACAGTAAACCCACCACATCAGTTGCTAAGCCAGCTTACTGACAGAGGTAGAAATCATACATTTGTATTATCACAGAATAAAGTGATAACTCCTGAAAACTGACTAACATTTACCTCCCACAAGGCACTAAATCGTTAAGCCTGACAAAAGTTGATGTCAGATTAAAAGATATTAAACCACAAAGGCTTCCTACATAAGCCAACCAGGAGGAAGAACCATAATCTTAAACACTTAGCATTGTCCCACAGATCTGTTTACCTTCTTTCCCAAATATGCCTCAGCAGTTTCTTTCATTTTAGTGAGAACCATGGCAGAAATTTCTTCTGGAGCAAAGGTCTTGGTTTGTCCACCTCCAATATCAACTTGAATGTATGGCTTAGTTTTCTTTTCAACCACCTACGGCACGAAAGAATTTAAAGTTAATTTTTCCGAAGCAGAAACAAAAGCACCACAAACTTTTTTAAAAAACCAACAATTTCCTCTCTCCTGTAGCTTGATTCGTTTTGGTCCCTCGGGAAATCTTGGACTAAAACTGAGTACAGCTGTACTGTAGACAGACTGCCAGTTTTAAATTAATCTATCAACTTTCAGACATTGTAACAATGTGTCCATGTCTTATAAATAGAAAAAACGACTGCAAGTAAAACCGTTACAGAAATTCCGACCGCATCCGTTTGGTCGTTTGAATTCTGTCTTCAACCCCTAAACACTCCGTCACCCTAGCCGCCCGATCAGCATGAGTAAAAAAAACAAAAAAACAAAAAAACAAAAACAAAAACCGGGTCGGACCTTGAACGGCAAGAACTTGATGTCCTGCTGCACCGAAGGGTCATTCCAAGTGCGTCCGATGAGGCGCTTGGCGTCGAAGACAGTGTTCTCGGGGTTGGACGTGAGCTGGTTCTTGGCCGCGTCGCCAATCAGACGCTCCCCTTCGGGAGTGAACGCTACATACGACGGCGTGATGCGGTTGCCCTGGTCGTTGGCTATGATCTCCACGCGGCCGTTCTTGAACACACCGACGCTGACCGGGAGGAAAAAAAAAAAAAAAACCCACGGAAGCCCAATCAGCAACTCACTTTCTCACGCTAGCCCAGGAGGCCACGCCCCACCTCCCGACGCCACTCACCAGGAATAGGTGGTCCCCAAATCGATGCCGACCACCGTGCCCACGTCCTCCTTCTTGTCCTCTTCCTCGGCCCGCACCGCGCACAGCAGCAGCAGCGCCGCCGCCGCCACCACCGCACCTAACTTCATCTTGCCGGCGCTGTGAGCCAGTCGCTCAGCGATCGGGCAGGAAGTCTCGGGAGTCCAGCAACAGGCTGCAGCCCAGAAGCGCGACGACAGTTCCGATCTGAGGGCGACAGCGGGGCCCACGGTCAGGAGGAGCCACGAGCCAACCACACGCACGGCAGGCCTGGAAAGCAGGCCGCGGGAGCTTACCTCTCCCACTCGCGGAAGCCCGAACCGATCCCAGGCAGTGTTGTCCCAGCCAAGTGTGTAGCGCGCCGTCGCCGACTCGCCTTATATACCCTCCCCCCAGCCCCGTCGTGGAGGCCTCTGATTGGTGAAAGCGCTTCTCGTTGGAGGCCGCTGATTGGTCGAAGCCACCAAGCTGGCCGCTGCCGATTCGAAGCGGCCTCCTCCGCAACTCACGTCACTGCTACGCCCCCCCACGGTGACTCATTGGCTACTTGGTTCTTCCCTAACGGCCGCCAATGAGGGGCAGCATCCGCCCTGGGCGATGGTCCTATTGGTTCAGCAGCTGCCTGTCCCTCGGATGACCTCTCACCTCGAGACGGTTTCCGCCGGTAACTGTCCAGGTCCTCCCCTCAGGCCGGGCCCCCGGGGGACTGGAGCTGGGGCTGCGTGTCAGTTCCCTCGGGCCGGTGGGAGTCGGGTCTAGCCCCCACCCCCACCCCTCGCCATCCCCACCCCCCGAAGTAGTAGGCGACCTTTTCTCCTCCTCGGTTCCCTCGCGTCCTGAGCTGCCCGGCCTCAGTTGAGATGCCGTGTGCGCCTGGGAACGCGTCTCTCTGCCCTTGCCAGCCTGCCTCGTTCTCGGGTGTCACAGCGTCCAAGCCCTATGTAACTCATCCGACCTGTGTGCGTCGTGAGCTGGGTCCCGGTCTGGGTTCTGCCTTCACCCCCAGGCCTTTGCAATTAATTCTCCATTTCCTAGGATTGGCCTGGCTAATTGTAACCTAGTCCTGAGCCCTCTTCTCCAGTGGGGCTATTGAGTATCAAGGGTGTATCTTTTTCTCTCTCTCTTGCTTGTTGCCCCTTAATGTTGCCTGTCCTTGTCTAGCATGTCCATTTGTGACCCGGGTTATCTCGTACAAGTTCTTCCTCATCCCTTTCTGACACCATCTTACCCTGACTCTTGGAACAGGTCTGATAATGCTAAAGGCATTTATGAGACAGAGAAAGAATTGCCTTGCTGATGCTTTACTATTGTATAATAATAGTATTTTGAAAAAAAAAAGCTACAACTTAAACTTATTCTGTGATTCATTGTTTTGTTTCATTTGCTTGTTTTGAGGCGGGGCGTTGTACACAGGACCCAACTCTCATAGAGCCACTCCATAGAGCACTCCATGTGTTATTTAGTCCTAATCGCTCAGTTCTTAGCAGGTTTTTCCCATTTTCCAAAAGAGAATACAGAGACCCAAAGTGATTAAGTAGATAGAATGGTCATTGACTGGTGATTGGTGGGGATAGAATCGAAAACCTGGTTGACTTTACTCCATAGCTTATGATATTGATTTTTCTTTTCTTTTTTTTTTAAGACAGGGATTGGGCTGGAGAGATGGTTCAGTGGTTAAGAGCACTGTCTGAAGAAGAAGAAGAAGAAGAAGAAGAAGAAGAAGAAGAAGAAGAAGAAGAAGAAGAAGAAGAAGAAGAAGAAGAGAGAAAAGAGCACTGTCTGCTCTTCTGAAGGACCCGGGTTCAATTCCCATCAACCTCATGGCAGCTCACAACTGTCTGTAATTCCAGTTTCAATGGCTCTGACACCCTCACACCAATGCACATAAAGTTAAATAAATTATAAATACAGGGATTTGTGTAGCCCTAGCTGTCTCAGACGCTGTGTAGCAGATGACTTTGAACTCCTGATCCTTCTGCCTATACCTCCCAAATACGGAGAGCAGCAGGCACAGGTATACATTACCATGCCCAGTTGGGACTTGAACCCAAAACAACGTGTGTGCTAGGCAACTGACATCTATCCCCTGTCCTGGAGCTTAATATGTAGACCAGGCTAGCCTTGAACTCTCAGATCTACCATCTCGGCCTCCCAAGTGCTTATAGAGGATACATATGACATTATCACAGGCAGGAAATGACTTCAGTATTCCTATTAAATGTTTTCTGAACTTCATAAATACACTGTACAAATACTACTGAAACACCACAGTTCGCTAAAATGGGAAGCCTATGAATCAGTGTTCAGGAATTTTCTCCTTTCTCGTTCAACAGGGGTTATGCCAGTGAGTCAGTCAACTCCATCCTTGCTACAGAGGTTGCATCATACAACTCTTCCGGTAAGGCTTGTAATACTGTCATAACATTGATCTTCCTTTGGGTTGCATCAGTCTAGCATCAAGGTGGAAGTCACTAAACCCAGTTAACTGGTGCACACCTTCTTTTAATCCCAGCACTCAGGAGGCAGAGGGAGGGGATCTCTGTGAGTTTGAGGCCAGCCTGGTCTACAGAGTGAGTCCAGGACAGAACTGCATATTGAGACCTTATCTCAAAAGGGGGGGGGGTGAACCAAAACCACTATTTGACCACCTTTCAACTTCATGTCGTTTCAAGCATATCAGTTTCCACTAAAACACAAAACTCGGTTTTGTCCTCACTTGATGGATGGAGAAAATGCTTGCTACCAAATTTTTAGCCAGACCTGGAGGCACAGGTCTGTAACCCCAGCTTTTCCAGAGGCTGAGGCAAGAGGATCACAGGTTCAAGGCATGCCTGAACTACAAAAGGGAAGTCAAGGCTAGCCTGGGACATTCAGTGAAAAACCCTGCTCAAAAGTAAAAGGAAGTTGGAGACACAGCTCTGTGTTAAAGTGCTTGCCTAGTACATTTGAAGGTCAGTCTCGGTGCCCAGTCTCTCTGTCTTTCTCTGTTTCTCCCTGTCTAGCTGTCTCTCCCAGTCTCTATGTCTGTCTGTCTGTCTGTCTCTCTCTCTCTCATACACACAAACACACACACACACACACACACACACACACACACACCCTGCTAACTCCATTTTAGGTTGGGTTGGGTTAGATGGGCTCCTCGTGTAAGCCAGGCTTATCTCCAGTACTCTTTGTAGTCAAAGCTGGCCTTGAACTTATCCTCCTGCCCTATCTCCCAAGTGCTGGAACTAGAAGTATGTCACCAAATTAGGCTATTTGACTAACTTCTAAAGAGTTAAGTATGTCAGTGGCTATAGCATCCTTTTTTTTTTTGAGACTGGATGTTGCTAACTATATATACTACATCCCTGGTTGTCCTGGAACTTGCTATATAGACCAGGCTGGTCTTGAACTCACAGATCTCTCTGCCTCTACCTCCCCAGTGCTGTGATTAAAGTCATGAGCCACCATGTCCAGCTATAGTCTTCTTTAAAATTCAAGCCAAATAGAGCTAGAAAGATGCTCAATGGTTAAAAGTACTGCTCTTTCGGAGGACCCAGGTTTGATTCCCAGCACCCACAAAGCACCTCACAACCATTTGTAATTCCAGTTCCAGGGGGTTCAATACTTTCTAGTTTCTGTAGGTACCAGGAATGTATGTGATACAAATAAAATACCCATCTATATAAAATGTTTTTAAAAGAATATATACATATATACATATACATATATATGTAATTATATATAACAGTCCTTTAATCCCAGGACTCAGGAGGCAGAGGCAAGTGAGGTAGATTTCTGGGAATTCAAGGCTAGCTTGGTCTTCAGGTTGACTTCCAGGGTATACTTCAAGTATATTACGTGTTCTGTAGTATATATTATGGCATATTCTAAAGCACAATCATTGTGGCATTAAGTAAGTACAAAGACAAGTTGTACCTGACCGCTGCTATTTTGTGAATTTTTCTTTCTTCTACCCCTCTCTGTTTTTCTTCTACTCTTTCAATCGCCTAACACTAGGTGGGCAGGGGGAAAGGTGGAGAGGAAAGGGAAGAGATCACTGAGTAAAGTCAGGGGTAAGAAAGGGGGTGGCTTTATTGTTAGACCACTTCCTGCTGACTAGGGGCGTCAAGTTCCTCGGGGCAAGGTTGATCCTTGCCATCAGGATATCTAATCTCTTCTTGTTTCTTTCTTGCACATGACTACTTAAAAAACTATAACCAACAACCAAGCAACCAACCCACACCACCGATCATAGGGACCTAGCATGCATGCATGCATTTATTCATTCATTGATTATTTTGCTTTTGTTTGTTTGGGTTTGGTTTTTCAAGACAGGGTTTCTCTGTGTAGCCTTGCCTGTCCTGGACTCACTTTGTAGACCAGGCTGGTCTCGAACTCACAGAGATCCGCCTGCCTCTGCCTTCCGAGTGCTGGGATTACAGGCATGTGGCCTTGCTGGACCTAGCATTTATATGCCCTCTGAAAAGTTCCTAGAATTCCAAGCATCACACAATCGCAGAAACTATCTGCAGCTGGAAAAACCATGCCCTTACCAGAACACTAAGCAAATCATAGTCAGTATCCCCACACCTGAGATTAAAATGAAACCATATTCTTTTTTAAAAAATATTTTATTTGCTGGCCATGGTGGCACACGCCTTTAATCCCAGCACTTAGGAGGCAGAGGCAGGTGGATCGCTGTGAGTTCGAGGCTAGCCTGGTCTACAAAGTGAGTCTAGGACAGCCAAAGCTACACAAAGAAACCTTGTCTTGAAAAACCAAAAAATAAATATTTTTTTAATTTAAATTTTAATTTATGTGCATTGGTGTGAGGGTGTCAGATCTTAACAGTTGTGAGCTGCCATGTGGGTGCTGGGAATTAAACCTGGGTCCTTTGGAAGAGCAGGCAGTACTCTTAACCACTGAGCCATATTCTTATAACATTGCTGTGTTTTTTTCTAAGAAGCCAAAATTCAAAAATTCTCACTACAAGTTATTTTCTGAATGTTAAAGGTGTTACAAGAGCTAACCACTATAATCAGTGTACACTGTTTCTTACTATTTTGTTGTTGTTTTGGTTTTTTGAGAAAGGGTTTACCTGTGTAGTGTTGGCTGTCTTGGACTCACTTTGTAAACAGGCTGGCCTCGAACTCACAGAGATCCACCTCCCTCTGCCTCTCCAAGTGCTGGGATTACAGGTATTTGCCACCATGCTTGGCACGTTTGATTTTAAGTTTTGTTTGTTTATTTATTTAAATGACTTGTTTTTATGTGCATTGGTGTTTTGCCTGCATGTGTATCTGTGTGAGGGTGTTGGATCTCCTGGAACTGGAGTTATGGACAGTTGTGAGCTTCCATGTGGGTGCTGGGAATTGAACCCAGTTCCTCTAGAAGAGCAGCCAGTGATGCATAGGCTGTTTTGCCAGCATGTATGTCTGTGCACTACATAGACTCTTGGAAGCCAGAAGAGGCCACTGTTAGCTGCTATGTGGGGGCGTAGAATAGGACCTTCTTCCAGAGCAGCGCAAGCTCCTACCCAACGAGCCATCTCTCTAGCTCTGCAAAGTTTGGTATGGAACCTCTACAGTGTCGGTTATTATCTTTAACCACAAGCTGAGAGGACAGAAAACAGCTGCATATTTTATAAATATTTTGATAAAGAAGTAGAAGCTGTGCTGGGCGTGGTGGTGCTCACCTCTAATCCCAGCACTCGGGCAGCAGAGGCAGGCGGATTGCTGTGAGTTTGGACTACAAAGTTACTCTAGGACAGCTAAGGCTACACAGAGAAACTCTGTCTCAAAAAAAAAAAAGAGGCCTTTATCTAGTAATTTTATCTGTGCTCTTATGAGTAAGAAAATACATTTCAATCAGTAATAAAGCTAAGCTGGAGTGGGCTCACTAGGCTTCTGTATCAATTAAGTTCTAGTTGAATCTGTGTATATGTGGTTGGAGGGACCATTTGCTAATGGGTTCATCAGTCTAGCTGAACATTTGTGGACTCTCTTATCCTTGCTGTCCACCTGTGGTACCCACTGTGTAACCTACACTGGCCTAAACTTGTGGCAGCCCTTCTGCGTTAGGGTCCTGGGACTGCAGCAATAGCTACCATGCCTGACTTGTCTACCACGCAGAATTGAAAATGGGGTAGAACTACACATAGCAGTAAGGATAAGGAATACAGAACACTTACGCACCTCATGCTAAAAGAGAAGCAAGATGGGACTGGAGAGATGGCTCACTAGTCTACAGCAGTGGCCGCTCTTCCAGAGGAGCTGGGTTTAATTCCCAGCACCCACATGGTGACTCACAGCTGTCTATAACTTAATTTCCAGGGGACCCAACATAAAATAAAAAGTTTTTTTTTCCCCGAGACAGGGTTTCTCTGTGTGATAGCCATGACTGATAAAATAAGATCTAAATAAATGTCAAAATAAAGAAAAAGAAGCAAAAAAAAAAAAAAAAGTCAAAATAAAAAAGACAAGCTATCCCAGCACTCAGGAGGCAGAGGCAGGTGGATCACTGTGAGTTCGAGGCCAGTCTGGTCTACAAAGTGAGTCCAGGACAGCCAAGGCTACATAGAGAAACCCTGTCTTGCGGGGAGGGGGGGAGGGGGGGAGGGGGGAGGCAAGTTGACGGCGCTGTTACTCAGTGGTAGAGTGCTTGTCTGAAATGCACCAGGATGAGCATCTAAGCACAAAAACTGCGATCTGGGTCAACACACTTCAGTTAATAAGAGCAGTTAGGCAGAAGCGGAGCTACAGAAGTCAAAAACAAGGTTAGTCATTTAGAGACTCCCAGAAGTGTTGGCTTTGATGGATTAGGCCTTTGTTATAGTTTTGGCAGGTGGTGCTGTCTACACGCTGAGTTTTAGGGCCTGAATGGTACTTCCATCATGGAGTCAGTTGTGCTAAGGTCTGGGGGCCTGTTACTTGATGATCTCGTTTGATCCTTGAATTCCACAAGGTGGCAGGAGAGAACCAAGTTCTGTTAACTGTCCTCTGACCCCCGAAGGCCTACACACACCACCTACACACACGCGCGCACACACACGCGCGCACACATACACACACACACACACACACACACACACACACTCACTCACAAATACGATAGTAAATAAAACTGAGCCTTCCACAGTGCTTTAATGGAAGAGTTTGATTAATAAATGTGTCTCCTCAGGGCTGGAACAAAAGCTCAGGGTAAGATCACTTCCTGCTCTTGCAGAGGACCAAGGTTCAGTTCCTAATACCCAAACGGTGGCCAGCAGCCATCCTAACTCCTGTTCCACGGGTCCGATGCCTCCCCCCCTCAGTTTCCTCCAATCTAAACCTGGAAATTCACATTGGTGTATAATTTATCTCTATGGATTTTTCAAACACTTAATTTTTTTTGTGTGCCTGTGTGTGGATTTGCACGTGGAATTCAGAGGAGGCAGAGGCAGGTGGATTTCTGGTCTACAAAATGAGTTCCAGAGCTACACTGAAAAGCCCTGTATAAAAAATCAAAGAAAAAAAGGGGGAAAAAAAGTCAAATATATGGGGCTGGAGAGATGGCTCAGTAGTCAAAAGGAAATATTGCTCTTTCACTCAAGTTTGGTTTCTAACATTCATGTCAGGTGGCTCCCAACTGTCTATTACTTCAGTTCTAGGGGATCAATCAATGCCTCTGGCCTCTTTGATCACCTGTACTTATGTACACAGATGTAATGCACACAAATAATTTTAAAAAATAATAAAGCTTTTAAAAAGCCAACCACAATGGTGTGGTGACGCACACCTTTAATCCTAGCACTTCAGAGGCAAGCAGATCTCTGTGAGTTCAAGGCCAGCCTGGTCTACAAAAGTGAGTACAGGACATCCAGGGCTACACAGAGAAACCCTGCCTCAAAAAATGAAAATAAATAAATAAAGCTCCTCTTTCCTCCATCTTTCCGCGCCGTCACCATGGTGTGCATGAATGTCCTGGCAGATACTCTCAAGAGCATCAACAATGCCAAGAAGAGAGGCAAATACCAGGTGCTCATCAGGCCGTGCTCCAAAGTCATTGTCCGCTTCCTGACTGTGGTGATGAAGCATGGCTACACTAGTGAATTTGAGATCATTGATGACCACGGAGCTGGGAAAATTGTTGTGAACCTCACAGGCAGGCTGAACAAATGTGGCGTGATCAGCCCTAGATTTGATGTGTAACTCAGGGACCTAGAAAAATGGCAGAACAATCTGCTCCCGTCCCGTCAGTTTGGCTTCATTGTACTGACATCCTCAGCCGGCATCTTGGACCATGAAGAAGCAAGATGAAAACACACAGGAGGGAAAATGCTGGGATTCTTTTTCTAGAGATGTAAGACATAAGTAAAAAGCCTCCGTGGACTGTGCTGGGCTGAGTCCTTTTGAGCCTTTCCATCCAGCACAGTGGCTGGTTGTGCTGACTGAAGCTAAGACAGTCCTGTGACCACGCCATCACTTGGCTGGTGTGCTGTGTCCAGCTCAGGATGGTTACATCTGTGTTGGTGTCTGGTGGTGCTTAGCTGAGGGTTGGTATAAATATTGAAAACATGAAAAAATAAAT
The DNA here is from genome assembly GCA_907169655.1 of Acomys percivali. Taxonomy (NCBI): domain Eukaryota; kingdom Metazoa; phylum Chordata; class Mammalia; order Rodentia; family Muridae; genus Acomys; species Acomys percivali. The sequence continues at coordinate 11,506,572 of OU015750.1, read as the reverse complement.
AAATAAAGCTAAACTCAGGCAGGTATTGGTGGCCCTCACCTTTAATTCCAGCATGTGGGAGTCAGAGGCAGGCAGTTCTCTTGAATTCAAGGCCTGCCTGGTCTACAGAGTGAGTTCCAGGACAGCCAGGGCTACACAGAACTCTGTCGTGAAAAACAAAGCAAATAAAAGAGATGTTAACCCTGTCTCAAAACAAAACAAAAAAAGATAAGTATTGTTTTGCTGGGCAGTGCTGGCACACATCTTTAATCCCAGCATTTCGGAGGCAGAGGCAGGGGATTCTCTGAATTTGGGGCCAGCCTGGTCTACACAATGAATTCCATGTCAGTCAAGACCTTAGAAACTCTGCCTGGAAAACAAAGCAAAACAAACAAAAAGCCAAACCCTTCTTTATTTCTTCTAGGTAGTAAATCAGGTTCTAGGCTAACAATGGTGAATGACATGGGATTCTCTGACTTCAGGGAAATTGATTTAAACAAGTCAGGCTGGGTGTGTGGCTTTTAGCAGTAGACAGAGCATGTGCATAGCATGTGTGAGGCTCTGGGTTGGGCTTCCTGGGTACAATCCCCAGCACAGCAAATAAACAAGTAAATCAACAATACAAAGAAGGGTGTATGTGGTAGGGTGTCAGAGATGGGGGGGGGGGGGGGGGGGGGAGGGAGAGATGACTCAGAATTTTAAGGTGTTTGCTGAAAAGTCTGATGACCTGAGCTCTAACGCCAGGATCTACCTGGGGGAAGGAGAAAACAAATTCTTACAAGTTGTCCTCTGACCTCCATATGTGCACTTGTATATATACACACAACAAATACATACTACATTGAACAAAATTTTAAATAGTTTATTTTTATTTTTTATTTATGTACTTATTGTTTTTGGTTTTTCGAGACAGGTTCCTCTGTGTAGCCTTGGCTGTCCTACACTCGCTTTGTAGACCAGGCTGGATATTTATTTTTATTTTATGGACATTGGTAGTTGGTCTGAATGTGTGTTTGTGTGAGGGTGTCAGATCTTGGAGTCACAGACAGCTGTGTGCTACCATGTGGGTGCTGGGAATTGGGCAGTCAGTGCTCTTAACCACTGAACCACCTGCCCAGCCCCCCAACCCAGAAATCTTTTTTGTTGAAACAAGATCTATTTGTGTAACTCTGGCTGTTCTGGTACTCACTATGTAGAGAAGGATGGCTTTGAACTCACTGAGATCTGCCTGCCTCTGCAACTCAAGTGCTGGGATTAAGGCTACCAGGTTAGGAAATGGCTTCTTCTTTTCTTCTCCTCCTTCTCCTTCATCTCCTCCTCCCCCTTTTTGGAGAAGAGGTCTCACTATGTACCCCTGGCTGGCCTGGAATTTGTTATATAGACCAGGCTGGCCTTGAATCTATGAAGTTACCGCCTTTTTAAAAAAATTCAACACATCTAATTGATGAAGTCTGGCAGATCACCTAGTATTCAATTGTTTGTTTTATCTTACTTCTCTAAGGCTGGCTAGGCACACAGGGGAAGAAAGCAATTATTATTTTTTTAAAATTTGTTTTGAGCCGGGCGGTGGTGGCGCACGCCTTTAATCCCAGCACTCGGGAGGCAGAGGCAGGCGGATCGCTGTGAGTTCGAGGCCAGCCTGGTCTACAAAGTGACTCCAGGACAGCCAAGGCTACACAGAGAAACCCTGTCTCAAAAAAAAAAAAAAAATTTGTTTTGAGATGGAGTTTCTATGTTACACAGAGCCCTGGCTGGCCTCAAACTCACAGAGATCTGCCTGCCTCTGCCACCCAAATGCTGGGAATAAGGTGTGTACCACCATGCCCAGCTATTTAAAAATTTAAAATTCTGGGTTTATCACTGCTGTGTGACTCTGAGGCAGAGTGCTTAGTGGACAGCATGGGACTGGGGCAGGGGGTGGGGTCAGAATATCTGAATTTATGAAGATCCAGTATGAACTGTCACTGTTGTGCTCAATTGAGACAAGGTCTTGCTCTCCAGTCTAGGCTGGTGTCAAACTTGTGATGCTCCTGCCTCAGCCTTCTAAGCACTGACGTTATATGTATTTAACCACCATCCCCAGCTCAACTCAGTGAGAATTTGTGACTGTGCATAAATAATTTTACATACCTGTATATCATGGTTGGCTGAGTTGTATATTAGGAAGAAAATGCTTTTGGATAGAGTTTTATTTATTTATTTTTAAAACAGAATCTCAAATATCCCATGCTGGCTTCAAACTCTCCCATTCTCCGGTCTCCATGTTTCAAATGCTGCCATTACAGGCGTAATCCACCACACCCAAACAACAGTAGGAAAAAGATTATCACTATGACAAATTTCAGAAGGAGGACAGGGGCTCTCCCTGCAGAGCAGCACTATTTACTAAATTCTGATCATTTCCCCCCAAATGTATTAATCTTGGCTATATTTTTCTTTCCCACATGTACAATGTGTAGAGTTTAATGGCCACTCTGTGGCCTGCAAGAGTCACTGCTCTAGTGATCCATGGTTCTGGCAAGAAGGTGACACTCTTTGGGAGTGTTGAATGGAAAATTAAAAGCTGTCCACCTAGTTCAGGTGCTCCATTTGTAGGTGACAGGACAGGGCTCAGTCCAGTGAACTGGACATTCCTGTTCTCTTTTCACTTACAATGCACATTGTACTTCCTCTTCCTTCTCCTCCTCTTCCTCCTCCTCCTCTTCCTCCTCCTCCTCCTTCTTCTCCTTCTTCTTCTTTTTTGGTCTTTTTGAGACAAGGTCTCTCTGTGTAGCCTTGGCTGTCCTGGATTCACTTTGTAGACCAGGCTGGCATTGAACTCACAGCGATCCACCTGCCTCTGCCTAGGTGCTGGGATTAAAGGCGTGCACCATCATGCCCAACTCTACTTCCTTCTTAAGGGCCTTTAGTACCTTTCTCTTTCATTTATGTATATTCATTTAGGTATTTACACACTTATTTATACATTCACACAATCTGTCTGTCTGTCTGTCTGTAAGTCACCCAGTCTGTCTGTCTGTCTATCACCACAGTGGAGGTCAAAAGACATTGCAGGAGTCGTTTCTCCTTCCACCATGCAGGGACCTTGGGATCACACTCTTGTAGTCAGGTTTGGTGCCAAATACCTTTACCTGAAGGTTTCCTTTTGTGTCTTTGAAAGCCTTCCCTTTACCTCTGTCCTCCTGATCCTTTGAACAGTCTTTATTCAAGCTGGGTTGTTCCTTATGCAGTCTACACATTTCATATCCCTCCACCTTTAGGATTTTGGCCTCCTCCTCCTCTTCCTCCTCCTCCTCCTCTTTTTGAGATAGGGTTTCTCTGTGCAGCCTTGGCAGTCCTGGAACTCACTCTGTAGACAGGGCTGGCCCTGAACTCATAGAGATCCACCTGTCTATGCCTCCTGAGTGCTGGGATTAAAGACGTGTGTCACTCCTGGCAGGCTCATTTCCTACTGAAATCCAGTCACAACCAAATCTCTTTTTCTTTTCTTTCCTTGATCTTTTGAGACAGAGCCTCTCTTATACTGGAACTCACAGAGACTCACCTGCCTCTGCCTCTCAAGTGTTAGGATTAAAGTCATGGGCCACCAAACCCAGTTTAGGTCCTGATTTCTTTCTTTCTTTCTTTTTCTTTCTTTCTTTCTTTCTTTCTTTCTTTCTTTCTTTCTTTCTTT
>OU015750.1:11480822-11495611 GCA_907169655.1 Acomys percivali | reverse complement strand
TCTTCTTCTTCTTCTTCTTCTTCTTCTTCTTCTTCTTCTTCTTCTTCCTCCCCCCTCCTCCTCTTCCTCTTCCTCTTCTTCTTCTTTTTGGATTTTTTGAGACAGAGTTTCTCTTTGTAGCCTTGGCTATCCAGGATTTGATTTGTAGACTGGGCTAGCCTTGAACTCACAGAGATCCACCTGCTTCTGCCTCCCAGAATGCTGGAATTACGGGTATGTGTCACCACACCCAATTTCTAGTGTATTTCTAAAGGCTTCTGGAGATTGACCCTATGCCCCAAGTGTGGTAGGGAAGCATTTTACTACTGAATTTATAGCCCTAACCCTCTTTTTATGTTTTGTTTTGTGCACTAAATTGCTTAACTGTTTTTAAAGTTGAGATCCTCCTGACTCATCCTTTCAAATAGTTGGGGTTACAGGTCTGTGCCACCAGGTCTGGTGTCACATTCCAGACTTTGTTGGTTTACTAGATTGTCCCACTGTGTGTCTCTGAATGGCCTGGAGCTCTCTATGTTGACCAGGCTACATTTTAAACTCATTGAAATCTGCCTGCCTCTGCCTTCCAAGTACTGGGATTGCAGATGAGTACCACTTCAGCTGGCTTTATTTATTTTTCAAATTAAAACCAATTTTAAAGCCAGGTTTTGGTGGCACTTGCCTTTTATCCCAGCGTTGAGGATGCAGAAGCAGGCATATCTCTGAGAGTTCAAAGCCTTCCTTGTTTACAGAGCCATTTTCAGGACAGCCAGAGTTACACAGAGAAACCCCATCTTGAAAAGAACCAATTTCCAAGACGTGGTTTCCCTGTGTAGCCTTGGCTGTTCTGGAATTCTGTAGACTGAAGTGCTGATATCAAAGGTGTGTGCCACCCTGGCACAGCTGAAAAACATTTTTAAAAAGTTACATTTGTGTGAGTGTGTGTTTGAAGAAGGGTCTTATGTAGCACAGGCTGACTGTGTAGCCAGGGCTGGTTTTGAACTCCTGATCCTCTTGTCCCTACCTCTCAAGTACTGGTGCCGCCATGCCTAGCTTAGATCCTAGATTCAAGGAGGTAAGCCCTTTTCTCTTGGTGCTTCCTTGCCACTGTCATAGTCTTGTCATTTCCTCCTCCTCCTCCTCCCCCTCCTCCCCCTCCTCCCCTCCTCTTCCTCCTCCCCCTCCTCCCCCTCCTTCCCCTCTTCCTCCCCCTCCTCCTCCTCCTCCCCCTCCTCCCTCTCCTCCTTCCTTTTTTTTCTGAGACAGGGTTTCTCTGTGTAGCCTTGGCTGTCCTGAACTCACTTTGTAGACCAGGCTGGCCTCAAACACATGAACTCACATCAATCCTCCTGCCTCTGCCTCTAGAGTGCTAGGATTACAGGCTTGTGCCACTGCGCCTGGCTTGTGCTGTCATTTCCTGTGTCTATCAGCTGGTTCCTCCTCTGAGGATGCTTAGCTATTCTCCAGTGTACTCTCCAATTCTTGCAACCTTAGAAGGCACTACTGTCTGCTAATTTGGAGGTTGTAAACATTTAAACTTTTTGTTGGTATAGCTAATTGTGAAATTTGTTTCTTTTAAATACAGTTTATTTAGTATTTTTAAAACTGTCCCTCATATTTGCAGAAAAGTTTAAGAGGAAAAGCAAGTTCATTTGGCAGTAAGGCATTTACTTTATTCTTTGATTTTTTTTTTTTTTTCTATTTTTTCTTTCTTTGAGACACAGTCTCATAGTGTAGCCCAAGCTAGGCTTAAATTCGAGATCCTACCTCAGTCTCCCAAGTATTGGGATTTCAGGCAGATGCCATAATTTCCATTTCTTTCTTTCTTTTTCTTTTTTTCTTTTTGGTTTTGTTTTGTTTTGTTTTGATTTTTCGAGACAGCGTCTCTCTGTGTTAGCCTTGGCTGTCCTGGACTCGCTTTGTAGACCAGGCTGGCTTGTTTTTGTTTTTTTTGAGACAAGGTTTCTCTGTGTAAAACCCTGGCTGTCGGGGCTGGAGAGATGGCTCAGTGGTTAAGAGCACTGCTTGCTCTTCCAAAGGTCCTGAGTTCAATTCCCAGCAATCACATGGTGGCTCACAACCATCTATAATGTGATCTGAGGTCCTCTTCTGGCTTGCAGGTGTACATGCAGGCAGAGCAGTGTATACATAATAAATAATAAATCTTAAAACAAAACAAAACAAAACCACCCTGGCTGTCTTGGACTCCCTTTATAGACCAGGCTGGCCTTGAACTCACAGAGAGATACACCTGCCTCTGTCTTCTGAGTACTGGGATTACAGGTGTGTGCTACTGCATCCAGCTTTTGATTTCCATTTCTTTTTAGAATTATTTTTTCAAGGGAGGATATATTGGAAAGAATTGGTTACATGTTCTAGGAATCTCAAGGTAAATTATGATAATTATGATTTTCTTTCATTTCTAAGCTGTACAATTAGAATCCCTCTTATTTGGTTTGGGAAAGAATAGTGTTTTTTTTACTGCACAAATTCTTTTTTTTTTAGGCTGGAAAACCTTTTCTTTTGTTTTTTTTTGTTGTTGTTGTTGTTTTGTTTTTTGTTTTTTGAGACAGGCTTTCTCTTGTGTAGCCTTGACTATCCTGTATTTGATTTATAGACCAGGCTGGGTTTTTTGTGTTTTTTTTTTCAGTCAAGGTTTTTCTTTTTCTTTCTTTCTTTCTTTCTTTCTTTCTTTTTTTTTTTTTCTTTTTCTTTTTTCTTTTTCTGAGTCAGGGTTTTTCTGTATAGCTCTGGCTGTCCTGGAATTTTCTCTGTAGACCAGGTTGGCCTCAAACTCAGATCTGCCTGCCTCTGCCTCCTGAGTGCTGGCATTAAAGACATGCACTACTACCGTACAGCTGGAAAACTTTTTAGTTAAGTATTTGATTTGAATAAACTACCCAAACTATTGTTTGTATAGAATTTCTTATGATTCTTAACTTCCTAAGTAATTCTCTTCAAGATGTTTTCATTTGTAAAAGAACTGGAACCAGTTGCTTTAATAATAATAATAATAATAATAATAATAATAATAATAATAATAATAATAATAACCAGTTGCTTTAATAATAATAATAATAATAATAATAACAACAACAACAACAACAATTAAAATAATAGTAATAGTAGTTATTACTATTACTAAATAATAATTACTACTATATTTAAGACAGGGTTTCATTATGTATCTTTGGCTGGCCTGCAACTTGCTATGTAGACCAGGCTGGCCTTGAAATCAGAAGAGATCCATGCACCTCTGCCTCCTGAGTGCTGGGATTAAAGGTAAATTCCAGGGCTATACAGAAAATTCCTGTGTTGAAAAACCAAAACCAACCAATCAAACAAAAACAACCCCCTCCAAAGAAACAAACAAACAAAACCCCAACCATTGTGTGTGTTGTTTCGTGTGTGTGTGTGTGTGTGTGTGTGTGTGTGTGTATGTGTGTGTATGTGTATGCACACATGTCCGTGTGCTGTGAGTCAAACCCAGAGCTTCATGCATGCAAGACAAGTCTAGGCCACAGTTCGGCCTAAGCCTGTGAATGTGTTTGTACGCTGCTCTTAGTAAGCTATTTTCTTAAGACTGTACTCATACTCTTGTAACCATAAAGCAAACATAATGTCTGCTCATTACCTAAGATGTCTGCCCAGAAAGGTGCTTGCTCTGTCTTGCTCCTGTATAATTCTGGTACACCCACACAGCGACTAGTAAAAAGCATGTTCTCAAGCGTGTTCAGGTTTTCTTTTTCTTCTTTTTCTGATGCTGATGCTTACCAACATATATTTTATTAATTATTTTCTGCAATTGGAAAAATGAAAATATTAAAAGGAGCCAAGGGCTAGTACCCCTTTTACTTTTACTTCATGATGGAGCCAAGTAGCGCCCTCCCGAGCAATTGTCTGGACTAAGTACTTGCTTTCCCTTCTCCCCTTTATGGTGCTTTAGCTCAAACCCAGGGCCCCACAGAAGTTAGGCAAGCGCTCTACCATTGAGCTACAAGCCCATTATAAATGTTTATGGCTGGCTTAGTGGTTAAGAGCACTCATTGCTCTTGCAGAGGTCCTGGGTTCAGTTCCCAGCACCCATGTGGAAGCTCACAGCGGTGTGTAATCCAGTTTCAGGGGATTGATGCCCTCTTTTGACCTCTTTGGGCACCAGGTTCACATGAGGTGCACCTACACATATCCAGGCAAGGACCTCATAAAAACACATCTTTAAAAATTTAGAAGTTAAAAAAAAAATAGAAGTTAGACTAAACTCATCTGTTTTTTGTCACTCTGAACCATCTTAGAAAATATATACTATATGTAATATACTCTAGGACAGAGTTTCAGAATGCTTACAAATAAGAATACTGCTTTTGCTGGGCATGGTGGTGCATACCTTCAATTCCCAGCACTTGGGAGGTAGAGGCAGGTGAATCTCTGTGAGTTTGAGACAAGCCTGATCTACAAAGTGAGACTAGGACAGTCAAGGCTACACAGAGAAACCGTCTCGAAAAAAAAAATACACTGCTTTTTTTCTTCTATTACTATGTAGCCCAGGCTAGACTTAAACTTCTTGTGTTCCTTCTGTCTCAGTCTTTCAAGTGCTGGGATTGTAGGCTGAGCCACTCACACCTGACCAACAGGGTTTTCTATACCAGAGAAGTTTAAGAAAGAGTTTTATGTGGTTTCTCCCCCACCCGAAAGCATTTCATCTCAGAGGATGTTATGGTGCATACCCATAATCCCAATTTTGTTTCCTAACAAGTCCAATTCTAATTCTACTGAGTGAGGCAACTGAAAGTAGTAACCTTGACCATAATAACTTCTCATAGTTGGGAGATGAATGAATGTGGCTTAGTAGGCAGAGAGAGAGAGAGAGACAGACAGACAGACAGACAGACAGACAGACACAGACAGAGACACAGAGAGAGACAGAGAGACAGAGAAAGACAAGACACAGAGATATAGAGAAAGAAAAAGAAAGACAGAGACAGACAGAGACAGAGAGACAGACAGAGGGACAGAGACAGAGTGGGAGGATTGTGTGTATTACTGGGGAAAACCAAATTCTAAAACTGGATATAACAAAATTCTAGTTTAGTTTTATATGTTACTAATTTGACCTTGAGAAATTAAATTGTTTTTACTTCCCTCAGCTGTAATGCTCTATGTTGTAATTAAGAATGTTTACACATCCTGGAACGTGTTCAGGCTGGCCTTGAACTGACAGAGTTTGCCTGCCTCTGCCTCCCCAGTAAGTTTCAAGACTCTGTCTTAAAACAAACAAACCAATCCCTCAAAAACTTATAGATGACTCTGTGCATAAAGGGGTTTGCCGCCAATACTAAGGGCCTGAGTTTCATCCTAGGACCCACATGGAGAGGGAGAGAACTGACTTCAGCAAGCTATCCTCAGACTCCTGACTTCACATGTGCTCCATGACACCCCTCCCCCCAGGGAGGTAAATGAATACCAAATTAAGGAAGAAGAATACTTACATTCTACATTAGAAGTGTTGGTAGAGCACATGCTTAGCATGCATACAGCTATACTTCAGCTTCCACTGTCAAAACTAAAACAAAACAAAAAGTCATAGTATTTCATAGATTGACCTGGAGCATTTAGGCACTTAGTTGACGCAGAATGCAATCTTGAAATGTGTTAGTTACTACTATTTGTATTTCCTAAGCACTTATGTACTTACTACCTCTAGTCAGTTGAAACTATTCAACCATGACCATTCTACATTGTGTCTGTAGCTCTCGAGGTAGACACATTGCACACTGTGGTCCAACTCACTGTGTAACCCAGGCTGGTCTTGAATTTTCAGCAACTCTTCTGTGTCAGTCTCCCAAGTGCTGGGATTACAGGTTTAATCCACTGGCTGCTGCCTTTTCTTCTTAGTTTGTGGATATTTTGTTGCATGTCTGTATTAGCACCATATACATACATACCATAGCCTGTGGAGGTCAGAAAAGGGAGTTGGATCCCCTGGAACTGGAGTTACATGGTTGTATACCACCTTGTGGGTGCTAGGACTTGAATTTGCTTTGGAATTCCAGCACTGAGGAAGCTGAGGCAGGAAGTTGGAGGTCAACCTGGCCTATGTAGAGAAAGAAGTTCAAAGTTAGGCCGGAATATATAGCAAAACCTTTCACAAAAACAAAGGCACTTGCTGTAAGCAGCCAGAGGTGACCTGCCAAGGTGGTTCTACTCAACCCAGAAAACTCTACAAAATCATGCAAATCAAGAGGCTCAGCTCTTCGTGTTCACTTTAAGAACACCCAGGAAACTGCCCGGGCCATCAAGGGTGTGCGTATCTGAAAAGCCACCAAGTATCTGAAAGATGTCGCTGTAAAGCACTGTGTGCTATCCAGGTGGTACAGTGGTGGAGTTGGGAGGTGCACCTGGGCCAACAGTGGGGCTGGACTCAGGGTCGGTGCTGAATTGTTGCTGCACACGCTGAAAAATGCAGAGTAATGCTGAACGTAAGGGTTAGATGTAGATTCTCCAGTCATTGAACATATCCAGGTGAACAAGGCACCTAAGATGTGCCGATGAATTTACAGAGCCCATGGCTGGATTAATCCTCGCATGAGCTCCCCCTGCCACAGCGAGATGAGCCTCACTGAAAAGGAGCAGATTGACGTGGCACAGAAAGAAAAGATATCCCGGAAGAAACTGAAGAAACAAAAACTGATGGCACGGGAATAAATTCGGCATAAAATAAATGCAGATAAAAAAGGACAAGCTGGGATGGGTGATGCACACCTTCAGTCCTAGGACTCGAGAGGCAGAGGCAGGGGAATCACTGTGAGTTTGAGGCCAGTCTGGACTACATAAGCGAATCCAGGACAGCCAAGGCTACGCAGGAAACCCTATCTTGAAAAATCCACACACACACAAAAGTTATATTAAATGGATCATAAAATCAAAAGTCATGAATCTGGGAAAGTGACTGAGGGGAGAGAAGGGTAATTCATAGCGCTTAAGGGTGAAGGGCAGGGCAGGGAAGAGTGATTTACATTATATACATGTATGGATTTGTCAAAGAGCAAAGGTAATTAAAAAAAAGAAAAACACACCTCAAAACCATAAGAGTACAAACAGCCAGCATGCTAACTTTGATTCATGAGCTGTTGTTGGCCTGTCACTACCTCATACTCTTATGGAATAATGCTGGAACAGCTAGCCTAAGTGACATTTTAACCGTATGAGTTGAGAAGCTTAAATTATTTTTCAAAATCTGATTTAATATGAATGAGTAGAATATGTGTGTTTATATTCTTAGTACGTACATACATATGATATATATATATAATTCTTGTAGAAAAAGTGGTAAGTGGTATTGAATTTAAGTGGTCAGAGACTAGTGTTTGAGCCTTTCAAAGATGAAATTAGCTAATATAGAAAATGCATGCAAACTTTAGGAGAAATATGTGTTTGTGATGGTTTATCTTGGTGGAGCCCTGACATTATAAGATTATTATTAAGTATTATTGTTAGTACTATTGTTTAAGATAGGGTCTTTTATTTATTTATTTATTTTGTAGCCCTTGCTGGCCCGAAACTCACTAGTAATCCAGGCTGGCCTAGAACTTGCAGTGATCCTGTTTAGGACACACCACCATGCTTAGATGGTGCCAGTTCTTTGATGTTACTTGTGCTCTTCTTCAGAGTGATTAGTGGTCATATAAATACTAGCAAAGATGTATTGAAAAGGTTTTGTGCTTTCTATGGTCTCTGGAACTGGGGATATACAGGCCTATTGGGTGTTCTCAGATTTTGAAAGATTCATTTTTTGCTGGAAACATAGGAAGTATATAGTAAAAGATGAAAATATTGTGCATACCTTTAATCCTGACACTAGAGAGGCAGAAGCAGGCAGATCTCTGAGATTAAGGCCAGCCTGGGCTACAAAGTGAGTTCCAGGACAGCCAAGGCTACACAGAGAAACCTTTCTCAAAAAAACCAAACCAAACCAAACCAACCAACCAACAAACAAACAAACAAAAAAGTAAGGAAAAGAAAAAGAAAAATACAGCCAAAACAAACACAGTCAGTTCCAAATCAGTGATATAGTTAGTTCTTTAGCCCAGAGTTGAGATTTATTACCTGGCAATGTATATGATTGCAAAGGTTCATTGAGCCAGGCTGTGGAAATTAAAGCATGTAATAAGAAGATACGAAGACACCGGACAATAGAAATAAGGTCAATTTGAACAGAACAGGTAACATAAGGAAATAGTGTAAGGGCTCTATGTTTTGTAGAAGTGCTTGCTGTGTAAACCTGATACCTGAGTTCAGTCTCTAGATTCTACAGAGGAAAGAGAGAACTAGATCCTATGAGGTTTTACTTTATTTTTAATTATGGAAAGGGCCTCACTGTGTGGCCCTTGCTGACTTGGCATCTACAGAGATGTGCCTGCCCGCCTCCCCTTCAGCGCACCGGCAGGAAGGCCTGCACCGTGCTTGTCATGACCACACTTTACTTACTGTGCTAACTAGAAGAGCAGAGTAACCCTCACTCTCTTCCTTAATGGTCATGTTTGGGATTTGGTGCTAGGGATGGAAGTAGTGTCTACCACTGAGCTGCATTCACAGTAATTGCTCTTAAGATTTTGTTTTACAGGGTAAGCTATGCTCAGACTTTTGTGGCATTCTGACCACAAAAAGGAAAGCTTATAATTCTTGAACCTGATTAAAAAGATACTTAGAATGTTTGTCTTGTGGAAGAGTTCTCTAAAAAAATGACTGGGGTCAGCCAGATAGCACAGAGGGTAAGGCTAACTGCCACTAGATCACCAGAGCTGGATCCCCAGAGCCTACAAGGAGAAAACCAACTCCTGTAAGTTGTCATATGACCTACCTACACACACACACACACACACACACACACACACACACACACACACAGAGGAAACAAAAATTTTGGGAGTATAGAAGGTCAGTTAGAAGGTCAGTTCTTGGTTAGATTAGATGGATCATTATTTTAAATGTTAATTGTTTAATTTACATTTTTGCTTAAAATTTTTATTGTTGTTATTGTAAGATGTTACTGAGTTTATCTGTATCAGTGTTTTGCCTGCATGTATATATGTGCACCACATGTGTCCCTGGTGCTGCTAGAAGTCAGAAGAGGATATCAGATCCCCTAGATTTATGGACAGTTATAAACCTCCATATGGGTACTGGGATTCAAATCCCGGTACTCTACAAAAGCAGCAAGTGCTCCTAACTGCTCAGTTATCTCTCCAGCCACATTAAGTTTTAAGTTTCATTTTCTTGTTTTGTTTTGTTTGTTTGTTTGTTTGTGTTTTGAGAGAGAGTCTCTATATAGTCCTGGCTGTCCTGGAACTTGCTGTGCAGACTGTTTTCTGAGTGCTAGGATAAAGGTGTGCACCACTATTCCTGGCCCTTAGTTTTAACTTTGAGGTTATACTTGAAGATTTTAACCTCTGAATTCCATAAATTCATTTGTATTTTGCTGTGTCATTGAAATCATATTCACTTGGTAGCTTGAGCAGTATTTTGGTTATAAGTAGATTATAGGGTCTTTGAGATCAGAGAAATTGGGCTGAGTTCCAGTAAAACTCAAGAATGTATTTGTTACCACACCTGGTATAATATATATCATTGTATACACACACACACACACACACACACACACACACACACCATTATATACCCATATATATATACATATATAATTATATGTATTTATACTTATTTGCATTTAAAAGTATATTTATGAACCTAAGGCCTCATACGTGCTAGACTTGACCACTGAGTTGTACACACCCCTCATAATATGCAATTAAGGAATTTGGTGATGTGTGTGTATTTTATTTTGTTTCAAATATTTATTTATTGAATGTATATGAATACTTCATCTGCATGTACACCTGCATGCCAGAAGAGAGCATCAGATCACATTATAGATGGTTGGAAGCCACCATGTGGTTGCTGGGAATTGAACTCAGGACCTCTGGAAGAGCAGGTGGCACTCTTTAACCACTGAGCCATCTCACCAGCCCTTATTTTATTTTTTTAAGGATGGGATTTTAATGTGACTGCACCTTATTTATTTATTTATTTATTTATTTATTTATTTATTTTTGAGAGTCTTACTAGGGGCAGCATTGGCTGATCTGGATCTTACTATGTAGACCAGATGGGCTCAAACTCAGATAGATCCACCTGCCTCTGCTTCCTGATTGCTGGGATTAAAGGCATGGGCCAACATCAACCATTTATATTATTTCAAAGACAGAATCAACAGGGTCTATTGATTGTTATGGGAAAGCAGTCAAGGATGACTTCATGGCTAATGAGCAGAGGCTCCTCCCTAGATAGATTTAGATTGTATTTGATACTATTAGCTCTAATTTAGAAATGTGTGTGTGTGTGTGTGTGTGTGTGTGTGTGTGTGTGTGTGTGTGTATCTATAATTTTAGGTCTTGGAAGACTAAGATAGGAGGATTAGGAGGTCCAGGTCATTCTCAGCTCTGTGGTGAATTTGAGGCTAGCCTGGACTGTATGAAGCTGTTTCAGAAAAACAGCAAAAGGGCTAAGGATGTAGCTCAGAGGTGCTTCCTAGCCTGCACAGACCATTGCTTCAGTCCCTAGTACTGCAGAAATTGGACATAATAGTTCATCACTGTAATTCTAGCACTTGGGAAGTAGAGGCAAGATGAACAGGAGTTCAAGATTATCCTTTGGTTCACAAAGGATTCAAAGCTAGCCTGGGCTATGTGAAACTGAATCTCCAAAAAGTAACACACACACACACACACACACACACACACACACACACACACACACAGGCTGCATAGATGGCTCCAATGGTTAGAGTGCTTGTTCAGTAACCATCAGAAGATGAACTCACCTAACAAGCCAAGTATCTAATGCATGCCTGTAACCCCAGCTCTAGGTGGGTCAAAGACAGCAGGAGGATTGCTAGAGCTTGCTGGCTTTCAGTCTAGACAAGAAATGTGAGCTTCCGGTGCTGGGAGAGGTCCCGCCTTAAAGCAATAGGCAGAAAGTAATGAAGTATACTCAGTGCCTTGTGTGGCATGTGTATGTATGTATGCAGCCTCATAAGTGGACACACACACTAGAACAGACAGACAAACTGTGATCCAGTGAGGTGGTCCAGATGGGAAGGGCACCTGCTACCAAGCCATAGGACCTGAGTTCAGTCCCTGAAACCTACATGCTGAAAGGAGAGAACCAGACTCCCAGTTTGTCCTCTGGCTTCCACACACGTGTTGTGACTTGCCCCCCATATATTGATGCAAAATTAAATATAATATTTACCAGGCAGTGGTGGTACAGGCCTTTAGTTCTAGCACTCAGCAGGCAGAGGCAGGCAGATCTCTCTGAGTTTCAGGTCAGTCTGGTCTACAAAGTCGAGTTCTGGCACAGCCAGCAATACACAGAGAAATCTTGTCTCAAAGAACCAAAATCAAACAACCAACTGACCAGCCAAACAAACAAAATCTGTGTTTTTTTTTTTTTTTTTTTTTTTTTTAGTTTTTTTTTTGGGACAGAGTTTTTCTGTATAACAGTCCTTGCTGTCTAGGCTGGCCTCAAACTGGTAGCAATCTGCTTGCCTCTGCCTCCCAAGTGCTGGGATTAAAGACGTGCATCACCATGCCCAGCTAAAATCTGTGTTTTAAAAATTACAGACAGTGTAGTTTCAGTGTAGAAAATTGGCAAGTAAGGATTATATTTTTAGTTTCTAATAAGGCTTCTATTTAGAGGTAACCTTCGTAAACACTTGAGGCCAAGTGTTTGTGGGTTAGCCTAGGGTCACACTTCACATCAAAATCTGCAGGGTTTCTGACATGGGGTCAATGCAGTCCAGGCTGGCCCCAGACTCTCCCTGTCTCAGCCTCTCAAATGCTGGAGTTATTTTTATGTTAGAGACACTGGTTGTACTAAATATAGTCAAAATGTTATTCAAAGACAATTTCGTTTTTTATGACTTATTCTTATTTTATGTGCATTTTATTTTACCTATATTTATGTCAGTATAAGGGTGTTAGGTCCCTGGAACTGGAGTAAAGACAGTTGTGAGCTGCCATGTGGGTGCTGGGAATTGGACCTGTGTCCTCTGTGAGAGTAGCCAGTGCTTGAACTGCTGAGTCATTTCTTGAGACCCCATAACCAAAATTTAATGTATTCTATTCCTTTTGATTTTAGAAAGTAAATTATGTGATATAAACTTGAAATTTGTCTTTTTCATTCTTAGTGATCCACCCTTGTACCTTTTCTGAATGCAAAGATGGTGAAGCTAGATATCCACACTTTGGCCCACCACCTCAAACAGGAGCGCTTGTACGTGAGCTCTGAGAAACAGCTCATCCAGAGGCTGAACGCGGATGTGCTGAAGACGGCTGAGAAGCTGTATCGAACAGCGTGGATTGCAAAGCAACAGAGGATTAATTTGGATCGGCTTATTATAACCAGGTAAAGACAAAATTTTTAGGTCATGCCTTATGTAAACACTTAATTCTATACTAAGTAACTAAGTAAATCTCTTAAATGCATAGTTTTGAATCAATATTAAGTAGCCTTTGCCTATAAAATGTATGGCGTTCACTTTGTTTATTAATTAGCTTAAACAGTGATATAAAACATTCTAACTTAAGATTTAATGTTTTGTGCCTTGCATATGTAACATTTATTGTTATATAGACTTAATTTTGTGGTATTTATATACATTTCCTTGTTTTGGAATTGTATGTCTTTTATTTTTTTTATTTTTTCCAAGACAAGGTTTCTCTGTATAACCTTAGCTGTCCTGGAGCTCACTCTGTAGGTCAGGCTTGCCTCTGCCTCCAGAGTGCTGCGATTAAAGGCATGTACCACCACTGCCCAATGGAATTGTGTATCTTTTTAAAGGCTTTTTCAATTTTTAAATTTTATGTGTAGGAGTATTTTGCCCACATGTTTATCTAATTGTGCCACTTGTGTGCCTGGTGCTTATTCTATTCTTCCAAGAAGCAAGTTTTTGTTTGTTTTGGGTTTTTGAGACAGGATTTTTCTGTATTGCCTTGGCTGTCCTGGACTTGATTTGTGGATCAGGCTGGCCTTGAACTCACAGAGATCCACCAGTCTCTGCCTCCTCAAGTACTGGGATTAAAGGTGTGCACCACCTTGCCCAGCTCCAAGAAGCGGTTTTTAACTGTAACAATATTAGTATAATGTTGATAAAGGAAGTCAATTAAAAAAAATATATACTGTATGATTGCATTTATAAACATCTAAAGAGGCAGGATTGACTTTTGATGATGTCATTCAGAATCACAGCTCTTTATTGGGCTACCAGGTAGGTATTGACTGGAAGGCCATACAAGAGCATTCTATGTTGTAAATCAAACCCAGGGCTTTGTGCATACCAGCAAGCTCTCTTCCAACTGAGCTACCTCCCTAGCTCCTGCTTTGATTATTTTTTATTTCAGTACATGAATATTTGTGAATGTTCTTGTGTCAGTAAGCAGGAGTTTTTTGTTTTGTTTTGTTTTGTTTTTTGCTTTTTCAAGACAGGATTTCTTTGTGCAGCCTTGGCTGTCCTGGACTCTCTTTGTAGACCAGGCTGTCCTCAAATTCACAGTGATCTGCCTGCCTCTGCCTCCCGAGTGCTGAAATAAGCAGTTTTTAAGCTGTAGCAAATTTTAAAATTTAATTCATGAAAGATAGTTTTGGACATTTAATTTGAAAAAACTGGCTTTCTCTTTACTTGTAAGTGTGGCTGTCTTCACTTATTCTCAAAGAGTTTAGCAATTCAAGGAGATGTCATTGTTGGCACAAGAATGAACTCAGATTTATTTATTTCAATATAGTGTTCATGTTGTAGTATTATTGTTCTTAATATTATTTTGCCTATGTGCTGATATTTTCCAGCGCTGAAGCTTCCCCTGCTGAGTGCTGCCAGCATGCTAAGATTCTGGAAGATACGCAGTTTGTTGATGGATACAAGCAACTGGGATTTCAGGAAACAGCTTATGGTGAATTCTTGAGTCGGTTAAGAGAAAATCCTCGTCTTATTGCCTCCTCTTTGGTTGCTGGAGAGAAGCTCAACCAGGAGAGCACACAGAGTGTTAGCCATACAGTTTTTACCTCCTTGTACGGCAACTGTATTATGCAGGAAGACGAAAGCTACCTCCTTCAGGTTTTACGGTACCTGATTGAATTTGAACTTAAAGAAAGCGACAACCCCAGGCGCCTTTTGAGGAGAGGAACTTGTGCCTTCAGCATCTTATTTAAACTTTTTTCTGAAGGACTGTTTTCTGCCAAACTTTTCCTTACAGCTACTTTACATGAGCCAATCATGCAGCTCCTTGTAGAAGATGAAGACCATCTGGAAACAGATCCCAACAAGCTAATTGAGAGATTCTCCCCAGCTCAGCAGGAAAAACTCTTTGGCGAGAAAGGCTCAGATAGATTCAGGGAAAAGGTTCAAGAAATGGTGGATTCCAATGAGGCCAAACTGGTGGCTTTGGTCAACAAATTTATTGGTTATCTCAAACAGAACACGTACTGCTTTCCACATAGTTTGAGGTGGATTGTGTCACAGATGTACAAAACTCTATCTTGTGTAGATAGATTGGAGGTTGGGGAGGTCAGAGCAATGTGTACCGATCTCCTGTTGGCTTGCTTCATTTGTCCCGCAGTTGTCAATCCGGAGCAGTACGGAATAATATCTGATGCTCCTATCAATGAGGTGGCAAGATTTAATCTGATGCAGGTATGCTTTTGCTATTATAATTTATAATAATAATAATAATAATAATAATAATAATAATAATAATAATAAT
>OU015750.1:11434692-11472315 GCA_907169655.1 Acomys percivali | reverse complement strand
ACACACACACACACACACACACACACACACACACACACACACACACACACACTTGTTGTCTTATGAGTTGAACCCAAGGTTTTATACATGCCAGGCAAGTACTCTGCCACTGAGCTATACCCCAGTTCAACTTTATACATTTTAAAGAAGAGGATTTCATTTGAACTTAGGTTAACTGATTTTTTTTTAAACAAACACAGTTTCTTAAAACCAGTGTGTTTTTCATTTAACATAATAAGAATTTACAACAACTTGAACATAGTATCATCTAGTCTTTAGCTTTTTTCACTATCCCAAAATGTCAGATTTATAATTAAAAATGGGACTGGGTAGTGGATCCCAGCACTCTGAAGGCAGAGGCAGGTGGATCTCTTATGAGTTCGAGGCCAGCCTGGTCTACAGAGCAAGTTTCCAGGATAGCCAGGGCCACACAGAGAAACCTTATCTCGAAAAACTAACCAACCAGCAAAAAACAAACAAACAAATAACAAATACATTGAAATGAAATAAAATCAAATAATAAATTTCTTAGCTAGGCGTGGTGATGCATGCCTTTAATTTCAGCACTCAGGAGGCAGAGCTAGGCAGAGCTACATAGTGAGACCCTATCTCAAAAAACAAAACAAAATTCTCTCTCTTTTTTTTTAAAGATTTGTTTATTTATTATTATGTATACAGTGCTCTGCCTGCATGTACATCTGCAGACCAGAGGAGGGCATCAGATCACATTATAGATGGTTGTGAGCCACCATGTGGTTGCTGGGAATTGAACTCATGACCTCTGGAGGAGCAGACAGTGCACCTAACCGCTGAGCCATCTCTCCAGCCCAACAAAATTCTCTTTTGATTAAAAAAGATGCTTTATGTTCAGTGATTTTTATTACTGTGGATATTTATACTTTGAGAACATGAAAAACCACTATTTTTGGTAGAGATCCCCAACCCCCTTTCACTATTGAACATTAAGTTTTTTTCATTTTCTGTCACTTGAATATATTACTAGAGATGGGTTTGGTAGGGTGAAAAATTTAAATGTTTGCCCAGTGTTTTGTATGGTCATGTGACCTTGTCATTGCATTTATAATTTCATGTTTTATACAATGTTTCCAATGTTCAGAGGGTTGATTTTCTTTCTATTTAATGTTTTTGCGACCCAGGACAACAGTTAGCAGCCATCACTGCCTGGGATTCCTCAGCCACCAATCTTACTGCTCATATTCCTCTAGTGACCCCGTTTGGTGGGTAATAGGCCATTCTCCTTCTCTTCCGTAATTGTGCTTTAGAAATGCTCACAGGTGTGCTCTGTGTGCATGTTGCTTTGCTTTTTATAAGTTGCTACATGAAATTTGACCACTTGCATTTTTATAAATTACAGTTTTTCAAGTTTGCTAAGGTTATAGTTGCTCATGAGGTTGATGTGAGTGCACAGTTCAGTAGAAGATAGGACAAGGAAGCAGAAAGACATGCTGGCTCCTCTTAGGCTTTTGGAAACCCTGTGATGTCGCTTTTCAGAGTAAACGTGATAATGAGCATATCTACAGCTTTGAGAGATGAAGAGCATTGTTTATCTCTGCCTCTGCCTGTCCTCACAAGTCAGCTTCTCTCAGCACGCAGCTCGCTTCTGTCACTATGGCATGGTTTGCTTTATGTCGTCACTTTTGATTATGTTGTACTGTCAGAGAATGTCTACTTAGCACGGTTTTATTGAGTTAGGTTGCTCTGTGAGAAAAGGGTCAAACTCTTCACAGAAGACTAAGACACACACACACACACACACACACACACACACACACATACACACACACACACACAGAGGAAGTTTCAATGTTCAGAATTTCTTAAAAGATATGTAGGATGCAGCCTGGGATAGCTCATTGTAGAAAGGTAGCAGGCCCAGGGTGCAATCCCAAGCATCAGGAGTAGATAGAGAGGTAGGTGGATGGATGGATGGATGGATAGATGGATGGATGGATGGGTGGATGGATGGATGGGTGGGTGGATGGATGGATGGGTGGGTGGATGGATGGGTGGATGGATGGATGGGTGGGTGCGTGGATAGATAGATGATTGGATAGAAGGAAGATAGATGGAGATAATTTTTTAATCTATATAATAAATTAGTCAAAAAATAAGTATTGTAAGGCTGGTAAGATGGCTCAGAGGGTAAAGAACTTGATGTCAAACCTTGCGATTTGAATTTGATCTTTGGGATCCACATGGTGGAAGAAGAGGACTGACTTCCACAAGCTGTCCTCTACCTCTACAGGAGTGCTGTGATGTATCCACATGCTAAAGACAGGAAAAAGGGGAAAGGGAAATTATTAATGGTAGGAAAATAAGTTGAATTTTAAAAAAAAAGATTTTGCACACGGGGTGTGTGTATGTGTGTGTGTGTTTGTGTTCATGCTAACATACACAGGTGGAGGTCAGAGGACAACTTTTGGCAGTCAGTTTTCTTTTTCTACCAAGAGGATTATGGGAAATGAGCTCAGGTCCCCAGGCTTGGCAGTAAGTGTCTTTACTGCTGAGACATCTTGCCAGTCTAAATGTTCTATAGAATATTTTAGTAAAGCAGAAAGGACCCATTTTAACGTAAAGCAGTATCTCCTGTGGCTCTGGGAAGGGTTGTTATATTTCAGAAGGAAGAAATGTGCTTTCAGAAATTGACCCTGGCTTTGCCAATACTTGTATAATTGCTTTGCTGGGTGTAGTGGTGGATGCCTGTTATCTCAGCATCCAGAAGGTGGGAGCAGGACTGTAGGCCCCAGGCTTCTCTGTTCTACATAGCACAACCCTGTCTTCAAAAAGAAGACAAACATGTTACTTCATTGTTTACCAGGTTTCTACCTGACATTTTAAAAACACTTATAAGTTTATTAGTATGAGAGACTGCTAGCAGTTAAAACTTCTATAAGAAAAATAAATGTCTGAAAAACTTGAGAAACAGGGTAGTGCTTTTGTTGTTCCTGAAATTCTGATTGGCTAGGGTGTGTTCTCTTCACTACAGCTGTGGTCAGGTGTGGCCTTCCTGTCCAGTGGAGGTGGAGCACTATTTCTGATGATCAGTTGTTCAGAAAAGAAAATTTTGTATTATTTTGTATGTTTGAGTGTTTTGTCTGCATGTGTGTCTGTACATCAAATGCATGCCTGGTGCCTGTGGAGGCCAAAAGAGGGTGTCAGACACCTGGGACTGGAGGTAAGGACGCTGTGAGCTGGTATGTGGGTGCTGGGAATCGAATCTTCTGCAAGAGCAGCAAGTGTTCTTATCTGCTGAGCCAACTCACCAGCCCTCTAATGATCAGTTTTGAAGGAGAATCTGATTAGGAGGACCTTATTGGATTTGTCTTGATTTTTTTTGTGTGTCCATGTTTTCACCATCATCTTTTATGCATGCATGAATGTTCAACATTAACAGAAAATAATTTTGTATTTAATGGGCCATTTTCTTCATTTTAACTTTTTCTCTTATTTGTTAGCAACTCGGAGCAGAAGCCGAAGTAATATGTTAATGGACCTACATATGGACCATGAAGGATCATCTCAAGAAACCATCCAGGAGGTACAGCCAGAAGAGGTGCTGGTCATTTCCTTAGGGACAGGTCCCCAGCTTACTCCAGGGATGATGTCAGAAAATGAGGTATGTGTGTATCACTACATTTTAAGTTTTTATTTTATTTTTTAATTTTGAGACAAGGACTTACTACAAAGCCCTGCCTGTCCTGTAACTCACTATGTAGACTAGGTTTGCTTTGAACTCACAGAGATCTGCCTTCCTCTGTCTCTTGAGTACTACGATTAAAGGCCTGCAATACTGTGCCTGGCCTGGCTTGTATTGCTACATTTAACTTGTACCTACCAGTGTTAAGAAATTTAAATCCAGCATGGTAGTTCATACTTGTAAGCTCAGCATGTGGGAGGCTGAGGCTAGAGGAGTGTGGCTGTATAGCTAGTTCTAGGCCAACATGGTCTACATGATATGAGCCTATTTCTACAAAAAGATAAAAATAGATACACTAGCTAACTACCTAGCTAGAAACCACTTGCTTTTGATCAATATTCATAGCTCAGTTTAGTAAGGTCAGTATAAAAAATACTAGAGGTTTATATATTTTATTTTGGGGGAGTCTTGTTTGTTTAATTGTGTTTCCTTATTTTCTGTTTTGATACTGAGTCTCATGTAGCCATGGCTGTCTTTGAACTCTGGTTTTTCTGCCTCCAACTCCCAAGTGCTGGAGTTGTAGGTATATACCGCTGTACCTAACATAGAGGTTTATAATAATAATAATAAAGCTACTAGTTTATAAATAACAGAAATTTATTTGTGATTGTTTTGAGGGCTGAGAAGATACACGATTAAGGAGTGTTTGGTGTCTTGTTAGGGTCTGCTTCCTGATTCAGAGTCTCCCTCTTACTGTGCTCTCATGTGGTGGAAAAGGTTCAAGGGCAGTGTTAGTGAAGGCTTTGCTCACACTAGGCACACCAGCTAATGCTCCATGTCCAAATGCTACCATTTTGTGGGTTAGGATTTTACTACGTGAACCTTTGCAGACCTCAACACTCAGGTTATACCAATTCTTTTTTCTTTTTTACCTCCCACTTTTCCTTTTTAAAATTTCCTCCATCCCTTCCCCCTTCTCATCCTTGGGAATACATAGGGTCTTATGCATTCCCAAGCTGGATTGAAATTCGATACATATATCTCCAATATATATACATACATACATACATACATATCTATATAACTGTGAGCTTCTGATCCTTCCGCGTCCACCTGAGTGCTGAGGATTTACATGCCTGATATATTGGTGCTGGGATTAAATCCAGATTCTCACACCCTTGGCAAATACTCTACCATTGAGCTGTATTTCCAGTCCCCAAATGCATTATTTTCCGTAAGTCTGTATGATAAGCCATCACATGCTAAGCCCTGTGAACATTGTATGGGTGGGCCTTTAATACTTACATGACACTGATGTGGGTGAGCAAGTAAACTTAAATAATTTATTTGTTCATTTATTTACTTGTCTATTTACTTCTTTATATGTGCATTGGTGCTTTGTCTGCATGTATGTCTGCGTGAGGGTGTTAAATGCCCTGGAACTACACTCATACCTATATACTCCCCCCGCCCAATATATGCATATCATTTTTGTTTAACTTTAAAGGAAAAAAAGAGGGAGACTATAAAGTTGAGCATAGTGATACACACCTATATCCTAGTACTTGGGAGAGAGAGGCAGGAACAATGCATGCTCAGGATCCATTTGGTCTGCAGAGCGTTCCAAGGCAGCTTTGGCATTGAGATTGTGTCTCAAAATTAAAATTTAAAAAAGAAAGAAAGAGAAGGTATTGAAGTGGAGAGAGTGAGAGCTGGAGAGAAAAACAGTGTTAAGAATTTGTTAGAAGAGTATAGAGTTAAAGCAAATATGAAGAAGGAATCTTGACTCTGTATGGAGTGTCTTGCAGACTGTGTATGTGTGAGAGAGAGAGTGTGTGAATGTGTGTGTGTTATGTGTGTGTGTGTGAGAGAGAGAGAGAGAGAGAGAGAGAGAGAGAGAGAGAGAGAGAGAGAGAGTGTGTGTGTGTGTGTATGTATGTACATGCTCCTCACATTTTGGGTCTTGGGGATTGATCTTAGTTATCTGGCTTAGAGGCAAGTGTCTTTCTTACCTCTTGAACCACCTTGCTGGCTTAGAAACAACTTATCTTCAGTGAATGATGTCACATTTTTCATGAAAGTTCATTGCTAGCTTGGAAAGAAGTCACAGTTCATAAATCCAGATGTGGTATGTGGTGGCTTACACCTGTAGCCCCAGCACTCACGAGATGGAAGCAGAGGTCAAGAATTTAGGGCTAGGGTCTGGGGAGATGGCTCAATGGTTAAGAGCACTGCCTGCTCTTCAGAGGTCCTGAGTTCAATTCCCAGCAACCACATGGTGGCTCACAAACTTTTATACTGGGATCTGATGCCCTCTTATGGCATGCAGGTGTACATGGCAGATAGAGCACTCAGATACATAAAATACATTAAAAAAACCATTTCTTTTAAAAACAAAAACAAAAAAAGAATTCAGTGCCAGCCTGCATGGAACAAACAAAACGAAATCTGCCAGATTCTTAGCTGAACACTGAAGTCAAGCTAGGAGAACAGCCTTGAGTGGCTCTACGGATATAACAAAGCCACCAGTCTTCTGATGGCTGTGCCCTCCTCCCTCTGCCCTGGTGACTCTAGCTGCTGTCGCCTGGGAGGAAGATGGAAGATAGGGTCTGAGCTGGCTTCACACATAGACTTGAAAGACCTTGCAAATGGGCTTTTAGCTAAAAACAACTAAGAAGAACTTAAATACGCACTTTTTAATTTTATTATTATTTTTTTATTTTATTATCAGTAGTCATTTATGAGAGGCCAATTTTTTTTTTTTTTTTTTCAGGTTCTAAACATGCAGCTTTCGGATGGAGGACAAGGAGATGTCCCTGTTGATGAAAACAAACTCCACGGTAAACCTGATAAAACCTTGCGCTTTTCCCTCTGCAGTGATAATCTGGAAGGCGTATCTGAAGGTGAAGGGTCACTTCATCAGGGAGTGTGTGTTGACGTTGTCTGTGTTCTCTAAAGGAGCCTTATAAAGTACAGTTAAGCCACCCCCGCCTCTCACTAAGCAGAATATTGAGATTTCCTTTAATGAGCTTCAACATGGCTATAAGATTGTTTCCTGAATAAAATTAAGATCTCAAGAGGCTGTTGGTTTTACAAAATGAGAAGATACATCTTCATTCAGTGTTAAATGAGCAACAGCAAGTTGTGTGTCTCCGTCTGTACATCTGCACCAGTTTATAGAGCTCCTTTAGAAGGACATAACGCATGCACAGATGGGGAGAATGGACTTACTACCATTTCAGAGTGTTGTGTGTCTTCTTACTGTTCTGTGTTCCTTTATTTACACAATCACACATGTCTTTATGAGTCAGGACACCAAGGAGTAAAAAAGGTAGTTGAGGGTGAGGTATAGCTCAGTTGGTAGAATATTTGCCTGATATCCCTAGATTTAATCTTCAGCGGTAGTGGGAAAAATAAAAAAGAAAACTAATCCAGATTGTGAAATAAGAGTTTGTCATTCCATATGTTAGGGCATTTTTGTTTTATGAAAAAAGTTCAAGTTTACTAACGTCTAAACGAAAATGTAAAAATCACTGAGTAATATACGGCCACTCTAGATAATGTGAAAAAGAAATAAGCTCACCTATAATTTTTCTTTTCTTTTTTCTTCTTTCTTTCTTTTTGTTTTTTTGTTTTGTTTTGTTTTGTTTTGTTTTTTGAGACAGGGCTTCTCTGTCTCACTTTGGCTGTCCTGGACTCACTTTGTAGACCAGGTTGGCCTCAAACTCACAGCAATCCACCTGCCTCTGCCTCCTGAGTGCTGGGATTAAAGGCGTGCGCCATCACTGTCCAGCTTAATTTTGCTATTCTTTTAACAATTAATAAGTGTATTATTTATGGCAAAATTAAGTTTATGATGTTTTGTAACCTTTTTATTTTGTGTGTCATTAACATTCCCTTTGTAATTTGTGTTTTTAAATAACATGCTTTTATTTTTATGGTTTTTTTTTTTTCTTTATTTTTGAGACAAGGTGTCACTGTGTAGCCCTGGCTGGCCTAGAATTTGCTATGTAGGCCAAAGTGGCCTTGCACTTGCAGATTCTCTTGCCTCTGTTTTCCAAGTGCTGACATTAAAGACATTGCAATAACATGCTTTTAAAGGGTTTTTTAACATCAAATATGCCTATCAACTTATTTTAGCATTGCTCTGTGTGTAGACAGGTAGAAACTTCTACTTTTTGTTTTACTTTATTTATTTACTTTCTCACTTTTGTTTATGACAAATATTCCCTGATTTCTTCTCGTCAGGAATGCTTTTAGACAATTCCATCAGCCTTAGCCAGTTAGAGAATAGAATCATCTGACTCCCTGGAGGTGATGGCACACACACCTTTATTCTTAGTGTCAGTGAGGCAGAGGTAGATGGGTCTCTGAGTTCGAGGCTGTCCTCGAGTGAGTTCCAGGACAGCCAAGGTTATGCAGAGAAACCCTATCTCTAAGAACAACAACAACAAAAGAATCATTTGAATTAGCTTATCCTGCGAATGGCCCGCAGATGGCATAGGTTTTAAACTGGCTATTAACCTGCCTATGACCTTCTCAACCTTGGCCACATTCTTCTGGGTGGATGTGTGGCCGTTTGCAGAACATTTCCATGGAAGGTACAGGTTCATGAACTTGCTGGCCTTGTTCTGTATGCCCAGGCATCGCCTGTTCTCTCATTTCCTGTGTGTAAGCACAGAAAGTACCTCTAATTTTTAAGTATTACAGGAGTTCTTCAACAAGCAACTTTAGGTAATTTTTTAAATTAGTTTTTTAAAGCGAAATATCTGGAAGTGGAGCTGTTGGCTCAAAGGCACCTATGTTTTTGTTATTGTAAAAAAATTATTTATTTATTATGTTTGCTTGTGCCTGCCCACTAGAAGAGGGCACCAGATCACATTATAGATGGTTGTGAGCCACCATGTGGTTGCTGGGAATTGAACTCAGGACCTCTGGAAGAGCAGTCAGTGCTCTTAACCACTGAGCCATCTCTCCGGCCTGGCATCTATATTTTTAAGGAAATAAATAAAATATTAAGGCTTCTTAAACCTAGCATGGTGGCACATCAATAATTGCAGGGTTCAGAAGGCGGAGGTAGGGGTTTGAGAGTGTAAGACTGGTCTGGCCTATGTAGTGAGACCTTGTTTCAAAACAGAACAAAAACTATAATCATTTTCAGTCTATTATTGTGGCATGAAATGTTACGTGGTGACTTACCGATGTTGTAAGAAGACTGCTGACAGGGTACATACTTCTCTAGGTCCTTCCAATCGCTCCAACTCAGGGTCTTCCCTCGACCTGGAAGGAGAGTCTGCATCTGAGCTGGGGGCAGGCCCTGCTGGAAGTAATGGAGTTGAAGCACTGCAGCTGTTAGAGCATGAGCAAGGTAAGGTGAGGGTGGGCAGAGTTGTGCAAGTGGAAAAGATTGTGTGCCATCTCAGGAGACATAATGTGTCTGCATGTAAGCTAACTGTGTTTGGAAAATGATTTAAGTTGATTAATGACCAGCTGTGTTTTATTCATAGCTCCTCAAAGGTGTTTAGTTGCTAAGTTAATTATTCGGGCCTAAGTAACTCACCAGCATTATGAATTACTTTAAATTGTGTAATATTTGCTTTTCTTAATTCTGTTATTTTTATTGGATACAATGGTAACTACTAAGGGCTCAAGGAACCTAGTCTAGGGAAAGAACAGTATGCAAATAGTTAAAAGCCCCCAAGTTTGGTGACCTGAGTTTCACCCTTAGAATCCACTTAATGGAAGAAGAGAACCAGTTCCAATACATTGTCCTCTGAGCTCCACATGTGCACGCACGCACACACACCAACAAAGAAACAAAAGGAGCTAGGAAGATGGCTCACTGGGTAAATTGCCTGCCCAAGTCTGGATTCCCAGCTTCTACATAAAAAGCTGGGCATGTGCACACCTGTAACCTTAGCTGGCTGATGGGGTGGAAGTGATGAGAAGATGGAGTGGTGAGGAGGCAGAGACAGGCAGATCCTTGGACCTCTCCAAACTCTTGCCTCTGCACACATGAACACTGCACACAAACCCTAACAAACAAACACTTACAGTTAGGGCACACATCCACAACTAAGTTGGATCCTTAGACTGCAGTGTATATGAAAATTACTTAGGGAGATTTAAAAAAATCTATTTTCCAAGCCATCCTAGAAATATATTTTTGAAAAGGAAGAGTATTGGAATGTATGGCTTCTATAGAAGTATTGCCATATTGGACCCTTTTGTATGCCATATTGTATGCCTTTAATCCAGTGTATCATTTAATATTAAACTTGTGATGCATAACAGAGGAACCTAAAATTAGCATACAGCCAACAATGAATGAAAATCACATCTTTGACAGGCCTTCTGAGTAATGCCAATGTAGGAATTGATAGCCTTCACATCTGTAATGCTGTTAAGAAGTGAGTCAAGGACTGGAGAGTTGGTTCAGTCATTTGTTGTGTGACAGAACTTCTCCTGGGGAGACACCCATCTACTCACCCCATGTAGGAAGCCCATGATAGGTCAAAATCTAACTTGGTGAACCATGACTTTTCTTAGGGTTACTTACAGGAGCAGAAATGACTCAAAGACAACTACATAAAGCCCACTCTAGCATGGGCACAAAAGCTGGGAACCTGGAGAGCACTGGTCAGCTTGTAGGCAGTCAGACAGGATGAAGAGTATCCTTCCCAGGTGACTCAGTTGGTCTAAAGCTCTTCTAGGCAGCTCAGCTGGTTTCAGCTTCTTACAGGCAGATGGTCTGGTCTCTGGTTTTCTCTGCAGTGTGGCTTTTTTTAACTCCAGTCATCCAAGAGGAACTGTGGCTTTCATTATTTACTCTGGCATGGAGGGACCTGGGGAGTCTGTGCAGTTTTAGAGAATCTGTTCAGTTTCAGGAACTTCCTAAAGCTATTTTGAGTTACCTCCTGCTTAAAGAACTTTCCTTCAGGATAGAATGTTTCAATCTCAGAGAGAACTGTTAGGCAGCATTATTGAGAGGATTTACTGCTCCAGAGCAGTACCATATTCAATTCCTACTACCCATATGGCAGCTTATATGGGCTCTGCAGACACCAGGCATGCACGTGGTCACATATGTACATGCAGGCAAAACCTTTATATAATATAATAATAAAATAAGTAAAAAGAAGGTGAATTAAAGCCAGAGCATGGTGGTGTATGCCTTTAATCCTAGCACTCAGGAAGGAAAAGTTTGCTAGCTTGGTCTACACAGAGAGACCCTACCTTAAATAAAAGAAAGAACGTGAATTGAGAGCTAGATGTGGTGATCCATGTCTGTAATCCCATCATTAAGAGGGTGAGGTAGAAGGCTGATAAAGTCATGCCATTTTGAGGCCTTGTCTAAAACAAAACAAAACAAAACAACAATACCAACACCAAAAACCAAATCAAAATTTTTACAA
Organism: Acomys percivali; assembly: GCA_907169655.1. Classification (NCBI taxonomy): domain Eukaryota; kingdom Metazoa; phylum Chordata; class Mammalia; order Rodentia; family Muridae; genus Acomys; species Acomys percivali. Next base: position 11,461,242 of record OU015750.1, on the reverse strand, counting down.
AAAGGGAACTGACAGGAATGAGTTGTGGGGCTGGGTAGATGGTTCAGTTGGGAAGAGTGCTAGCTATGTTAGCACGAATACCTTAGTTTGACTCTCTGGCATCCATGTAGAAGCCAGGCCTGGCCATGTGTGCTTATAACCTCAGCATTTGGGCCACAGAGACAGGACAAACCTTAGAGCTTGCTCAGCTGAAATGGCGAGTGTTCAGTTCAGCGGAAGGTGGGAAGTAGTAATGTCTGGCTTCGGTATGCACATGCACATCACACACATGAAGCAAGTTGTAGAAAATTGGTCTTGAGCTATTGCCAAGATAGTTTACAAAAAACCATAAGGATTTTCTATGTCTGCCCCAGGTTTGAAGAATGACATGGAGACTTATATTTATTTATAATAGCTTTAGGCCTTAGCTTACTCTTGTTCCCAACTAGCTCTTATAACCTATCTTAACCCATTTATATTAATATGTGTTCTGCCGTGTTGCTCATTATCTCCCCTCAGTCTCATACGCCTGGCTTTCTCCATGTCTCACAGGCAAATCCTTTTGCTTCAGATTCTTTCCCAGAATTCCTATCTCTCCAGAAGTCCTGCCCATTCTTTCCTGCCTTTGTTCAGCTCGTTATTCAACCAATGTTTACAAAATACCGAGGCAGGTGATGCTTATTAAAAATCATAATACCAAAGTCCAGCCTGTACTCACCTCTCTGAGCACAGAAGTCAGCTTTGAATAATATAAGGACAGTCTTTACCCGTGCATAAAGATCACCCCAACAGTTTATGTGGGTCTATCACCTAAATATTAACACAACAATGGGATCTAATACACAACCCCAAAACATTTAATTTACCTTCCTGTTTAGATTAGTCTTTCCCTTTTAGACTGGGAGCCTCTCCTTTCAGCAGCGGTTTGGTGTGTGTGGGGTGCGTCTGTTAATCTTAACTGGAGTGAATTGATTAGTGTGGAGCTATGTGCTTATTAATGATAAATGAAGTTTAAAGACAGAATTCTGTCATATTAACCAAAAAATTGTAGCTGTGCCACTATTTTTAAAGTATTTAAATTTGTTCTTGATAGCTACAACGCAAGATAATCTTGATGATAAGCTGAGGAAGTTTGAGATTCGTGACATGATGGGGCTAACAGATGATAGGGACATATCAGAGACAGTGAGCGAGACCTGGAGCACCGATGTCCTGGGAAGTGACTTTGACCCCAATGTTGATGAAGATCGTTTGCAGGAGATTGCAGGTAACTGGTGTTTGAGGCCTATAGGAATGGGTAGCTGTTTAGTTGTTATATCCATTTGTTCTGCATGGGAGGGGTTAGTGCTTTGACTACCTGGGAAGCTGGTATCCATATGGAACAAGACATTTGAGTACTTAACTAAATAGGTATGTGCTACCTTCTGTGTTAATCTCCACTTTCCACCTCCTTTGAGAAGGAGAAAAGCTAGGGCTGGTAAGATGGCTGAGCTGGTAAAGTAAAGGCACTTGCTGCTAAGTCTCATGACCTGACTTTGATAGCTAGGATTTGTAGAGAAGGAGAGAACTGTCTCCCATAAGGTGTCTTTGACCACCAGGTGTGCCAAGGTGTGCACAGGCACACACTGTTTAAAAACAAACAAATAAACAAACAACAAAAGAAGACCAGGCTAATCCCAGCACTCAGGGAGCAGAGACAGAGGCCCTTTGTGACTTTGGGGCCAGCCTGGTCTACAGAGTGAGTTCCAGGACAGCCAGGGTTACACAGAGAAACTCTGTCTCAAAAAAGGGAAGACAGGCAAGTCTTTTGAGTTAGTTTCATGTTGTCTTTTCTTTGGGACATAGTATTTGTTCTCAGTTTGTGATGAGCTTGCTATCTTTTTGAGGCTAAAAACCTTACTATAAAGTGAAAATTCCATAAGATATGGACTAATAGAATACTAAAGGTCTTTAAAATGAGGGCTGGAGGTGTAGCTACTGGTAGAGCACTCACCTACCATGTATGATGGTCTAAGAGCCATCCCAAGGACCATACAACCATAGAAAACATGAAGTAGATTCATTTCTGGAAAGATTGACTTTGTTCCAAAGGATAGTCAGTTTTTCCTTTTTTAAAATGTCAGTTTAGTGTACGAGTGTGTTTTAAAGATGTATTCATTATGTATACAATATTTTGTCTGTATGTACACCTGCAGGCCAGAAGAGGGCACCAGGTCACGTTATAGATGGTTGTGAGCCACCAGGTGGTTGCTGGGAATTGAACTCAGGACCTTTGGAAGAGCAGACAGTGCTCTTAACCTCTGAGCCATCTCTCCAGCCCTCAGTTTATTGTGTTATGACATTCAAAATCTACCCTTTTTAGAATACTATTTTTTGAGTTCTGAAAGATTTCGTATGGCCTTGTAATTACCATCTTCATTTTTTTAAATGGAAAATATCAAGCAAAGACAACAGAGACTAGTGAGAACTCATTGTACCCAGCCCTGAGCTTCAGCAACTAGACACACATGGTCAGTTTCATTTTCCCATTCTTGCCCTGTTCCCCTATCATGTTTAGGCAAGTTCCAGATATTCTTTTTTCTTTTAAAGATTTATTTGTATTTCATGTGTGTGTGTGTCTGTGTTTCATGGGTACCACATGTGTACCTGGTATCTGCAGAAGCCAAAAGAATACATTGGGTCCCCTGGAATTGGAGTTATAAACAGCTGTGAGCTGCTATGTGGGTACTGGGAATGGAACCTGGGTCCTCTGTAAGTGCAATAAATGCTCTTAACTGCTGAGCCATCTCTCCAGGTCCTTATTTGCAGTGCTTTTAATATTATATCTGTAAAAGATAGCTTTTACTTGTAACTATTCTCAAGGCTCTTTCATGACCTGAAAGATGTTATTAGATCGAATCAAATGTAGTATAGAATTCCCATCTGAAGTTTTTTTTTTTTTTGCTTTTATTTTTTATGTGTATGGATGTTTTGCCAGCATGTGTATCTGTGCTCCACATGTGTGCAGTAGCTGCAGAGGCCAGCAGGGAGGATTGGACCCTCTGCCACTAGAGATACAGCTGTTGTAAGCTGCCATCTAGTTGTTGGGAACTGAACCCATGTCCTCTAGAAAAGCAGCCAGTGTTTTAACTGCTGAGCCATCTCTCTTCATCTTGAATCTATTAACAAAGGCATATAATAATGTTTCATTCCTTCCACTTGTGTTTTTTAATAGTATATAGAGATTTCTTAATTGGTTTTGCTTTTTTTTTTTTCAGATGCCAAAGCATTAGTGTTCTTGGCCATAGCAGTATTTGCAGTTGCTTAGGTGCTATGAAGGAGCCATGTAGTCTCTTGCAAATGTATTTTATTGATCTGATTTTGTGGCTAATATGCTGGAAGAAAACATGCTTGGCTAGTGTAACTTTATGTGGTTAAATTCTCTGGATTTTTATAGTCCCTGTAAGACTATAAATTTTATAAAGGCTAAAAAAAAAAAGCTATCAAGGCCATGGATAAGATTTGCTGAAAAACCTCAGTGAAAACTAACTGACATGAACCTAAAGATATGGTTTTGAGGGGGGGGGGCGGGGAACGACACAACGGGACTGGAAGAGATGGCTCAGAGGTTAAGAGCACTGTCTGTTCTTCTACAGGTCTTCAGTTCACTTCCCAGCTACCATATGGTGGCTCACAACCATCTATAATGAAATCCGGTGTCCTCTTCTGGCAAGCAGGCACACATGCAGGCAGAACATTGTATACATAATAAATGAATACATCTTAAAAAAAAAAAAAAAAGATATGTTTTCCCTGTGGAGAGTCAAAGTTAAGCTGAGGAACTTCATGAAAAGGAGGTTGTGGGATGGGAGAGCTGGCTTAGCAGACTCGAGCCCTATGTCTACAGCTCTTGCAGAGGAGAGGATGGGAGTTCAGTCCCCAGCACCCACATGGTGACTCACAGCTGTATGTAACTCTAGTTCCAGGGCATTTGATGTCTCTTCTGATCTGCTCAGGCTCATACATGCACATGGTGTGCATACCTCAGGCACACATATGCATATAAAGTAAATATTCAAAGCAAAGGAATGAAAGAAACGGGGGTTGTACCAATTTGCCCAACTGTGAAAGTTGTGGTTTTAGTAGCATGCCTAAATGAAATGGCTCCTACTCAGCCACTTTGGTAGTGTTAAGATTTATGTGTGACCCTTCTCCACTGCTCTCCCCACTTTGCTTTCTTTGTAACACTTTGCTCCCCCTGGTTGTACAGGTGCAGCTGCAGAGAATGTGTTAGGCAGTTTGCTGTGCCTCCCGGGTTCAGGGTCTGTTCTCCTTGACCCTTGCACTGGCTCTACCATATCAGAGACCACAAGTGAAGCTTGGAGCGTAGAGGTATTGCCAAGTGACTCAGGTGAGTGTTCTGGCATTATTTGCTTTTCACTTTGCATAGAACTTTAACATGAAAGGTGTCTTAACTTTTATATTAGGTATATTGTGCCAAATGATATACTTTTATTTGTTTTTCTGTTTTAGTTTTTGAGACAGCCTGACTTTAAACTCAGAATGCCTCAGTCTACTAGAGTTTCAGGCATTTAACTACAGCACCTGATGAGACACATTCACTCTCCTTTCTCTCTCTCTTCTTCTCTCCCTGTCCATATATATGTTTATATGTCCATATATATGTATATGTATATACCTATATACATAAATAGCAGACAATTATATCGTTACTTTTTCAAGGAAAAATTATTGTTGGGTAATAATAAAATAATATTTTGTAATATTTTTATTATAATAATAAAATAACAAAACATAGCAAGTGCTGTCAGGTGGTCGTGGTGCACGCCTTTCATCCCAGCATTTGGGGGTCAGAAGCAGTCAGATCTCTGATCTCAAGACTAGCCTGGATCCTCAGGGCTACACAGAGAAACCCTGTTTCAAAAAAACCCAAAACCACAACAATAATAACAACAACATAGCAAGTGTTTCTGAGTTTATGTTAAATTATATTTGAAGTAATTATTTGAAATTCATCAAAATTTTGTGTGTATGGTGTGTTCTTCAGTTTCATCAGTTCATCCCAGGATGTGAGTAATGACCCAGCTCAGACTCTGCACTTTTGCGTTCCTAATCAACATCCTTGTGTTTGTCCCTGGATGGCCAGGGCAGAGAAATAGCCTAGTGAGCTCAGTCTTCAGAAGGAGAGAAACACGCACTCACGTTCTCATTCACTCACACACAAACAAAATGTTAATTTATCCTTGGGAATAACTTGTCCTTTTAAGAGAAGCCTGAAAGTTTGTGTATTAATCTTTTTGAGATGAAAAAGTTTTTAAAATTACATGTTCACATGAGTGTCTGTATGGGGTATGTGCACATGTAAATGCAGGTGCCCATGGGCTCCAAAAGAGGTTATTGTGTCTTGTGGGCCAGAGTCTAGAGTGATGTGAGTGCTGGGAATAGAATGCATCCTCTGAGGAGCACCAGACACTCTTGACTGTTGAGCTGTCTCTCCAGTACCAAGTTATTATTTTCATCTTATGTTTTGAGAGTTTGTATGTATGCATTTGTATCTATTTTACATAGCTGAGTTACAGCCGTTTGTGAGCTGCCGTGTGGGTGCTGAGAGCTGAACCCAGGTCCTCTCTAAGAGCACTAAGTACTCTTAACCACTGAGCCATCTCTCCAGTCTCTTAAATTTGTTGGCACATGCATATAATTTCAGTTTGTGCTATATGAGACTCCTATCTCAAAAGCCAGTTAATAGATTATGAGGTAAAGAAATTGTTTTTCATTTCTTTTGGGGGGATAGTTTCAAACAAGATCTCACCATGTAGCTCAGGCTGTTCCTGGAACCACCAATGTAGACCAGTGTGGCCTCAAACTCACAGAGATCTACCTGCATGTGCCTCCTGAGTGCCAAGACCAGAGGTACCTGCCCTGATGCCCATTTTACATGCTTTTGAAAATGTTGAAGCCGGCGGTGGTGGTGCACGCCTTTAATCCCAGCACTCGGGAGGCAGAGGCAGGCGGATCGCTGTGAGTTCTAGGACAGCCTGGTCTACAAAGTGAGTCTAGGACAGCCAAGGCTACACAGAGAGACCCTGTCTCGAAAAACCAAAAAAAAAAAAAAAAAAAAGAAAGAAAAAAGAAAATGTTGAAATGTAGAATTGATACAATACTAAGCTATTCTGTGCTCTCTTGTTCAGTTTACATGTTGAACAAAAACGTGCCTTTTTTTTTTTTAAAGAGTAGTCTAGAAGTAGTTGTCATCTGTACATAGAAACTGGCTATATACCAGGAGGAAATCATAATTTTGCTTTCTTTAAACCTTGATCTAATTAGCTTTGCTAAGTAATTTAAACTTAGGAATCACTTTACACCCCAATAGCTTGTGTGTCTGAGTCACAAAAGCTGAAATTTTGCACGCTCACAGAATCACTAGGTGATGCTCTGTCTTGTGTTCAGAGGCTCCAGACTTGAAGCAGGAAGAGCGCCTCCAGGAGCTGGAGAGCTGCTCTGGACTGGGCAGTACATCTGATGACACCGACGTCAGGGAGGCCAGTTCCCGCCCCAGCACTCCAGGCCTCAGTGTTGTGTCCGGTATGTCTGTTTTGTTTTAAGGACTAGGAATTTGACAGTATTCCCTACTCCCTACTTATAAAGTATTATCAAAGAGATACTGGGTTTTGTTGTAGTTTTATGGTATGGTACTAGTTGTTGAACCCAGAACTCGGAGCATGTTAGTCAAGTGCTCTGTCACTGAGCTGTATTTCTATATCCAAAGGATATATTTTATTTAGGAGCTCAGTAATCTCCAGGGAGCAAAATAAGTTATATGCCTCCATAATCTTTGAGAACTCAATGCGTGGCTCTTATAGCCTGTTGAGAATCATTCCTCTACAACTGTGTATTGTTGGTAGTTTCTGGTACAGTATTCAGGTATAACGTGTAATTCTGGTTATGTTGTAAAGATACGTATATCTGGACAGCAGCATGATAAACTCACAGTATTCAGCAACTCTCATGTATTCAACTGGAATATATAAAATTTGAGAAAGAATTTCTCCAAACTTCATATAATTTTGTGTAGTTACTTTGTTCTTCTTGCAGATTATTTATTTACTCGTATCTTTTCACTGTATTTTTCAAAGGTATAAGTGCTACATCGGAGGATATTCCCAATAAGATTGAAGACCTAAGATCTGAGTGCAGCTCTGATTTTGGGGGTAAAGATTCTGTAACAAGTCCAGACATGGACGACATAGCCCATGGTAAGTAGTGGGAGTGAGAATGGCTGTTTAAGATGATCATCACAGCCTTGCTTGGTGACACTTGCTTTATTATACCAGCATTTGGGAAGTGGAGGCTGGGGGATGTCTTTGAGTTTAAGATTTTCCTAATCTACATAGTGAGTTCTAGGTCAGGCAAGTCTACACAGTGAGACCCTGTCTCAAAAAAAACAAAACAAAGTGGGGCTGGGGAGATGGCTCAGCATTTAAGAGCATTGACTGCTCTTCCAGAGGAGCTAGACACCCACATGGCAGCGCACAGCCATCTCTAGCTTCAGTTCCAAGTGGATCCAATGTCCTTCTCTGGCCTCTGGTGGCACTGCATGTATATGGTACACAGATACACATGCAGGCAAAACACTGATACATACAGAATATGTATGTAAGTAATGTAATGTAATGTAAAAAAAAATCCACAAATCAAGAACAACAACAATATATTGCTGGTATTTCATCAATTAATATAGGTCTTCAGGCATAACTTAAGTCAATGTGTACTTAATGCTTTAAATGTTCATATTTAATTTTGGTTCAGTTAGAGCTACTTCGAGAAATGTGTCATAAGGAAATCCATGAATGGAGAAATTTCTAGCCTCTGTATACTTATCTATTTAATATTTGTAGTTGTGTTAAGATGTGCTTAGGGGTATCTTTTTGGGAGGATAGCCTCTGTATTCTAAAATAGTACATTTACAAATTAGAGTTAATTTCATGGTATTATATACTCATTTCACTCACAGGTTCTTCTTAAATTCAAGTCATTTGCTGAAAGCAATATTAGCCTTTCAAATTTTACAGTTCTCTAATTACTTCTTTAGATAGTATTGCTTGCTTTTATGGTGGGAGGTGAGTCTCAGAGAGGCTGAGCCATTATGAAAAATATGGGTGAGATCCCATGGTTGTGTTCTTTGGACTAACCATAATGGCATTTGTCCATCAGGTAATAAGCACTCTAAGTGTAGAGAAAGTCCTTATTTGCAAATTAAAACATGTGGTAATCAGAATTTGATTCTTATTAGTTTGATTTATTTATGATATGCTACTCAAGTTCTAATTGATTAAGAGAGAAGAACTGTGGTAGAGTCCTAGCGCCTTCTTTGGTATGGGGAGCACTGTTTACACCTGGCTTGATCTCATGGTGTGCCTTCTTGTTGTAGGCGCCCACCAGCTGACCTCTCCTCCCTCTCAGGCAGAGTCTCTGCTTGCCATGTTTGACCCACTGTCTTCACATGAAGGTATGCTTGTGGAGTGAACTCGTGCACTCTTGTCATAAACAGAAGCAAGATGTGCAAGCCTTTGGCTAACGCCTTTGTGGAGCAGTTGTGTGTTGTCTGCAGTGCTTCCTTTCTGTGTTACAGGGGCCTCTGCTGTAGTAAGGCCAAAGGTTCACTACGCTCGGCCCTCGCATCCACCACCAGATCCTCCAATTCTGGAAGGTGCAGTGGGAGGAAATGAGGCCAGGTTGCCCAACTTTGGCTCTCACATTTTAACTGCAGCCGAAATGGAGGCGTTCAAGCAAAGACACTCTTACCCTGAGAGACTGGTCCGCAGCAGGAGCTCTGATATAGTGTCTTCTGTGCGGAGGCCCATGAGTGACCCCAGCTGGAACCGACGTCCAGGAAATGAAGAGCTCCCTCCAGCTGCAGCCACGGGTGCTACTTGTTTAGTGGCTGCACCTCACTCGTCATCTTCGTCCCCGAGTAAGGATTCTTCAAGAGGAGAGGTATGGGACACAGGATGTAGGATTTGCACATTATGGTCAGGTCAGTGTTCTGTTTGATTGGGTTCCCACAGTGTCTGAAACGGATATTAAGGATGACTGTGGTTGTAATGAAAGATGATCTGTCGGACTGGAAGGTGTGGCCAGACCTTTAGCCCAGTACTCGGGAGGCAGAGGCAGGTGCGTCTCTATGAGTTTGAGGCCAGCCTGGTCTATAAAGCAAGTTCCAGAACAGCCAGGGCTACAAAGAGAAACCCTGTCCCCCCACCAAAGGAAACAAAACAAAACAAAAAGAAACAAAAAAATCTGTCAGTCTAATAATCCATTATATTCGTACAACTAGGTTTTATAGTAATCTTGCATTTTACAGCACTTAGATCTTTTCTCCAAACAGTTGTGTATCTAATTACACATAGGATTCTTTTGAGATGGTTAAAGAGATATCACTTTTGAAAGCCATAAATTTGGGAAGACACACAGTCCTTCCTCATTTAAAAGCAATTTTCCTGGGGAATAGGGTGGAAGAAGGAGGGGAAGTTACAAGCGAGGGGATAAGAATAAATAAATAACTAAATGAAAAAAGTAATTTTACACCCCAATTCTTCTCTCCCTTTTGTTGAGTTAGTAAGTGTCCTACAAACAGCACATTGTCCTGCATATAATTCCACTCATTGGCACGCTGAAATGCTCATGCTCACTCCAATCAGGTCTCCCCAGTTTCCTGCATTACTTTTTTATTTATTTTTATTTTTCAAGACAGGGCAGCTCTGTGTACCCATGGCTGTCCTTGACTCACTCTGTAGATCAGGCTGGCCTGGAACTCATAGTGATCCACCTGCCTCTGCCTCCCCAGTGCCAGGGATTAAAGGTGTGCGCCACCACCTCTCAGCCTGTGAAGAATGTATTTTATGTCTTTATTAAAATTATCTGCCTGTGTACCACGTACATACAGCATCTGCAGAGGCCAGCAAAGGGCATTGGGTCCATTGGCACTAGAGTTACAGATGGTTATGAGCCAACGGGTGGGTTCTGGGAATCAAACCTGTGTCCTTTGGAAGAACAGCCAGTGATCTTACGTGCTGAGCTGCTTCACTGTATTCTCCTGCTAGCTCTGGAGTCAGCTACTTCCCCAAGGGTCTCTAGGGCCTCTTGGTCAAAACTAGTTTTCAGAAATTGAGATGAGTCAGAACTCACTGCTGTGCATGTTGCTACTCTCAGAGCCTCTCAACAAACAGAGCTGGGAGTGTGTGTGTGTGTGTGTGTGTGTGTGCATGCACGTGCGTGGGCTTCTAGGTATATACACAGTTACCTCTGTATTCACTTCTGTCTGTCTTTCTTGGCATAGAGGGAACAGTGAGTGAACGGACACTGGAGATATAGTTTCAGTCTAAAAAAATCCAGAGGTTATTTTGTTTCTCCCTCTCCCATGAGAACCCTGCTCTCCTTATCCCTCATGTGTGTACTTAGTTAGGAGTTTGCCTATAGGTAGACGTTCCCGCCACATAAGCCCTCATCGTCCTACTGGGAAAAGTTACCTACTGTTAATTTCATCTTCTCCATTCACATGAAGCCTGTTTTTTTTTTCCTTTTTTCAGACAGGGTCTCTCTGTGTAGCCTTGGCTGTCCTGTACTGACTCTGTAGACCAAAGTGGCCTTGAACTCACAGAGATCCACCTGCCTCTGCCTCCCAAGATCTGGGATTACCAGCACTGTGCCCAGCTCCACATGAAGCCTTTTAATAAGTATTTCCTCCTAAATAGAAATAGAGACAGTTAATTACAAAGAAGAAAGCACCCTGAGAATAAGAGTGGACTGGTGGGCAGAGAGAAAGGCACCTGCTCCTACCGCCAAGAATTGATAGTTCCAGTTGTGTAAAGGAAAAAGTGGAAATTAAGAAATTTTCTGAAGCTGGGAGGTGGTGGTGCACCAGCACTCGGGAGGCAGAGGCAGGTGGATCCCTGTGAGTTCGAGGCCAGCCTGGTCTACAAAGCGAGTCCAGGACAGCCAGGGCTACACAGAGAAACCTTGTCTCAAAAAAAAAAAAAAAAAAAAAAAAAAAAAGAAAGAAAGAAAGAAATAAATTTTCTAAGGTCACATTATAGGCTAGTAACAGGATTACTGGTCCTGGCCTTCCATGTGAACAGAGTTATAATTGGTTGGGCAGATCTAGGTTTGATGGTCAGCTGTGCAGGAAAGCTGTGTACCTTAGGGAAGGTCACCTCACTTAGATTCATGTTCTTCATCTATAAAAAGGACTTAAAACAGGGCATGGTGGTGCACACCTTTAATCTCAGCACTTGGGAGTCAGAGGCAGGCAGATCTGTGTGAATTTGAGGCCAGCTTGGTCTACAAGAGAGTACAGGACAGCCAAGGCTACACAGAGAAACCCTGTCTCGGGGGTGGGGGGAGGGGGAGTGAAGAGGAGGAGGAGGAGGAGGAGGAGGAGGAGGAGACGACTTATGAGCTGAGCATGGTAGCTCATGCGGTTAGCCTGGTCTGTGTAGTGCATATGAGACCAACCTGGGTTACAGATTGAGACCCTGTCTCAAAACAAAAGCTAACAAAAAACCTTAATAACAGGAGCTATTTTTCCAGGCAGCTGAGAGGATTGTGAGATCTGTTCTCAGGCTCAGTTCTGGGACACCAGGTTACTATTGCTACACCACACCACCTTTTCCCCCATCAAAATACACTGCACTGCATTTACTTAGGGTTTCCTGTTTTGTTTGTTTTGCTTTTGTGCTGAGAATTGAACCCAGAGCTTGTACCTGCTAAGCACTCACTCTCACATTGAGCTCTACTGAGTCCCTTCTTCATAGGTGTTCTTTGGGGACCCACCATAGCTAATTCAGTTAGGCCTTTGGTTTGCTAGTAGTATAGAGACAGTGTCTATCCTCAATCTCATCGGTCTGACCTGAAGAGCATCCATCCACATTCCAGAGGTGCCTGAGAGTGTGGCTTAGTTCCTGAGGTCCATTCCTAGCACTATTCTCCTCCCCTGGTAGCACCCCAAAAAGAACAGTCTTGTTTTAAGGCAAATAGGACTGACTTGAAGACACAGAGGAGTCCTTTTTATAGCAGTCTGCCCTGCTGCTCACCTCCAAATAACACATCAAACTCTTCCTGCAGACTGAAGAGCGCAAGGACAGTGATGATGAGAGGTCAGACAGGAGCAGACCCTGGTGGAGAAAGCGTTTTGTTTCAGCCATGCCTAAAGGTAATTTCATAAAACTTTAGAGTGCTGTCTGTAAGAACAAAGCCTCGAGCCTCTTTTGGAGAGCAGTCTCACCACGCCTCTGTGATGTTCTGGGCCTGATTGAAGCCCCGTGGAAGTGTAGGAATGCTTTCTCTGAGAAGAATGCTCACCCTGCTCTTGTTGGGAAGTAGCATTGGTGCTTTAGATGCAAACCATGCCGCTCACTGTCGTTAAACATGGAAGGCTCTCGGCATGTTACTGTCACTGTTAACTTAATATTGACTAGCCACCTTGACATTCCTGGAACAGATCTAAGCTTTTCATGTCTATATGCATTGAAAGTGTGCGTGCCTTACAAATGTAGCTAGTGTCTATTGTGGAAGGGAATTGTATACGTGTATTTTTTGTGAATAGCCTGGCATCCTTTGAGTTGGCAAAAATTTCTCTTCCTGGAAGAAGAAATCACCCAAAAGTTGGGGACCATAGGCCTTTTCCCAGGCTGTGGCACTTAGGAGCTGAGGAGACCTGTGTCTCCCCAGGCTCAAGCCCACCTAATGTGGAGGAGTGAGTGAGGCAGGAGCTCTGAATGTGTTGTTTTGGCGAGGTTAAGAGGCAGTGGTTTTGATCTCAGCAGATCCTCATTAAATCATTCTTTCTATGGCACATGACTCCACAGCAGATTCTGAAAACCTCTTTAAGTCCCTTTGGTGCTATTTTAAGAATGATTATCAGTTGACGCTTGGGATTTCTTAGCTTTTAAACTTTCAACCTCCTTGCCCTTAGAAATGTTGGCACACCAGTTAACTTCCGAGGAGTGCAGTATGTTATATGTCACACTACTGACTCTATTTAATTTCCAGCTCCTATACCATTTAGAAAGAAAGAAAAACAAGAAAAAGACAAAGATGATCTGGGGCCTGACAGATTCTCAACACTCACAGGTTTGTAGACCCATGGGCTTCCTGGCTCCTTCATTCCCAGAGCACATATTTCATAACACTTTTCTTGGGTGCCATAAGCGTTGCCTTTTTAGAAGAGTGTGTCTGTGTGTGTACTGTGGGAAGTATGTTCTTCATGGCTCTGTGGTTTCTCCCAGGGGCCACAGTGGGTCTTGGTGTGCTCTTCCTACAGACCACCACCATCACCATCCTCATTACCATAACCTGTTTCTGACAAGGCCTGCCTGACAGCTCGCCACCCAGGGGACGATGCCACGTGACTGTTGGAGTGTGTGGCACTGCCTCTAGTGCTCTGCATGCCATATCTCTCTGGATCATTGGTTGGATAGTTTTCTCTTAGCACTGATCATAGGGTACTAAATTTATTTTCATCTGTAGTTTGCTCTAGCTTATTCAGGATCATAATGACATGCTGTTTTAGAGAATCGTCTTTTAAAAGTGATTAAAGTATTTGTTCAAACAGTATCACAAACGCCAACCATTGTCGTAAAAGTTAAAGACGTCACAAATTTTTTTTCCAGCTTGAACCGTTATAACAGCTGTCTGTCCCATGGCAGAGCTTTAGGGATCTTCCTTATTCAACACCTGCACTTCTGCAGCTTCTTTGGTACCTAAACATTGTCTGTGAGAGCTAGCATGAATGCCAACATTGAATTTGATAGTTATACATTGAGTATAGAGTATACATAGGATATATAGAGTATGTTATAGAGTATCTAGAAGGAAGAAGTTCATTTCCCAGTTATTTTTTTTCCTTAATTTTAAGGTATGCTATCTTTCCCTCCCACTAAGTCACAATGAAGCCTTTTTATTTAAAAGTGGAATAAGTCTTAAGATCATGCTCTCAAAAGTGACCAGCACAATACATGCAGCCTCCCATTTTGATGTGTTCTGATGCCTACTTGTGCATATTAGGTGCACCTCTTTCATACAGCTTATACAGTCCCGCTTTATTAGATTCATGGCTTCTCCATACTAAAGGGTATGAGCAGCAGGGGACGGGTGGACAGGCACAGTGCCCTTCTGAGAGCAGCCCATTCTATCCTTTTTGATCAGCAAATATTTGTTGAGTATGTGACTCGTGCAGGCTGTACTAGGTACTGTGGGTATTGGGAAGAATTGAAAAGACACTTCTTATGTGTATTTTCCTGTGTGCTGTGAGATGTACACATATGTCACTGAGGATGCTGGCGTATTTTTAAATCCCAGCGCTTAGAAGGCATAAGCAGGGGTTCGAGGCCAGCTTGATCTTCATAGTGACCAAGCTCAGGCCAGCCAGAGCTGTTTAGTGAGACCCTATTTTTAAAAAGGACAGAGGAGAGTACATGTAAGTATATATAAGCTGAGTTACACTGGATGGAATAGTTTTGTATGCAAATTATTTAATTATTGACTTTGGAGGAATTGTTAGGTTTTTGGGCAGTCATTTTTTCTTGATGCTGAGATTGGTAGCTGAGTAAAGGTTTTTTTGTTTTTCCATAAAATAGTTCACTTTCTTTGGGTCTGATTGAAGCTTAGCTTTCATATTGGAGAAATTCTACCCAAACCTAACTAATGATCACTTGGAAGTTAACCATGAAATCAGTTTGAAATGTTATGAAGAAACATCATTTTTTATTAGCCTAGGCAAAATCCTGCCACCCTGACAAATGTTTTTTATGGTCTCTCCCAATTCTCTCAGTGTTTGTATATGGTGGCTGCTCTTTGACTGGATCAGATATGTGTAACTTTTTACTTATCTTCACCATGTGTCATATACTTCCCAGTTCCTACTGAAAACACTTGGCTTTTAAATCATTTTTATTGGCTATAAAGTAATTTGAATCTATTACACTGTAGTATAACTGTTATTTTCCTATTGAAATATTTAAGTTGTTTCCTATTGTTTTTCTCTGAAAATACCTTTGTGCCTATAGGGGCACCTTTGTATGGTTGATATTATTATATTGTGCTGGGGATTGAACCCAGGCCTATACATGCCAGTCAGGCACTCCCCTACTAACTGCTCCAGCTCTGCTTTTGCTTGAATTATTTTCCTAGGATAACATTTTTGAGAAGTATGTTATTAAAATAAAAGCAATAAGCAGCATTATATTTGTTGTTGTCCCTCTCCACCGTCCTTGTCAACTTTCAAAAAGATAACCAGCGGGGCTAGGGACATACTTGGAACATGTGTTGCCCTTGCAGAGAACCTGGGTTCAGTTCCCAGCACTGACATGTTGGCTCACAGCCACCTGCAACTTCAGTTCCAAGGGCTCTTCTGGCCTCCTTAGGAACCAGGAATACATGTAGTACATTTGTACACATGAAACAAACACTCAAAAATATAAAATAAGTAAATAAATAAGAGTGTTTTAAAAGCCGAGCACAGTGGCACACTCCTGTAATCCCAGCACTCTGGGAGGGAGAGGTAGGCGGATCTCTGTGAGCTCATGGACAGCCTGGCCTTCAAAGTGAGTCCAGGACAGGCAAGGATACACAGAGAAACCCTGTCTTGGGTGGGGGGAAGCTATAACCAAAAATATTACTCCTTAAAAGAACTCTGCAATGGTTCCATTTATATTTTGAAGAGGTTCACAATTGATTATGAATCTCTTGTCATGACTACACTGTAATGACAGACATTTTAAATGTCTTTGGATGTCAGATGTGCTCACACCAGTAATCCCTGCACTTAAAAGTCTGAGGCAGGAAGATTGCCACAAGTTCAAGGCCAGTGTAGACTAAAGAGTGAGACCTGTTCCAAAAAAAAAAAATGCAAAGCACAACTTTGTGAACCACCTGTATAGCTTGAGGTGTTTTATAGAAACATGAATAGCAGATCCTTGTTTTGTGGAGAGGAAAGGCCTGTGAGAACACTGCTCAGTCTCCATGCCGCACGCTTACTTATCTGCTATAGTGTAGGGGTGCCAGTATTTCTGTGTGCATTGTTTGGTGAGTAAGTGTCCACACAGGGTGCTCAGCACAAGATCACTGGCACGTGGCACCAACACACTACTACTAGCTGCTGTTGCCATCATACCTGCATACACATATAGTGGTTTTGATGTGATTTTAGAAATTTTTACAAATGGGATTCTATCAGACTGTAGACAGCTGGTTAACCATTGACTTAACTCTACATCAGGAGTTTGAGGTTCACTATGGAACTTCATTTTGTATTCAAGATCCATAATAGTTCAGTAATGACTACTGTTTGAGACTATAGGCTATCTTGTGTGTATGGTACTGGGCATCAAACTCAGGGCCTTGTAAATGCTAAGCAAGTCTCTACCACTGAGCTATGGTCCTAGCTTGGTTCTTGTTGAGACAAACCTATAGCAGGCTGGCCTTGAACTCATAATTCTCTTCCTTCCCAAGTGCTGGAATTACAAGTATGTGCCACAGTAGCAAGCTAGGTCAGAAGTTCTGATATCTGATTTGGTTGTCAGAGGAACAGTCCCATTGGTGAAACAGTCTGCTTTCTGTGCAGCTCATGGACCATCCTAGGTGCCTAGAATACCTAGGTTCTCTAGCAGTGCCAGTGTATGGACAAAAATGCTGTGTCCTGGCAGCTGCTCTGTCATGGAGATGTAGTGAGATAGAATAGGATGCTCTTTAGCTTTCAAATGTGATGTAAATAGGGATTCACAAAGAAAGAATGAGAAAGCCGATTCTCAAAATTAAAAAAGGATTTCAGTCTCATTTGAACAATTATTTTTCACCTTTAGCATGGAGATGTCCAATTAAGTGTAAATATACAAATTCATTGTTGGGGCTGTGTGGTGGTCTCACTCAGCAGGCTTAGGTGGGAGAACCACAAACTCAAAGCTAGGCCCTGGGCTCCATAATGAGTTAAAGGTCAGCCTAGGTTATACAGCAAAACTCTTCTTCTATTTGTCCCCATTCCTACAAAAAGGAACCATTGGTAGAAGTTGTGTTAGCATGAATTGATAGTTACTGTGACTCGAGCAAGCAGTTTAGAATCCTTTCTGTCCTGAACTTTGACACACTCACGTAGAACTCCAGCAGTGCTGAGGTAGAGTGCATCTTCCTGGCTTCCTGCCTTGGGCAGGCTCTTACACCTAGCGATGGGGTTGAGCAGGCAGCTGCATGGTGCCTCATAACACTGAGATGTGTGCCCTTCTTTAGTTTGACCTCCTAACCCGCCTTTGGGACTATGCTACTGTGGTCATACTAACAGCAGAGGTGACATAAATCCCGGAGCTAACTCTCTCTCTCTCTTCCTCTGCAGATGAGCCCACCCCTAGGCTTAGTGCACACGCTCAGGTTGCTGAAGATATTCTGGACAAATATCGGAATGCCATTAAGCGGACCAGCCCCAGTGAAGGAGCAATGGCAAATGATGAGAGTACAGGTGATCATCACGATCGATCTGAAGAGTGATAGTTTGTCGTAGGGATTAAGGGAATCCAAACTAAAGTAGCCTTTACAATAGGATAGCCAAAAAAACAAAAAAACAAAAACCAAAAAACCAATAGGATAGCCACAGCAGTCACAGTACTTGAAAATTACAGCTTTTGTAAGCACGTCTCTCCCTACACCTTCCCACTGAGCCTGGGCACCCCACATGTTCAGATGGTTTAGGGTCGTCTGATGAGCCCAGAGGAACTTGGTGCATGCTTCATTGAGGGGGAACCCTTTTTTTTTTTTACTGTCTAAAGACATGAGATTTGGTGTGGTTATGGACCTTTAGTAGAGCTGCGGAGGCCAACTCAGGCTAAGACACTCTTGTTCCTTGGAACTTCTTTTCTACAGTGTTCTCTCTCTTCGTAGTGGACTGCTGACTAGCTGTTATAAAAATATGGAGTCCGCAACATAAATTAAGAGAAAGCAGAAGCATAAGCAGTTTGCTAAGTCTGTCTATACCTGTGTATGCAGAGAGCATTCTCTGGAAGAATCTTCAGTTAAGCAGTAACATGAGGTGTCCTGAGGAGGGTACTTAAGGTCGAAGAGGAAACGAGGGCAAGGAGGGACTCCACCTCTTTGTTTTTCTTTTCAGGGTTAGAGTGGTAAGACAGGCTCTCACTCTGTAGGGCAGGCTGCCCTTCAATTCAGAATTCTCCTGCCTGCCTCCCAAGTGCCAAAATTACAGTGCACTGAAGGTTAATAACCCTATATTTAGATTGCCAGTCAGTAACATTTTGTACAGTGTCTAGGGATATTTTATTCCTTTTGACTTGGAAGTTTTTTATTTTTTGTTTTTGTTTTTGAGACAGTCTCATGTAGGTCAGGCTTGTATTAGACTAACTGTACCACTGGATAACCTTGGATTTTTTTTTTCTAAGATTAATTTTGTTTCATGTGTTTGGGTATTTTTATCTTCATATCTGTGCAGCACACAGTTGTTCTCTGGAAGAGAAGCCAGTGCTTTTTTTTTTTTTTTTTTAAGTTATATTTATTATGTATAAATGTTCTGCCTGCATGTGTGTGTATCTGCTCGCCAGAAGATCTCATTATAAATAGTTATAAGCCACCATGTGGTTGCTGGGAATTGAACTCAGGACCTCTGGAAGAGCAGACAGTACTCTTAACCTCTGAGCCGTCTCTCCAGCCCCCGAGGCGAATGCTTTAGCCTCTGGGCCATCTCTTCAGCCCAGGCCATGAACTCTGGATCTTTTTGCCTCCATTTCAAGTGCTCGGCATTACCACACCCATTTTATGTGGTACTGGAAATGGGATCCAGGGATTCTGTTCTGCACACTGAACAAGCACTCTGCCAACAGAGCCCATGTCCCTTAACTATATATGTGTATGTATTATCTTGTAGTAACTGACTCATTAAAAACAAAGTAGTTTTGGGAACCTCAGATCTGGCCTTGATGTGTTTGTGGTCCCTGCTAAGTCTTAGGTGTGGGAGGTCTCTGTTGAGGAGCATTAGGAGACCCGAGTGAGAGTCTGTTCCAGCATTTGTCAGGAGTCCGTGTCTTTAGTGAAGCGTTGTTAAAATGTGAGTCAGTGTTTGTGATTGTGGAATATGACCTTTATAGTTGTTTCAAGCCTCAGCTTTCTTAGACTGGAGTAAGAAGTACAGCCATTCTCTGCTGTGATGTCTCCTGCCTTGATACATTGCCTTGCTGTTGAGCCTCATTATGTGTCTGAAATTTGTTTTCTTTCTCTAAGAGCTCTTATTGTGAGATAAACTTACTTATGATTAAATTTCTTTGTATACCTGCTAGTACCAGAAATTTCCACATTAACCTGTTTACTCTCTCCTTGGGGACTGGTTTTGTTTAGAGGTCATGGGTGATGGTGAAAGTGCTCATGATTCTCCCCGGGATGAAGCACTGCAGAACATCTCAGCTGACGATCTCCCAGACTCTGCCAGCCAAGCAGCCCAGCCTCAGGATTCTGCTTTCTCTTACAGGTACATCTTTTAGGGTGTGAAGTTTGGGGTTTGGACACTTTTTTTTTTTTTTTTTTTTTTTTTGCTTTGTTTTTGTTTGCTTGTTTGTCTGTGTAGCCCTGGCTGTCCTGAAACTCACTCTGTAGACCAAGTTGGCCTTAAACTTAGAGATCCTCTTGCTTCTGGCTCCAGAGCGCTGGGATTAAAGGTGTCCACCACCATAGCCTGGCTTTTTTTTTTTTTTTCCCTCCTCTTTTTCTTTTTTCAAGACAAGGTTTCTCTGTATAGCCTTAGCTGTCCTGGACTTTCTTTGTAGACCAAGCTGGCCTCAAATGCGCAGAGACCCACTTGCCTCTGCCTCCCTGAGTGTTGGGATTACAGGTCCAGCTTTTAATATTTTTTTTTAATTAAAATATAATTACTTTGTTTTTTCCCACTCCCTTTCCTCCTTCCAACCCTTCCTATTTGGGCTTTGAACATTTTAAAATCACCATTGCAGTCATTTCCAGCCAGCTGATTGTGAGACGTAAAGAAGTGCTGGGTGATGACCCTGTGCCGTGCTTGTGCATGAGCTATGACGGCCTAAATTCAGCCCTGGGCCTGCCTGACCCTGAGAAGTCCACGGAGCCCTAGAGCTCACTGGCCAGTTACCCTAATCTAGCTCTAAGCCAATGAGAGACCCCATCTCAAAAAACGAATGCTGATGGCATCTCCTGAGGAATGACACTGAGGCTGTCCTGTGGCCTCTATACACATGCACACTTGAGATCACACAAACACAATTTAAAACAATAAAAATAAATATTTTAAAGGGGGGGGGAGATTCAGGGGGCAGGCAGTTAGGAAGGTGAGAGAGCAATCTAGCAAGCAGCTTTCCACCATGGCTCTTGCCTCTGCTCTTGCTTTGGTTCCTGCCCTGATTTCCCTCTTTGCTTGACTGTGATCTGGACATGTGAGCCTAGTAAACTTTTTCTCCCCAAGTTGATCTTGATCATGTTGTTTATCGCAGCAATAGAAAGCAAACTAAGACAGTGAATGAATATTATATTTGATGAACTTGATTTCAAAATTATTTGTGTGGTAGGGTCAAATCTGCTAAGGCAAGACCGAAGCTAGTTATGAGCTGGTGACCCGAGAAGAGCAATTGGTCTTTTTCTAGGACATCAGGCTCCCTTCTTTAAACAACTGCACAGGACCAGGAAGGGCCATAGGTGCTACTAGTTAAGGAGAAACACCATGTTCATGTGAGTAGGAAGAGCCACACTGCTGTGGAGGGAGGCTGCTACCTGAACAGGCTCTGCCACCAAATGGTAGTTGGTGGGTTACAGATGAAAGTTACAGAATCTAATCTCAGCACACACCCTCCAGGCAGTGGAGCACAGCAAGTGGTTTTTATCAAGGGATAGGCTTGTCTGAAGCAGGACCACCATTTGTAGAAAAATGGGAGAAAGCATCCAGGTTTGGCATCTGTGTTGTCCATACCCTCTGTTTACTTTCAATTCTTTCTGGGTTTTGTTTTTTTTCTCCTTTCTTCAAGACAGGGTTTCTCTGTGTAGCCTTGGCTGTCCTGGCCTCACTCTGTAGACTAGGCTGGCCTTGAACTCACAGCAATCCACCTGCCTCTGCCTCCTGAGTGCTGGGATCACAGGCATGCACCACCACGCCTGGCTCTACTCTCAGCTCTTTAGTGTGCTCCAGTAGAGCAGAAAGATGGTTTTGCCTGATTGTGGTGAGACCCTGCTGAGCTTGCCCAGAGCACTCTTCTAACCGAAGCCTGTGCTTTTCAGTGAGGTGCCAGTCCAGTGAAATTGGTATTTTCTTTCTTTCTTTCTTTCCTTTTTTTTCTTTATTTTTTATTTTTTATTTTTTTGAGACAGAGATACTGATCTTTTCTTAAAGAATTATTTGAAACATTTGAGGTCTGAGCTAACATGTTAATTTATGTGTAAATATTTGTAAAATGTGACTGTATTTGAGTGAAGATGTGCTTAGCTGGAAGTCCTGGGTCCCAGCTACAGGCACCACAAAAAACTACATGATCATTTCTGTCTAAGTAAATTGATGTGCCCTGTACTTACTCTTCAGAGATGTGAAAAAGAAACTGAGGCTCGCACTTTGCTCTGCGGACTCTGTGGCCTTCCCAGTGCTAACGCACTCAACAAGGAATGGGTTGCCAGACCATACAGACCCGGAAGGTAAGTCCTCCATCATTTCTTACTCTCTCATGTGTACAGCTTGAATAACAGAAGCCACCACCGGTCACCAGTCAGATGTACAGACATTCCTTGTAGTCAATCCAAATGGTCCATTTATTCTAAGTCCTTTAAGGTTACTTTGATCTCTCTCTTTTTTTAAATTTGTATATGTATTTGTGTGTCTGCCATGTGTGTTTGGATGCTCCCAGAGGCCAGAAGGTGGTGGCAGAGCCCCTTTAGGTGGAGTTGAAACAGTTGTGAGCTGCTTGGGATGAGTGCTGGGATGGGTAGCACATGCTTTTAGCCCTTGATCCTTCTCCCTAGCTCCGGTACTTTGACTTCTAATAATTTATTTTCTAAGCAAGAGTGGCAGTGCTGCTTGGTTCTAAAGGTTTGTGGTACAGAAGAATTGACGTCCCGGAGTGCTGAGAGGTTGTGTACACCCTAACAGAATTCTTGTTTTTGTTTGCTTTTAGACAATGAAATTGTATGCTTCTTAAAAGTTCAAATAGCTGAAGCAATTAACTTACAAGATAAGAACTTAATGGCTCAACTTCAAGAAACCATGCGTTGTGTATGCCGCTTTGACAATAGGACTTGCAGGAAGTTGCTGGCATCCATAGCTGAAGACTACAGGTACTGTTCCCAGCCTGGCCAGGTCACAGCGCTGGCTGAATTAGCAACGCTTTGTTTTGTTTGTTTTGAAGGTGGCTTTTTCTTGTTTGGTTGGTTTAGTTGGTCTTTACTGAAGAAATGAAGCTACTGTTACTATAAAGTACATGACTGTGTTACTTTGAGACAGGGTTTCTCTGTGTAGCTAGCCTTGGCTATCCTGGAACTCACTCTGTAGACCAGGCTGGCCTCAAACTCACAGAAATCCACCTGCTCTGCTGGGATCAAAGGAGTGTACTATCACCTCCTAGCTTGGATAGAGACTTTAAGCACACAGTTTAGAAATGTTGTTAACCAATAGTTCTTGCTAATAAAGAAATGAATTTACTTCAGCTTTTCATAAAAGGAGGCAAAGAAGAAATTTGGAAATGGCTCAGTGAATAAAGTACAAACATGAGGACCTGAGTTTGCTTCTCTAGCACCTAGGCAAAAGCCAGGCGTGGTGGTGTGTGTCTGCAGCTCCATCTTGGGAGAAGCAGATACATAGGGATCTTGGGTGCTTGATGACCAGCCAAACTGCAGGGTCCAGCTTCAGTGAGAAATCCTCTTTCAAAAGAAAAAGGTAGCCGGGATTACAGCATGTCTCTGGATAGAGGTACATTCTGTGGATACCTGACAACCTAAGGCAGAACCCTTGAATTCACAGAAAGGTGGGAGGAGAGAACTGACTTCACAAAAGTTGTCCGTGGCCTCTACATGCATGCCTTGGCCAACTGTACCCACACTTACACATTTACAATAATAAATAGTATTTTAAAAGCAGTTAAATAGGTTTTCTTTCACTGTGAAGCCAAGGTAACTAGGCTATGAGTTGATTTTTTTTGGGGGGGGGGATGTGTTAAGAAAGACTATAGAGGAGCCAGGCGCGCTGTGGTGCACGCCTGTAATCCTAGCACTCTAGGAGGCAGGGGCAAATGGATCTCTATGAGTTCGAGGCCAGCCTGGCCTACAAAGTGAGTCCATGACAGCCAAGGCTACACAGAGAAACCCTGTATGGAAAAACAAAAAGAAAGACTACAGAGGGCCAGAAAAGTAGAGATGATCTTAGGAGTTGCTACTGTGTTTTGCCGCCAAGCCCTTGTCAGTGTGGAGGAAATGTGAGTGCTGCACTTAGGCTGAATGGAGGTTCCTGGCCTTCAGGGATCTTGTTATACTAGCACTATAAGCAAATATGTGGTGGTGGTTATTTAATGATCTAGTGTATACAATTTGTATTTTGTTGCAGCAGCCAATTTTCTGTTAAGTGTGGGGTCCTACAAGCATGGAGACCATGCTTCTGTATTAAATGAAATGAGCCTGCAAAGAGCCTTAGAGACATGTAGTAAGTTAGGTGCTGATGATAATATGCCACAGAAACATGCACAAGGGCTT
Organism: Acomys percivali; assembly: GCA_907169655.1. NCBI lineage: Eukaryota > Metazoa > Chordata > Mammalia > Rodentia > Muridae > Acomys > Acomys percivali. Next base: position 11,437,530 of record OU015750.1, on the reverse strand, counting down.
TCTCTCTTGAGCTGGCAGCATAGATAGCTCCCAAGGTGCTTGTCTACAGCCTCTCGTGCCAACTTGTAAAAACCAAAGTCTGTGAAGTGATTGTTTTAAAACATTAAGACTCTTAGTTGCTGAAGAAATAATGTGCTGTTATACATCTGATTTTAATAGCATTTTTTTCTTTCAGAAAAAGAGCCCCATACATTGCTTATCTTACTCGATGCCGACAAGGACTGCAGACCACCCAGGCTCACTTGGAAAGGCTCTTGCAGAGAGTTTTGCGGGACAAAGAGGTGGCCAATCGGTACTTTACCACTGTCTGTGTGCGGTTACTGCTTGAGAGCAAAGAAAAGAAGATCAGGGAGTTCATTCAAGGTAACTGAATGCATTCAGACAGACATCTCCTCAACCACGTGAGATGGGAGAATTGTTTTGTTTTGCACTTTTATGGACAGGCTTGCATGCCTTACAGCAGTTCCTTAAATTCTCTCTTCCCGGCAATTATGAAAACTGTCTGCTCGTCCTAAGGACCAGGGTTCAATTCCTAGACCCTACATGGCAACAGCTCATAACCATCTGTAACTCCAGTTCCAGGCGATTTGCTCTCTTCTAGCCTGTGCAGGCACAGGTGCACAGAGGCAAAACACCCATACACAGCAATCATAATAAAGTAGGAGATTTTAGTATTTGTGTGTAAAGTTACAAGGAATTGTAAGCCTCTTAACATAGGTGCTGGAAACCAAACATTCTTTTTCTTTTTCTTCTTTTTCTTTTTCTTTTTTTGAGACAGGGTTTCTCTGTGTAGCCCTGACTGTCCTGGACTTGCTTTGTAGACCAGGCTGGCCTTGGACTCACAGAGATCCGCCTACCTCTGCCTCCCGAGTGCTGGGATTAAAGGTGTGCGCCACCACCGCCCGACTCTCTCTAGCTTCTTTTAAGCTTTATTTTATCATCTTTATTTAGTGTTGCAGGGTTGGTGCATGCTGCATATGTAATGAGAGAACTGGAAGGAGCTGGTTCCCCACTTCTATCTATTTTGTGGATTCATGGGACCCAGAGGAAGTTAGCTGATAAAAAATGTATATGGAATTTATTAGGGTGGCTTACAGGCTGTGGCCCGGCTAGTCCTTCAGCGGCTGCCCATGAATGGAAGGTTCAGTCCATGAGGCTGGATGTCTTAGCTGGTCGTCAGTAAATGCCAGAATCCTGAAGAAGTGAACTCTAATGCCAGTGAAGGAAAGGATTTGCTAGCGAGTGTAAGCAAGCAGGCCAGGAGTGAAAACTTGCTTCTTCTGTGTCCTTCATATAGGCTGCCAGCAGAAGATGGGGCCCACATGAAAGGTGGATCTTGCCTCCTCAAAGATAGAGCTTACAGATGGATCTTCCCACTTCAAAAGATCCAGATGAAAAATGGGTCTCTCCACTGCACATGATTTAAATTGTAATAATAATGATGATGATGATAAATCCCTCACAGGTGTGCCCAGTCACGTGGGTTTTAGTTAATTCTAGTTGTGGTCAAGCCAAGGACAGCCACCACAGGATCTGGGCTTGGTCGTCACGATTGGTGGCAATCATCCTTTCCCACAGCGCCATCTCCCAGGCCTAAGTTTTTGCTCCTGGAGTGACTTTGGGATCGCTTCTCTGAAAAGGCAGGGAGGAGTTTGGATGGACATAGTCCAGATTCTTGCCTGAAACCCTAAGTGGGCTAGAGAGATGGCTCAGCACTTTGCAAGAATACCTGATGGTCCTGCAAAGGACCGAGTTTGAGTTCCAGTACCTATGTGGCAGCTCACTGTTATCCATAAGGCCAGTGCCAGGGGATACAACACCCTCAGCGGACACCAGGTATGCATGTGCTGTACAGACATACATGCAAGCAAAGCACTCATATACATGGGGGGAAAGTAAATAATAAAAAAATTATCAGAAAAAGAAAGAAGCCCAAATGACTCTGTGCACAATGATGAATGAGCTCTATATCACAGATGGGCTACCCAAAACACAGCCGTCAGCATCAGCCTACACCACACGGGTTAGTGTGCACTTTTGGGGTTGCCACTTGAAGGCAACCTCATCAAGAGGCAAGAAGATCACAAATCCAAGGCTTTCCTGGGCTGTTGAGTGAGTTTGGGACCAGGGGGGTTTAGGAATTAAAGGCTATCCTGAGCAACTTAATGAGATCCTTTGTCTCAAGGTTAAAAGCAAAAGCAAGCTAGGCTGTCCCAGCACTCAGGATATTTCTTTAAGTTCAAGGCCAGTCTGGTCTACAGAGAGAGAGTTCCAGCACAGCCAGGCCTGCCCTGTCTAGGGAAAAAGAAGGCAAAGATGACTAAGGACAAAAGTTCAGTGGTAGCTCTATCCTGGTGTGCATGAGGCCCTAGGTTCAATCCTAAGTGCTTTAAAAAGAAAAATTAAAAGTATTAAGCATTGATAGTCAGATCTCTTAAGTTGCATTATTTGTCTGCTCTTCAAGAGGACCTGGGTTCAGTTGTCAGGAACCACACAGCAGCTCATAGCCATCTACAGCTCTAGTTCTGGGGGATCTGACACCCTCTTCTGGCCTCTTCAGGCATAAAGCACACATGGAAGCAAAACACCCATATGCAGCTAAAAGAAAATTGGAGATGTTAAATTTTGAATCTACTTTTTCATTATTATGTTTGATTCAAAGTATCACATAGCTCAGCATAGCTTCAAACTCACTGTGTACTCTTGGCTAGCCATGAACTATACTGATCCTCTTCCCTCTTACTCCCAAGCGTTGACATCAAAGGCATGTGTTGCCATGCTCAGCATCAGGGTGTGTGTGTGTGTGTGTGTGTGTGTGTGTGTGTGTGTGTGTGTGTG
>OU015750.1:11415201-11434682 GCA_907169655.1 Acomys percivali | reverse complement strand
TGTGTGTGTGTGTGTGTGTGTGTGTGTGTGTGTGTGTGTGTGTGTGTCTTTTTTTTTCCTTTTGAGACAATCTCAGTGTATCCTAGATCCTAGGTTGGCCTCCCTCCAACTTGTGACCCTCCTGCCCCAGCCTTCCAAATAATGAGAATATAGGATTTTGTCACTGTGCCTAAGTTATATTCACACAGTTTTTAAAAACTGTGTATATTTTATAATAATCCCTTGTGTTTAAGTGTTTACATATGTCTTACTTTTCCCTGCTTTTGATATTTTGGCTTTAAGATTATGGTGTCAGTATCATTTGTTAGTTAGAATGATTCCAGTAGGGTGCTCTCCCACACTTTCCATGAGTCATGCTCTCGGGCTGCCCTACACAGTGGAGACGTGTGCCACCGAGTACTGAACCTGAGCACCGCATGGGAAACTGAGCTGTAGGGGAGCTGACTGATGAGCAGGCACAGGGTGGATGTCCTGACCAAAGAAATAGTGCACATCCAGGTTGGACAGAATCGGAGTTCTAGATCTTTTCACACTGTTCAGAACTGTGCAGTTTAAAGCTTAGGAACAGAGAGAGAGGGCATTTATCACCAAGCCTGATGACCTCAGTTTGAGTCCTGGGATGCATATGGTGGAGAAAACCAATGCATACAAGTGGCCTCTGATGGACAGGACAGTCTCCACACTTGAGTGGAGAGAGGGATTTGACTTTCTCATGTACTCTGGTGCCTCACATTTGACTATGTCCCCTGGCGGGGGAGACCTAGTGGCACTCAGAGGAAGGACAGCAGGTCACCGAGAAGAGACTTGATACCCTATGAGCATATACAGAAGGAGGTAATCCCTCTGAGGAACAGTCATAGGGGAGGGGAATAAGGGGAAAATGAGAGGGAGGGGAGAATGGGAGGATACAAGGGATGGGATAACCATAGAGATGTAACAAGAATAAATTAATTAAATAAATAAATAAATAAATAAATAAATAAATAAATAAATGAGGCATAAAAAAAAAAAAAACAAGTGGCCTCTGACCCCCACATGCGTGCTATGGTAGGTGCACATCCCCCCCCCCCCGAAGTAAATAAATGTAAAAGAAAAGAGAGAGATAAAAATAAAATGTACAAATGTTTATTTCTAGAATTTTCCATTTAATACTTTTAGATAAAAATAATGGAATCAGAAAACAAAACTTAAGATACGAGGGTCTATTGTAATTCCCTTTTAGTGTTACATCTATGGTATATTTTAAAGATTACTGTTTTTCTTGGAGACTTTCAGAAACTTACTGCTGCTGATGATAAAACTGCTCAAGTAGAGGATTTCCTACAGTTCCTGTATGGTGCAATGGCTCAGGATGTCATATGGCAGAATGCCAGCGAGGAGCAGCTGCAGGATGCCCAGTTGGCCATTGAGCGGAGTGTGATGAATCGGATCTTCAAGCTTGCTTTCTACCCTAACCAGGACGGGGATATCCTTCGTGACCAGTGAGTGCTGTGCTGACTGTCTGGGCTGCACTGCAAAGGGTGTCTTAGACTGTGGCTTTGGTTTGTTGTACAGTAGTAAGGCTATCACTACCATTTACACTTGTCAGAGTTATGTAATCACAGCGGTGCTGTATGCAGTCTGAGCGGTTGTGCACAGGAGGGGAGTAATGTGAATCCTTTCTGAAAGGATCTGCTGTGTGCCTGCCTCACATGTTCTTCTGTGTCTTCTCTGTGGGATGAATTCTTGACAATTATTTGATCTGGACCCAGGTATCACTTTCTTAGGAACCCATTTCCTTTCTAGCTCGGGCTTACACTTTTAATAGTTTGCTGGGGTTTTTGTTTGTTTTGATTTTTTTTTTTTTTTTTTTTTTTTTTGAGACAAGAGCCTCTCTGTGTAGCCTTGGCTGTCCTGGACTCACTTTGTAGAACATGTTGGCCTCGAACTCACAGCAGTCCGCCTGCCTTTGCCTCCCGAGTGCTGGGATTAAAGGTGTGCGCCACCAGCAGGCTCATTTAATAGTTTTGTAGTTGTCATTTGCCATTTGAGACAGGGTTTCTCTGTGTATCCTTGGCTGTCCTAGACTTGCTTTGTAGACCAGGCTGACCTTGAACTCACAGAGATCCTCCTGCCTCTGCATCCCAAGTTCTGGGATTAAAGACCTATACCTCTGTTGCAAATAATTTATCAGTATGGCCTAGGGCACAAATAACCGACACAGTGAAATTATAGTGTATTTTAAAGCTGCAACCACTATGCTGGGCAGAATCTAAACTACTCTAATCCTATGGCCTCAAAAGCTACATATATACCAATAATTTGCCAATCTGATGACTTCTGGGGAGGCTTCTTTCCCAGTTGTCCAGCTACCAGCTCTTCCAACATCTTCTTGGAAGCTCCGCCTTCCACTTCCTGTCCTTCTGCCCAGCTGATTGGCCAAACAGCACTTTATTGACAACTGCTACATCCACTCAAGGCATTCCTGCACAATTCCCCCTTTTAGAATAATAAACCCCCCTTTACTCTGTATCAACCTAAAAACATCTTAACTCCTAAACAACTAAGTTTAATTTTAAACTAAACTATCTGTCTTCAACCCCATCAGAGACTTGAGAAGGAATAAAATTAATTACCTGAGTAAACAGGAAGTATAGGTTAGCAGGTTTCAAAATGAAGGAAAAAAAAAATGACAGAGACAGTTTGCTGCCTGAACAGTTACTCAAAACTCTCTAACACATTGGAGCATCATCTTCAGCTTTGTAGCCCAGTGAATCTGACAGACATGTTTGTGAAGCAGGGACTACTGAGGACTTGCTTACCCTGTCTTGGCTATCAACGCCACCTGCATCCAAACTTTCCCATTTCAGGCAGAATTCTGTCTGTGGCAGATAATGAGGACATTTTTGCCCAGTGGCTGGTTTGCCACATCTGAAGCCATCTCCATAAGGAGGTTCTTTGATGCTCATTCCTTCTTTTAGGCAGGCTGGGTCAAAACAATAAATACATCTTTAAATGCCATATTCTGTAGGTCTCTGAGGTTTTTGAGGACCTTATTTAACTATTTTATCTTATCTATGAATCATATCTATCTGTTAAACCTAGGATGTATATTCTTGTGAAAAAAATAGAGTAGTATTTGACATGACCATGAGTTGATCAACTAAAAATTGACTTGTATTACTAATTATCCTAAACAGCCTACAATAGCATTTCCAAAATATTGGAAATAAATCCTGTATCATAATTGAGTTGTATGGTTATAATATCTCATATTAGGGTAGAAATATATATGTAATATGTGTGAAGAATAATCTTAAATTTGAGTTCTATACTAATATATCAAAATTAAACTTATTTAACATCAATATACAAAATTCTATACCAATGAATTAAAAATAACAATTGATAATTGTGAGTAACAATTAAGGCCTTAAGTTGAGGAGTAGATCAATAATCTACTTTTTGTTTTACCATCCCTTTATATTTCCACATGCCACTGCACTGGGTGACCTGGTTTTCTTCCTCCTCCTCCTCCTCCTCCTCCTCCTCCTCTTCTTTTTCTTCTAGATTTATTTTTATCTTATATGTAATCGTGTTTGGCCTGCATGTGTACCATGTCCATGTCTGGTACCCTCGGGGGTCAGAAGAAGGCATCACATCCTCTGTAACTGGAGTTACAGGTGGTTGTGAGTTGCTGTGTATGTGGTAAGAACCAAACCAAGGTCCTGTCAAGAGTAGCCAGTACTTGGAACCCTGAGCCACTTCCAGACCCTGAGTCATGGTTTGTTAGCCCTGACATTTGGAGCCTGGCAGTTATTTGATACATGAGCCTGTCCTGCATGTGGTAGGTGTTTAGCAGCACTTACGGCTAATAACACCCAACCAGTTATGGCAACTGAAAACATCTTGCCAGACAGTTCCTCATTCACACCTCTCCCCAGTCTTAGGGCTTGAGCATTAGGCCTTGTTCGTGCTTGGCAAGCACTCTTCTCTGTGAGGAGGCTTGGGGGTGCACATGTGGAAGCCCCAGGTCAGCATCACTTGTGTTCTTCAATTGCTCTTCATCTGTTTTTAAAGACAAGTAGTCTGCTGAACGTGGCGCTCTATAAATCAGCTAACCAGTCTGTCCAGCAAGCCCTAGGGATCCCACTGTCTCCACCATTGCAGTGAAGAAATGATAGGCATTCATGGAGGCTAGGGTCCAAACCTAGCTCTTCATTTTCACTTTGCAAATACTTTCCCAGTTGTACCATCTTTGTAACCTTCCCCCATTCTTGGTCATTGTTTTTCAAGATTACACACTCTTCCCTACTGGGTTGTACCCATCATGAGAGCAGGAAATAATGCTTGTAAACCAGGTGTGATGTCTTATGCCAGTAAATCCAGCACTTGGGCAGTTAAAGCAAGAGGCTCATCTCAAATTAAGGCCAGCACAGGCTACAATGTGATACCCTGTTCCCTGTGAAAACAAAACAAATAAAAAACCACACTTTCATTCACCACTGTGCCACAGCATCAAGAACAAGGCTTGTCTTCTGAAATATGCTCATTACATGTTATTGAGAATTAATAGCTATGCATTTGGATATCTGCAAGCATCCACATATGCTATGTGATCTATACTTCAGTAAAGCTGTTTTTAAAAGTTATCTTGCGGGCTAGAGATCTGGCTCTGTGGCAGGCTAAAAAAGGCCCTGGATTTGATCCCAGTATTATAATAAATGAAAAAGCATTCTGAGCCAGGCAAGGCTCCTATAATCAGCCTTTGAGAAGGCTAAGGAGACAGAAGTCCAAGTCCACGTGAAACCTTCCTCAAAAAACAAAACAGAAACCTAAGCCTGTTGGGGAGCAGGTGAGATAGAAACCTGGAGTATAGAGAGTTAGCTTTCTTCTGTCTTTTTTTTTTTTGGTGCTACTCCATGATCCTGTTTCTGCCCCAAAACAAACTGACAATTACCGGGCAATGGTGTCACATGCCTTTAATCCCAGCACTTGGGAGGCAGAGGCAAGTGGGTCTCTGTGAGTTTGAGGCCAGCCTGGTCTGCAGAACTAGTTCCAGAACAGTCAGGATTACACAGAGAAACCTTGTCTTTGAAAAACCAAACCAAACCAAACCAAACCAACCCAGCCCACATACTGACATTGTCACCATGTTTCTAGCAATGACGATGACTCTGGTGCCTAGGGACCCTCAGGAGTCCATGTGACAGGGTCTCAGGGAAGGCTATTAGTGGTTTTGCTTTTTACAGATTTTGCGTGTGTGCATTGGTGCACACACAGTGGGTAGGACCCAAGTTACAGAGATTTTGAGGAGTTGCACACACGTTTAAGAGAATGTACCTTCTTGTGAAACGAAGTGGGCATTGGGATTGCTCCAGCCTCCCTTGTAAGTAAGCACTCTTAGTCAGCCCATTTCCTCTCCAGAGCTCCTGTTTGCAACTCAGGAAAGGGCATAGCGTTGGGATGTTGAAGCTGTGTGTACTCCAGAGAGCTTATTCCTACCTGCTGTTCCGTCCATTTCTGCAGGCTTTACAGAAAGGATCAGAAGCAGGAGGCTGGTTTTGCTGCTGAGGCAGAGCCTTAACTTTTAAAATCCTAACTCGATCATCAAAGTGAAGGGCTGGGCAGGTAGTCAAGTCTTGTCTCCATCTGAAAGCTACGGTCTTTGCTTTCCGGCCTACGATCCCTCCTGCTGCTTGTCACGTCTTTTTCTTTTCTCACTGCCCTTTCCGTCACTGAACAGCATGTCCAAACTCAGGGTCCCTTTCCTTTGCCTGATTGTGCTATCCTCTACAGTCCTTCATCCTCCTGACTCACTCAGCATTTCTTTCTTTTGTAAAAAAGATTTATTTTTGCTGGGTTGGTGGCACATGCCTCTTATCCCAGCGCTCGGGAGGCAGAGGCAGGTGGATCGCTGTGAGTTCGAGGCCAGCCTGGTCTACAGAGTGAGTCTAGGACAGCCAAGGTTACACAGAGAGACCCTGTCTTGAAAAAAAAAAGGATTTATTTTTGTTTCTGTGTATCTCTGTGTAATTGTATACATGTGTATATAACAGGTGGTGCCCTGCAGGGTGAGCTGTCCAACCTGGGTCCTGAGAGCAGAACTCGGCTTCTCTGGAAGAACAACAATAGTGCTTCGTGGCTGAGCCATCTCTCTAGCATTGCATTTCTAAGTGAAAAAAATATTTTTACTTTTCTTTTTCTTTTTTCTTTTTTTGGTTTTTTGTTTTGTTTTGTTTTGTTTTTGAGACAGGGTTTCTCTGTGTAGCCTTGGCTGTCCTGGACTCCCTTTGTAGACCAGGCTGGCTTCGAACTCACAGTGATCCACCTGCCTCTGCCTCCCAAGTGCTGGGATTAAAGGTGTGTGCCACCACCGCCCAGCGAACTTTTATTTTTCAAGACAGGATTTCCTAGACTCACGTTATAGACCAGGCTGGCCTCGAACTCAAAGAAATCCTCCTGCCTCGGCCTCCTGAGTGCTGGGATTGTAGACATTCACCACTGCACCTGGCTTCTAAGTGAATCTTGAAGAGAAGGGCTTGCTATGTAGTCCAAGCTGGGGCTGGCCTTGCCTTCTTAATTCCTCTCTTGACCTCTGCCTGGCATTGCTCGCTTCCACTGCCATGCTTGGACTTCAGTATGATTGTTTTGCTGTTCTTGTTTTTTTGAGGCAGTGTTTTCTACATAACTTAAGTTAGCCTCTAACTTACCTTGTAGCATATGCTGAGCTAGGATACGCCTTCTTAATGAAGTAAACCTACGACTGAGAGTGTCACCCATAATGTCTAAGTGTCAGCCATGTGTCTAGACGTCTAAAATGTTTTGTTCTGATAAAATACAATTGTGACTATTTGTATACTTTACTTTCAGAAATGTGCATTTACATATGAATTTTGGGTGGTTTTCAGGGTTCTGCATGAACATATCCAGAGATTATCTAAAGTAGTGACTGCAAACCACAGAGCTCTGCAGATACCAGAGGTAATGCGGGCTTGTGTGCAGTGTGGGTGGTGGTGTGCTTGGAGAGTCAGCACTTTGCCCAGGTGCCCAGGTGCCCAGGTGCCCAGGATAGAAAGCACTGTTTCCTCAGGGGTTCCTCCATTTAACTGTCACTGTCGAGAGGGTAGTCTGGGATTTAATTTAACTTCCTTTGTGTGGAAAAGGGCCTCAGTGGAGAAGTGGGGAGAGCCTGCAGGAGAGTTCCCCTCCAAGTAGCTCTGTGCCTGAGCACAGCTTCTGTCTCAGCTCTGCCCTCCTGTGCAGTGTACTGCCCTGCACACCTTCAGATGGGCTTTGCACAGGTGTCCAGTTGTAGCATGGGCTGCCATGAGCTACAGAGCAAGAACTGTTCCAGAAGAGATGCTGGGTCTGCGTGGCTTCAGGACCACTACGCAGACAGCAGTTCCACTAGAGCCTTCTTCTGATGTATATCTGTAAGAAAGCTGCAGTGTCAGCTGTTTAGGGTTTCTGGCTGTTGCTAAAAATTTCTTATAGTAAAACGTTGAGTACTATAAAGTTTTGTATTTTCTTTGGCATGGGTTTTTTGTTTTTTGTTTTAGTTGTTTGACATTTGTTTGTTTGTTTTTGAGGCAGGTTCTCTTTTTCCTGAGACAGGGTCTCACTCTAGCCCTTGATGTCCTAAAACTCCTGGCCTGGAACTCACAGAGATCCACCTGCCTCTACCTCAAGAGTAGAGACAGATTCTTCTGTGATCTAAGCTGACTTCAAGTTTGCTGTGTTGCTGAGGCTGGCCTAACCCTCCTGGTCCTCCTGCTTTGATTGCCCCAAGTGCTGGGATCACAAGCATGTGATGCCATCCTGGGCTTTGAATTAATTTTTTCTAGAAGCACTGCTGCACAGACCCATTTACATTGCCTTCTTTTACTGCTGGCTTGTCTGTGCTCTGGAAATCATCTCATCCCAGCTTTGTAAGAAACACAGGGAGATTGCGAGCTCCAGGTTCTGTGGTATCTGTGCCCAATAGTATAGTCTAGGCTGCTGTGTTTTTAAATGCAAAAAGATTATCTTGGGTGGCAGGAAGGAAAGTGTCTCTTGTCAGCTGGGGCAGGCACCATGTCTGCTCTGCAGATTGCTGTTAGATTCATGATCTGTGTGTTGTCTGCCATCTTGCTTAGGTCTATCTTCGTGAGGCCCCGTGGCCATCTGCACAGTCAGAAATCAGGACAATAAGTGCTTACAAAACCCCCCGGGACAAAGTGCAGTGCATCCTGAGAATGTGCTCCACCATCATGAACCTCCTGAGCCTGGCCAATGAGGACTCGGTCCCCGGGGCAGATGACTTCGTTCCTGTGTTGGTGTTTGTATTGATAAAGGTAAGTCTCTTTCTATTGTCTGAGCAAGGTGGCACAGGCTCCACAAGGTAATAGGTTCGGATCCCAGGCTCCTTTCTAAGACTGGAAGGTGCTTACTTCTGAAGCAGTGTAGGGATCATTGTCCAGAGTCCTGGCATGGCAACTCTCTGACAGGCATGGGAAGGGCAGGTGCTGAGGTGGCTCTGGCAGAGCGAAGCACCGAGTGATGGGCTTTCTTGTTTCCCACCGTGTAGGCAAACCCACCCTGCCTGCTGTCCACCGTGCAGTACATCAGCAGCTTCTACGCCAGCTGTCTGTCTGGAGAGGAGTCCTACTGGTGGATGCAGTTCACAGCAGCAGTGGAGTTTATCAAAACCATCGATGACAGAAAGTGACCAGGACCAGGCCTGCTGAGGCAGAGACTATAGCCGGGAAACAGATCTCTAAGAATGTGTGGCGGCTTCCTTGAAAGCTGGCTGTTGCTCTGTCTAATGCTGTACAGCTTCCCGTTGTTTCCACATGGCTCTTCTAGCAGATTAACAAGCTAGCGCGCAGGCTCTCGTTCCTCTCCGCCTTTCTCAGTTGCATATTTTATTTCTTGTCCCCGAGTAGAGATAGAACTACAAAAGGGACCATGTTTTTTCAGGTGTTTTACATTTTTAAAAAAACAACAGAATCTTTTAGGAAACGTCCAGATCTCAGTTCATGGATTCCCCACTCGTCCCTTTCACTTTTAGAAAGAACAGTGTGCCTCTTCCCAGTCGCTGTGAACGTTAGATCGTGAGGCCAGCTGCACTGAGGGCCTCCTTATAGATACACTCTCCTAATGAAATGCTAAGAAGGAAATGTAAATACAATATATATTTATATTTGATGTAATATGGGCATCTTCAGTCTCTAATAAACAAGGACAGTTGCTGAGAGCAGGCTGCGACATTCCCTCTTGTGAAATCGTTTCCTTGACAAAATTTAAGCTGAGCTTAAAAGCAAAAGCAGAAATATTTATTAGTGTGTAATACAGTTTATTACTCTCCATGTATGGAGTTTGATGGGGGAAGTCATGTAGGCATGTGCCGTCATGGACACGTGTTAGCCTGCACATTGGGACAGACTCTACCATGCGTTACATAGGACGAGCAGTACATGGCAAGTGTGCCGTGTCCCTCCACCTGCACACTGAGCAGAAACCACAGACAGGGCTCCTTACAGACCCTTAATTGTCATCTGTTTTTGATGATTATTCACATTGAATGCACAGACCAGGAATTCAGTGAATGTCATTTTTTAAAACTAATTTGTATCGTCTGCTCTACTGAACCAGGTTTTACTAGTGTTAACTATTTTGATCAGCCACACTATTCTTATGGGAAAAAGAAATCTATTTTGGCAGGTTTCTGTGCCTTTATTGCCCTCTTCTGGAAAAAAAAAAGTGTCTCTGTAGTTTGGTCTGCATTGTACATCAGTAACTAATCAGGAATGGGCTTTGGTGCCTGAGGAACTGCCCAAGGAGGCACACCAAAGCTTCAAGCACAAGTCTTGTACATAGGCCATCACCGGCTGGTTTCACCTTGTATGTTTCCTTAACACGTTTAGCTTTTATGACAAATGCTGCAGTCCCATACTTCCGAGTCCCTTGTGGTGGCAGCAATACAGGCATCTTCTAAGGGACCCTTGGTGAGCAGAGGGAGCAGACGGATAGAGGAAGTCCGCTCTCCTCTCTGAGAACTCGGCCACACTGTGCCAGAAGACGCCGGCTTTCTTCATGCTTCCACTTCCTTCCTCTCTCCCTTTAAAACCCCAAAGAGGATTCGCATAGGAGTGTGAGGTGTGCTTTCTGCCTTTTAGGGAGAGCTCAGAACTAAATTAGTATCACAGCGTATCCGTAAAGTGTTGGGTCAGGAACTCTATGTCCTCCGTGGGCTGTCATTATCAACCTTGCCGTGGTGTTAGAAGTTACATCTCATCATACGTGAATCGCAAGCCAGACTATGTCGGGACTCTAACATCTACTTCAGCATCGGTTCAGTAAGGGTCAAGTCAACAGAAGACTTTGAATAGTTGGAATTCATTGTTAGGGGACTTAACTTGTAAATCAATGAGGGATTTTTTCTCTCCCTCTCTCTCTGTAATGGTAGCTAAATATATTCCATGTTATCACTGTGGAAATAAATATGAAGATGTGGACATTGCAGCAGGGCTCTTTTCTGTGGAATGAAGGTGGTGGATTTGAGCTAAGGGCTACACTGCCCAGGCCAGTGGTGAGGTAAATCTGGCATTGGTGACACCTCTGGACTTGGGGGGTAGAAGCCAGCACTGACTCCAGCATCCATAATCACTGCTTTGCATTCAGGCCAGAATTTTTTTTTTCTGCTTCCAGATTTATATGTATAGGTGTTTTGTCTGTACTCCTGTCTGTGCACCAAGTATGTGCAGTGGCCATGAAGTCCAGAAGAGGGTATCAGATCCCCTGGAACTGGAAAACAGATGATTGCAAACTGCCATGTGATTGCTAGAACTCTTGCCTGGGTACTCTGGAATAGCAGCCAGTATTCTTAACTGCCTGCCATCTCTCTGGACCCATGATAGAATTATTGAAGTGTTGATTTTTCAATTCAGCAAGTGTCTACTCTCTGGAATATGACTGGAAGTGACTTGATTTGTTTGTTTTCCTGGAAAAGGGAGTAATCAGTCTTCTGATGTTTCCTTATGTGCTCCCAGCACTTGTTCTACATGAAGGTGAGATACCAGAACTAAAATTGGATTTCAGGATTCCTGGGGCAAAGGTTAAGAAATAGGCCTACAGGAAATAATCTGGCCAGCTGCAAAGAGCAGCCCCACTAGAGATAGCATTGCCTAGTGACTGACGCAAAAGGCCCCCCAGAGATAGAGTTGATAAGAGACCTAGTTTTATGGCCACATTCCTTCCTGCCCACCGGAGATAGGGTTAATACGAAACCAGACACTTCCCTGAACAAGGTAGTGAACAAAGAGAACAAAGAAAGCCAAGCCATGGGCGGTCTTGGCGCCTTTTTCTGTAGACTGTCACTTTAGACATTAGATCTCTTTATGTTATTCAACCTATAGATGATTGCTAGGCTAGGACCCCACCTGCTTTGGGGCACTGGGAGGAATAGGAACCTATAAATTTACTCTCCGCTCGGAGATCAGGGCTCTTTTTGGATACGACTGTGTTGGTGACCAGTCAGAGCCCGGCTCGAGTTGGTTAAAGGTCCTCATGTATGCTGCATCAGGGTCGAGTCCTTGTGGTCATTCTTAGGGGTCTTGCGATCTGCGTACAGCAAAGGGTTAGTGCAGTGTACAAGTCACTTTTCGAAATGTTCAGACAGCTAAAATTATTATATAGAACTTATAAATTAAGGAATATTAAATGGGAGGCAATGGCTCAGCTCATGAAAGTTCTATAGAATTATGGAAAAGAAAAAACCCATTTATGTTTTCAGGTAATGTCCTGTTTCTGGATTTAGTAGAAATAGATTGCAGACCATCTTTCTTTATAAACTGTTTTAAACCAGGGAAAAAAATTTCCCCCACCTTAGGTAAAATCTTGGCTACTGTAACTAATCTTTTCTTTTCTTTTCTTTTCTTTTCTTTTCTTTTCTTTTCTTTTCTTTTCTTTTATAAAAACATGCTTCTGGGGTTGGAGAGATGGCTCAGTGGTTAAGTGAACCTGAGTTCATTTCCCAGCACCCAGATGGTGGCTCACCACCGTTTGTAATGCCAGTCCCAGGGGATCCAGAGGCCCCACACAGTACTGCAGACATGTATAAAGGCAAAAGACACACAAAATAAAATAAGTAAACATAAGGGGAAACATGCTTCTGAGAGCTTTGGAATCACTGGATTGCTGTTGCAGGGGTCTAGGGCTTTTGGAGCGTTGACAGTAGACAGGATAGATACTTCCTCTTCCTGTTGTGTTCTGAACATCTTTATTGGCCTTCCCACACTTCCTGGTGTGTGTAAGCAAAGACTCAAACCTCAGCCCAACAGGAGGTCTGTGTTCTTGCCTAAGACCCCATGTGCCTCTGCAAGCTGAGCCAGGCTCCGTCTTCATGCTTCGGACAGCAGGGTTGCATCTGCACTGGGTAACAGCCAGCCAGGAGTTTCAGATGTGTGTGGCCTTCCTCTTGGTGACAGGCTATGAAGAGGGAAGGAGGCACCTGTCAGACACATCAGAGGGTTGCATGGGCAAGATGGAAGTGACGAAAACGCAGTCCTGGCAGTGTGCTGTCAGTGGGGTAGCCTCCTCTCTGCCTATCCATCTCTGTTCTGTCAAAGTCTGCGCTCTTCTCAGCTCTTTGAGGTCTAGCAAGTTGACTCTGTGTTTGCTGTGGCCGGGGAGAGGGGGTGTCAGGAACCATCTGCTTGAAGCTAGTGCATTTTCACACATTTGTGAACTGTTGGAACTCTGAATGCCAAGTGCCTGAGAGGTATGGCTCATAGCTGTGAGCCTAGGACAGAGGACTCTCAGCCTGGCCTCCAGAGAAAGAGCTTATCTCAAGTACATAAAAATAAAAGTCCTTGAGCGCTTTGTCAGATGAGTATTGCTGGATGCTCCAGGAACAGGTGGCTGGGAGTAGATTTTTACCGGGGAGAACTCGTGGACAAATGAAGGTACAGTCAGCTGTAGTGGGAGTGGAGCTCAGGGCGGACCAGGTGCAGGTGAGGGAGGTTCCCCATGTGAGCTATGGGCTGAGCGGTATGGCCCCTTGGGACCTCCTTTCTGCTGAGATGACACCTGCCTCCCCGGCTGTCTGCTCTGCATCACTGTGTTCACATCGCTCTCTGCTGTCTTTGCTCCAGTGAGCATTACCTTATGTAAGCCTGGATCTACGCGCCTGCCTCCCAGCCCTGTTACTCTATATGGTTTGACAGTGTTCTCCCTCGCTGCTCTGTGTCCCTATATCCCGAACTCAAAAGCATTGCTGGAGATGTGCTTCACTCCTTGAACGTCACTGGTGTTCTCCAGAACGCTTGGCTTAGGAAATAGCTGTAGACACTTGTCCATCTGGAGGATTGAAAATCTGAGGCCAGTGTGGGCTACATAACAAGACTCTGTCTCAACAAAACCCTTGTTTTGTATGGTGCTAGGAGGAAGTAGAGTGACCCAGCAGTCCTTGAATGGAAAAGCTACTGTCTTAGCACACTTCCTACCTGACACCATACTAGGTAAAAACTCCTTGGCTTTCGCTGTTGCCAGTGGGAAGGTGCCTTCCCCATAAACACGCACTTCTGATTAGGAAGGAAGAATCTGAAAGCTCGGCTTTCCTTCAGTGTTGGCAGGGGTTAAAGTGTGACTAAGTTGGAGGTATGTGTGTGTGCTCCTGCTTGTGCCCACTCAGCCCTCTCTAACTCAGTGGCTGTGGAGCTTCTGATGCTGGGGGTCTCGCTGCACTGCTGAGGTTCCTGGAGCCTGTCACGCCTGTACACGTGCCCCCCAAAGAAGGAACTATTCAGTGGGCAGGCCACAGACTTAGAAACAGTTGTCACATGATGAGGCTGGCCAGTCTCTGTCTAAGGAGATTTTTTTTAACCTTGGCTGCAAGTTTTTCAACCTGTAAACAACAAACTTGAAAGGCAGTGGTCTTGTTTCTGTTGTCTGAGAGTTCCACATGCTGCTGAGTAACGCATGGAATTTCATGCTGCTCTCAACGATGTCCACAGTGACTTTAGCTTCCTTAGTTCTCCTGGGATTCATAGCTGTGACAAGATTTCTGTGACTGAGGTCTGTTGACAGATAGTGTTCTGACTAAGCCAGTCAGGTGAGCTAATGTGACCATCCACGACCAAATGAATTGTCTGCCCATCTGTCTGTCTATCTATCTATCTATCTATCTATCTATCTATCTATCTGAGACAGAGTTTCTCCATGTATCCCTGACTGGCCTGGAATTCGAATTTGCTATTTAGACCAAGTTGGCCTCAAACTCACAAAGATCCTCCTGCCTCTGCCTCGGGAGTGCTGGGATTAAAGGCCTAGATTGGAACATTTTTTTTTTTACTCATACACATAAAATCTTTATTAAAAAACACTTTGAAACTTAAATTTCTGATGCTCTTAATTTAGACTTACAGCCACATCTGCAGTGTACCTGATTATACTTTAGGAACATGTTAATAGCTTTGAAAGCCAGAATAATGTGTTTCTAATTTTTTTTTCCAAAATAATTTTTTATTAACTTATTCTTGTTACATCTCAATGGTTATCCCATCCCGTGTATCCTCCCATTCTTCCCTCCCTCCCATTTTCCCCTTACTCTCCTCCCTATGAGGAAGGATAGCAGGCTACCAAGAAGAGACTTGATACCCTATGAGCATATACAAGGGAGGAAGTCCCCCTCAGGAACATTTTTTAAAGTGCTGTATCAGGAAAGCACTTAGGAAACAGTCCTCATACCTCGGCACTCCAGGCTCAGAGGGAGGGGGGACAAAGGAATCCCAGTGTGGGGGAGGATCCCTGGGGCTGCTGTGCAGCCTAGTGAGAAAACCCTGAGCCCCAAATTCAGAGAGAGACCCTAGTCCCTGCCTCTAAAGGAGTTGAGAGTCTTCCCCTCCCTTACGCACCCACCTAACAGACACACAGACACAAACAAGGCAATCTTAACAGAAAGAATAGTTTCCTTGTGCTCCTCCCTGCTCCCTGCTTGCCTGCAGTCACTGGCAAGTATCCTCTGATGTTTGCTCCTGGGAGTGGATAGCAGAAAGTATCTTCTCTTTTCAAGTTTAGGCAAGACCTGTCATTAAGTTACCTCCTCCCCCCGCCAACTGCAGTCAAAGGCTCGCCAGTTCCCACCTCCTGGCGCTAGTGGGCTGCAGGTGGGGGCAAGTAGTCGGTCTGCAGGTGGGCTGAAGGAGCGGTTCCTGGCACTTTACTCACACGGTGAAGTCCAGAAGTCCCGCATTGATACAACGGGATATAAACTCTCCAGGGAGGAGTTGCAGGTTGCGCGTGCGCTGTAGATCTCCCCCAGTGTCTGACCCCCGCCCCCACCCCTGCGTTTCCCTGCCGGGTCTCCAAGCAGTCACTGCCACTAGAAGAAACGGGCATGCTCGGGATGACCAGGAGGGAAGTCGTGGGACCGAGGCGTGCCCAGCGTCTTCTGTATCCACGCACAGCCCACCTGAGACCTGTGGAGCCTCCGTATGCCCCGCATGCGTATTCGCAGCCACGCCCAGCGCATTGACGCCTGCCGGGGAAGAATGCAGTCGCAGCCCCACTTGCTCTGGTTAGGTGGAGTCTGCTATGAGCTCTGCAGAGATCTGACCTTGTCCCCTGCCTGATTCCGGTCTGGCAGCTTCCTCCCAGATCCCCACGTTGCCGCTTCTTGGGTGACATCTTGTGGCCAAGGACAGGTACAAAGCACTGGCTGTGAGACAGCAGTGCAGGAACCCTGTACCAGACAGCTCCATACAGACCCTGGAATGTGTGCAGGTCCCCACGTTACACACGCAAACACAACAGGCTCTCCTTGCTCACCAGTGTCGGCTGAGCCGTCATCATTCCTAGCGTATGAAGCTTCTCTACCACAACTCAGTGTCAAAGTTACTGTCCTCCCTCGAGTTCGTTGCTCGACGTCTCTGATCATGAAAGGCCAGCAGTACAGTCACAACACCGTCCTTCACACCCTTTCTGCAGGGGTGCTGCTGGAGGGTGCGTGTCTTTCGTTACGGCGGTGCTGCCTACTCTGAGACCGTTTTCATCTGTCAAGAGTGATGCCTAGTGCTTTCCACACGTCCCTCCCACCGCCTGGGCATCACTGTGAGCCCCACTATCCTGGTTTGCCTTTCACTATGGTGAGGAAACACCCTGACAAAAGCAAGTCTAAAAGAAAAAAGGCTTTATTTATATGGCTTATGATTCCAGGTCATAGTCCATCGTGGTGGGGCACTCAAGGCAGGAACTTAAAACAACAGACAGAGACAAATGAAGGAATGCCACGCCCCTTACCGCTCCCTTTCTCGGCTCTTGTATAGTCCTGGTCCAGCCCGGGCTAGGGGACTAAAGGCGTGAGCCACCATTCCCGCCCGTCGAGGTGGGTCTTTCTACAGCAAATAACCCAATTAAGAACACCCTGCCGCAAACACAGGCAAGGCCAACCTGATCCTGACAACTCCTCCTGTAAATTGTGTCTAGTTGGCAAATTAAAAACCAACCATTGCGCCCGGGGAGGCTCAGAGATGAAAGGGTTTGTAGAGGAATTTTGATTCAGAACATTCACAAGAGGTGGCTTATCAAAGCTGTACAGAAAAAAGAAGGCAGACTTTGTGGCTCACCAGATGTTGAAATTTTCGGAACAGAATCTGAGAGGCGTCCTCAAGCCAGTATGCTCCCCATAAAAGAATCCTACTGCTGTACTAGCGTCACCTGTAAATGGTTGTGTATGACCTAACATTATGGATATATACTTTATTTCCCTACTGGTGACTATTTGAAAATACTTGTTTTTTTTTGTTTTGTTTTTATGTGTATACATGTGCCTGAGTGCATGTCTGTGCATCATGTGTGTGCAGTGCCCATAGGGTCAAGAAGGTGGTGCTTGATCTCCTAGAACTGGGGTTACAGGCAGCTGTGAGCTGCCATGTGGGTGCTAGGAATCAAACCCAGGTCCTCGGGAAGAGCAGCCAGTGTTCTTAACCACTGAGCCATTTCTCCAGCTCTACTGATGACTTTGTTGTTTGCGACAGAGTGTCCCCATGTAGTCCTGGCTGTCCTGAAGCCCACTACATAGACCAGGCTGGCCTCCAATTCATAGACCAGTCTGCCTCTGCTTCCTGAGTGCTGGGATTAAAACTGTGAACCACCTGGGCTGGAGAGACGGCTCAGAGGTTAAGAGCACTGACTGATCTTCCAGAGGTTCTGAGTTCGATTCCCAGCAACCACATGATGGTTCACAACCATCTATAACATGATCTGATTCCCTTTTCTGACCTGCAGGTGCACATGCAGGCAGATCACTGTATATAAAATAATTAATTAATTAATCGAAAAAAGTGTGTGCCACCATTCCCAGCTCTGATGACTATTTTTTAAAATAATTTATTTATTTTATTGCATATGCATTGGTGTTTTGCCTGCATGTATATGTGAGGGTATCAGATCTTGGAGTTACAGACAGTTGTGAGCTGCCATGTGGGTGCTGGGAATTGAACCCTGGTCCTTTGGAAGAGCAGTCAGTACTCTTAACTGCTGAGCCATCTCTCCAGCCCCCTGATGGCTATTTTTAAAAGAGTGAGGGAGGAAGATAGCATCGAGGTGTGGTGGTACATGTCTCTAATCCCAGCACTTGGGAAATGGAAGCAGGCAGGTAGATCAGAAGTTCAAGGTCATTCTCAGCTATCCAGTGAGTTACTGGCTAGCCTATGGTACTCGAGACCCTGAGAATAATGGCAGATACCTTTCAGTCCTAGCACTTTGTGGGGGCAGAGGCAGCTTGAGGCCTGTCTTGTCACCATAGTGAGTTCTAGGCCAGAGCTATATTATAATAAGACCCTGCCTTAAAACAACAAAACAAAAGCTAGGCAGTGGTGGTGCACACCTTTAATCTCAGCACTTGGGAGGCAGTCAGTCAGGTGGATCTCTGTGAGTCTGAGGCCAGCCTGGTCTACAGTGCTCATTCTAGGATGGCCAAGGTTACACAAAGAAACCTTGTCTTGAAAAACCAAACAACAAAAAATCAAAACAACCAAAGACAAAGAAAGAGACAGAAACAGGATTTGAATCCAGATCTCAAGATTCCCAAGTCTAGGCCGGACACTGGTGGCACACGCCTTTAATCCCAGTACTCGGGAGGCAGAGGCAGGTGGATCTCTGTGAGTTTGAGGCCAACCTGGTCTACAAGGCAAGTCCAGGACAGTCAAGGCTACACAGAGAAACCCTGTCTCAAAAAAAAAGATAAAACAAACAAATAAAAAGAATTCCCAAGTCTAAATTTTAGCTACCTAGGGATCTGACCCTGTCTGCCTTCTGTAAAGGCAGTCTCCTAGGACTGTGGAGGATCATGGGAGCCAGGGTGCAGAGGGAGCAATGCAAACTGTCGAGGGCAGATCCTGTGGCAGTGTCTTATGATCTTCACGGCTGTGATCTCCTTCTGTATGAGTCCTTTGACACAGGAATGGACACTCTTAGTGTTCCAGTGTCAGGACTGACATCCAGCAGGAATCCGCAAGTCAAATTGGATTTTAGTCTCCATGGGAAGGAAGACCGGTGTTCCTGCTCATGGCCTGAGTACATCAGCAGTACCAGTGACACAGCAAAAGGGAGCAGGCAGGTGATCGCCACCTCCTCTTTGCTGCAGTTTGCTGGCACTGGACTTCCAGACAGGCCCTGGGGGAGATGACCTGCTTGCAGGCAGCAGCATAGTGGGAAACAAAATGTGACTGTGAAGGGGAGGAATGGATGAGGAAAGCCTCCAGGTGGCTGGGTGGAGCGCCCCGCGGGGCGGCAGCCTCCTCTCTGTGCACAGATTGAGCCCATGATGAAGATGAATGGAACCCTTTTGGTTAGGAAACGTGGCAGCAATCAAGCCAGCTACCTGTGCCCAGGGTCCCTCCCACCAGCCCGGCTCAGGGAAGCATTAGGAGTTGAAATTGCAACCCCGCCACATGGTTAGCCCAGAAACTAGGTGAAAACAGACCGGCAGCCTTGATTACAGGATAAATGATACAGGATGCCAGCAAGCTTGGCAAGAATAAGGCAACAGATGACAGCTTGCTCAAAAGCAAGGTGGCCCAGATGGGTGAAGACCTTCTGGCCCAGCCTGGACCCCACGGTGAAGTGGCCTGAATGGCCGGAACCCTTCCCTCAGCAATGGTAGTGCGGGGAGCAGAGGGGGGCGCTAATGGCCAAGTGTTGGTTGAGGGAAATAAACAGGTCCAGATCTCATATTGGGAGGCATGGCTGATGAGGACACTGTGTCTTCATCTTTCCAGGCCCCCAAATCCCAATTTTTCTCAATATGTCCACTGTAGAAAGCAGCTGGTCATTCTGGTCTCACACACACACACACACACTCTCTGGTCACACACATAAACACACACACACTGGTCACACACACACTCTCTTTCTCTGGACACACACACACACACACACACACACACACTCTCTCTCTGGTCACACATATAAACACACACACACACACACACACACACACACACACACACACACACACA
>OU015750.1:11349371-11415191 GCA_907169655.1 Acomys percivali | reverse complement strand
ACACACACACACACACACACACACACACACACACACACACACACACACACACACACACACACACACACACAAACACGGATCAGGACAGGGACGTCTACGGGCCGCACCAGTTAATACTGTCGGCGAGATTGCAGGGGGCATGCTTAACTCGCTTCAGGTGCTCTAGAAGCTTCACACAATGGAGAGGCTAATTACAAATCATGCCTATTTATTCATTAAACAGGGCCTGGGGGAAATTCAAAGAGGCAGCGCTGTCTTCACTTCATTCAATTTGCAGTCTGTGATTAAACGGAACACAGCTGCAAGGCTTGGGCTGCCTGCTCCGCTCTCATCTTCTTCAGGATCCGCTGACCCTTTCTTTGGGGGCTTGTGTCTGTTCTCAAACAGGCTCTTGCCATCCTTCTTCCGTGTTTCCGTCTGGTGACACTGGACAAGCCCTTTCAGCAGCCCGAATCCCAGCTTCCTCATCTGTGAATTGGGTGCAGTGGATTTAGAGAGGCGGGAGGAAGGGAGAGGAAGGCAGTCTGCCTGTGCCCGTACCATTTCCCGTGTGGCGACATCTTCTCTGGCATCCTCTGACCTTCCACGGGAATGGCTGTCACGGAGACTAGAGGACCCAGGGCCTGTAACCCTGCTTCCCAGGCTCAGCACTGTGCCAGACACAACGTAGTCTCTGTTTAGTGCTGGGTGCCGCTGAAGCCTCCTGCCCTGCAACAGAATCCAGGCCTCTGCTCTCTGGCTACGTCCCCTTTTGCCCAGGATTGAGGATTTCTGTAGATGTGACACTGTTCAGGACCTGTCCCAGGCAAGTCAAGACAATTAGTCCCAGGACACTCTCCTTATCTAAAGCCTAAAATAAGGCAAAAAGAGAGGTGTTCAACGGTAACATCTAGAAGTATCTGGGGGCTGCGTGGACCACGGTAAGAAGCAAAGGGTGACATTTCTGTCATTGATGGAACAAGTTTGGTTGGGCTTTCCTTTTTCTGTTTCTCTGTAGCCCGAACTGATCCCCAACTGCCAGTGTGGGAGGTGTGAGTCAGGTCCACCGCAGGGCCTCGGGTTGTGTCCTCTGTGATTCTGAGGGCCGGCAGCTTTTAGATTCTATGACACTCTTTTCTTCCTTTTTATTATTATTATTATTATTATTATTATTATTATTATTATTATTATTATTATTATTATTTACTTGTGTGTGGCCTGAGAGGATAGCTTGAGGGAGTCAGTGCTCTCTGTCCACCACGTGAGTCCCAGAGATGGAACTTAGGTCTTCAGGCTTGGCAGCAAGCCTCCTCTCCCCACAGAGGCATCTCTCCAGCCCATTATTATTATTATTGCTGTTATCATCATACCACCACCACCACCACAGGTCTCAGGTAGCCCCAGCTGGCCTCAAGTTTGTTAGGGAGTGGAGGGTGGCCTTGAACTTCTGATCTTCCTTGCCTCTGCCTTCCAAGCCCTGGGACTACAGTCCCGTGCCACCACACCTGAGGCGTGTGGTCCTAGCGATGGGTTCCAGCCCCATTAGAGGCCAACACTCTATTAACTGGCCCATAGCCCTGTGTCCTAACTTCATCCTGTGACTGTAATAAAATACTCTGGGCACAGCAACTTAGAGTAGGAAATGTTTGTTCCAGTTTCTTGCTTATAGCCTATTACAGAGAGAAGCCAGGGCAGGGACACGAAGCAGGAACCATGGAGGAATATTGCCTGCTGGCTTAGCATTCTTTCTTGCCAAGGGATGGTGCCACCCACAGTGGGCGGGGGGGGGGGGGGTGGGGTGGTGCTAGTTGATTAGTAGTTAAGACAATCCCCTCCCCCAAGAGGCATGCCAGCAGGCCAATCTGATCTGGCCTACCTTCTCAGGTAGCGTCACGTTGAAGCCAGAGAGCTCAAACTCAAGTCCTTTCTTTTTATTGTTATTTTTATTTTCCTTCCCTTTTCCTTTTGTGAGGAAGGTTCTTCCTTTTTAGCGTAGGATGGCCTTGAATTCACTATGTAGCCCAGTCTAGCCCTGAAGTTGCTATCTTGCCCAGGCTGGCTTTGAGCCACAGATCCTCCTATGTCTTGTCTCCCAGATGCTGGGATTACAGGTGTGCGCCACGGTAGGCATCTGGAGATCTTATTCGTTCCCATTTCTCAGGGTGGAATCAAGCCAGGTCATCGGGATGGATGTTGCTGCAGAGCCTGCATCCCAGCAGGTGTCTCTAAGAGCTTCTCCCACGGGGCTTGAGCCTTCCCCCCTCCCCCTGAGTGGCAAGGCCCCCCCCCACTCCCCTGCTGGTGTTTCCCAAATGACCTTGACCTTGGACCCACTTTCCCTCTCTACCCCCAACTAGGGGACTCCCCGCCCCCCTTGAAGGCCTCTCTGTAAAACACCCCATTTCCCAGGGCTCCCTGTGGGGGTCCTGATGGGTTTCTAGACATGTTGCCATCCCCCCCATGGCTTCTAAAACATACAAATCACTCTGTCTGCGCTTCTGTGTGTTTCATTACCAGGGATGCACATTTGAAAACAACAGAGGGTGAGATCTAAAAGCAACATACAATTTTTATTACATATATCTCCAGATCTGCCATTAGGGCCGTCCCCGCGGCATTATTGACCTTGGTTCTTTCTCATTTACATCCTGCATTTTTCATCCTTTGGAATATGGTGTTTGGGGACTTCTCCATCATTAAGTGGGTTTACAGCAATTTCCCTGTGTGTTTTCTCCAAGGGATTCTGTTATGAGATGCACATTAAGTCTCCATTAATACCTCATTATCCGACTGATAAGATTACCATGATAATGAGGCAGAAATTCTAATTGTTTCACTCTTATTGCTCCTTCCATTTAATCCTTCCTCTCTACCTGGAAGTTGTGCACAAGCTGCTGAGCGCTGGGGCTGGAGAAGGCCTTCCATTGGAGGAGCAGAGACTGCGATCCCTGTGACCAGCGGTGACTGGGCCCAGAAGGGTGCTGGGTAGAAGTGAACTTCATGGGCCAGGCCTTTTGGATTGAGAGAACGTCCTTGCAACACGGCCAGGGAATGACCCATGACAGGGTTCATACATGTGTCCACAGCACATGCACACAGGACCTGTACCTCAGGGGAGCTCAGCCTTTTGGTTTCCTGCTCTATTTGCCCTCTGGCCTGGTTGCCCTTCTAGAATATTCCTAGTTCAGGAGCAACATGCTTTCCCAGACAGTAAATCTGTTTGACAGAGTTAGAGGCTCCAGAGTCAAGAGTGGAGCAAGGGGGGGGGGCCCGGGGGGAAGACAATATAAAAAGAGGTCTCTTCCGTGGGGGCCTATGTCAGGGCCCTGTGCAAAGGTGGTTCCCACCAAGGCATCCCTGGATCCTAGGCATGTTTGGCTTTCACATGTGGTGGTTCCTCCATCAGTTGCGGGTTCCACTGGAAATAATCCCGTGAACAAGAGTGCCACACCATCAGACTCAAGACACACAAGCTTTGAAGGATCCTGTGGCCAGGACATTCCTAGAGTGGAATAGCTTGGCCTGTGGGAAAGCCCCCACCCACCCACCCACCCACCCAGCCCTCACATGCTCTCCTTGCCCCCAAGATCACAGAAATTGCTTTGAGCCTGAGGGCATTTTCAAAGCCTGCAAAGGTTTGGGAGCATCCGAAAGCTTCATGGTTGTCACAGTAGGCCTCTGTAGCTTGGAGAAAGAGTGGGCAGAGAGACTCCCGTCCTCTGGTGTCCGAGACTGGGCCTCAAGTGGACGGCTAGAAGCTGCCAGCTTCCATGAGGCAGGATGGCATCACACTGGGCAGGGGGGACAGTGGCAAGAGGTGACCAGTGTAGTTTCTAAACCAAAATATGGATGACTTAATACAACAGCAATATCATTTCACAGCTGTGAAGGCCAGAAGGGGCCAGCCAAGTCACCTTCTCTCTATCCTGGGCAGAACTTTGCCCTCTTCTTAGATCCTAATGGAGTCTGTTATTCTGTGATCCTTGGCTGGTGCCACTCCTGTCTCTGCCTGCATATCACAAAGGCTATTTTCCTAGCCTGTCCCTGTCCCCCATTCTACCCACCCCACCCTCTTTTTTTCTTTTTCTTTTTCTTTTCTTTTCTTTTTTTTTTTTGAGACAGGGTCACTTTGTAGCCCAGGCTGGCCTCCAACTCACAGATAGTCACCTGCCTTGCCTCCTGAGTGCTGGGATTCAAAGTGTGCACCACCACGCCAGGCCTGTCTGTCCTCTCATCTAAGAGCCCTAATCAAACTGGGTTCATCTTAGCTTGATGGCATCTAGCAATGAAGCACACACAGACACTGGGTGAGGCTCTCAGCATGAAGACAAGGCTGGGCTTGGTACACAGGACTTTTATTTCAGTACATGGAGGCAGAGGCAGACGGATTTCTGTGAGTTTGAGGATGGCCCAAGCTATACTGTTAGTCCAGGCCAGCTAAGGCTGCATGGTGAGACCCTGACTCAAACAAAACAAACATCCCACAACACCCAAAAAACCCAAAATACAACAAAACCAAAACAACACCCCTAAGCAAATACCATCACACCACAAAGACAGTATTAGACAAAGCCGAGCACAACTGGCAGAGTGCATCAATAGCTCTCAGGTGACCCCTGGACCTAACTGCAGTGTGTGTGGATGGGAAACTATATTTAAACATGATGCCTCTACCCCGCCCATTTCCTATGGTAGCTCAGGCTAGCCTCAAGTTCATAGCAATCCTCCTGCCTCGGCCTCCTTAGTGCTAGGATTATAGGTATGAGCCACCAGACCTACCTGATATTAAATTTTTTTTTCCTAGCTAGGCATGGTGGCACATGCCTTTAATCCCAGCACTCAAGAGGCAGAGCCACTTGGATATCTGAGTTTGAGGCCAGCCTGGTCTACATAGTGAGTTCCAGGACAGCCAAGGCTACATAAAGAAACCCTGTCTCAAAAATAAGTAAATAAAAAACTTTAAAAAATCTTTATTAATTGTATTATTTATTTTGTGTGTTTTGTTTTTGAGACATGGTGTCCTGTAGCGTAGGCTGCCCCGAATTCCAGTATAGCTTTGAAGTGGAGTAGCCTTCTCTAGCTTATTCATGTGTGTGAATGCTTTGTCTACATGTATGTATGCTTACTGCATTCATACCTGGTGCCCACAGAAGCCAGGAGAGGGTGAGACTGCCCTGTGTGTGCTGGGAACTGAACCCAGGTCCTCTAAAGGAGAAGCCAGTGCTCTGACCCCTGAGCTGTCATTGTCACTTGACAGTGGCTATTTTTGTTTGTTTTCCCTATTTCTTATGTTGACACAAAAAACAGAGATTCCTCCTCAAAGGGAATAAAAATAGTTTATTCTGGAGCTAAATATGAGTGACACAGCCCAGGGGCATAGGTTCAAGTAGTCCCATTGTCACATTTCAACATAAAGTTTTTTATAGTAACAGAAAAAGGGAAAGCTTGAATCAAGATGCTTTTCAAACAATTGATCAGAAACATCACGTGAATGTGTCACCACAAGCCGGAATGTTTCTGTCGCAGGTTTCACATGTTATCTCATGGCATCCTTTGCTTCTGGGCTGCAGTCTTAGCACAACCCAGAAAGACAGTCACAGGATGTGCGTCACACGCGGTGGCTAGTGAGAGATCTCAAGACAGCCCAGGAGAACTCGCCTCTGGAGCTGCAACATTCTAACTTCCACAGTCCCCGAGTTCCCATCAATGTCAGAACCTGCAGCATGGGTACAGCTTTTCCTGTGACTGTGGATTGATCACTTGTGTGTACAGAATTCTGAGCCGAGGGCTGGACCCCTCATCTTCTTGTGCTGGACAGCTGAGCCTCCAGTGGACAGTACTGATGTCTGGAAATGCACACACACTTCTGCCACGTCTTTCATTCAGGGGCTCGAGTTGGTCAGGTCTGGCACTGAAATGGGTCTGCTTTGTGGTTGCCTTGGTTACCATCAGCATTTCACACTCCTCCCATGCTTGACTAACAAAAAGGAGCATCTTTTCATGTGCGTATTTGCATATATGTGATATAAGTATATATTTAAATTATTATCATTTGTTTGTCTTTTAAGATGGCTCTCACTGTATTTACTTGCTTATCTGACCCCGAGTCTCTAGCCCAGGCTGGCCTGAACTCCCCATGTGCTGTCAGACCTTCCTGCCTTCACATGACAATTGCTGGGGTTACAGGTAGGCAAATGGCCCGATGCTTTGCCAAGGCTCAGTCTTCCTGTATGCCCTGCAAGCATCCTGCAAACTGCCTGAGACAGGAGCTGGGGGTGGTACTTGGAGCTAGGGTCTGAAGTTGGTGCAAGGAGATTAATGGGCTGGGATTTAAAAAAAAAAAAGACTTATTTATTTATTTTATGTGTATCAGTGCTCTATCTGCATGTACACCTGCATGTCAGAAGACGGTGTCAGATCACATTATGAGCCACCATGTGGTTGCTGGGAATTGAACTCAGGACCTCTGTAAGAGTAGGCAGTGCTCTTAACCTCTGAGCTATCTCTCCACGCTGAGGCTGAAATTTGGAACTCGTTTTGTGGCTAGTGTCTGGAAATGTTGCCTGGGGGTGGCTCCTAAGGAGAAGTGTGGGGATGGAGCCTTTGGCTGGAGCTGGGGCCTGGGCCAGGGTCCTTGGGCTGTAGCAGGGGCCATCCACAGCCTGAAGGCAGAGCCTAGGCTTGTGGTGGGGATGATACTGGGGCAAGAGACTTGGGTAGTGCTTGGAGCTGGAGCAAGCCATATATTGCTGGGGAGGGAACACAGGGCTGGAGTCCAGGCCAGGAGCCAGAGCCTGCTCTTGGGGCTGCGGTCTTTGGTTGAGGTGTTGGGCTGGTGCCTGTGTATGGTGTGGGGTTTGGTATTGGAGGTTATGTCCAAGGTGGAGAATAGAGCTTAGAGCCTTAGAGCCCAGGGCTGGAGCCTAGAATAGAGGCTGGGGATGGTGTCTGGAGTTTGGAATGTGAGTAAATCTCCCAGAGCCTGGGTGAGCGAAGCTGGGAGCTGGAGCTAGGAGCTAATGGCTACTGTGCACACCTGGGTCTGGGTGCTGGCACTGGGTCCTAGGCTTGCTGCTTGGTTATGGCAACTGGAGCTGTTGCCTGGGGTAGGATATGGGCCTGGAGCGCAGGACAGGGGTCTGGGACAGGGCCTAAGGTGGTGTCTGAGAGCCTAGTTATGTGGGGGCCGGTGAAGGCCAGAAGAGGACCCCAGGCCTCCTGGAACTGGAGTTGCAGACAGTTGTGAGCGGCCATGTGGTGCCGGATACTGAACGAGAGTCCTCTGCAAGAGTGGCCAGTGCTCTGAACCCACGAGTCATCTCTCCAGTTTTCCTTTTCACCTTAAAGAATAAGAGGATGGGAAAGGGGGAAGCCGGGAAGGGATAGGTGAGGACAAGAAGCCTTTCCTAGTGAGCACTGCTGCCATTGTTCCTGGGCAGCTGGCAGTGAGTGCAGGCACCATGTCCTCCTGTCACTCCTACACTGTCCTCATCCTCACAGCGTCTCAGCTGGTACACAGACTTTGCTTGGTAGGGTGGTAACACAGATTTCTTCTAGAAGCCTCTGTGTCTTTTTTTTTTTTTTTTCTGTCTTTCTTTTTCTTTTTCTCTCTCCCAAGTCAGGGTTTCTCTGTGTAGCCTTAGCTGTCCTGGACTCGCTTTGTAGACCAGGCTGGCCTTGAACTCACAGCAATCTGCCTGCCTCTGCCTCCCGAGTGCTGGGATGACAGTGTGCACCACCATGCCTGGCTGAAACCTCTGTGTTTTAGCTCCTTTTCTGTTGCTGTGATAAAACACCACCACCAAAGCAACTTATAGAAGCAAGTGAGTGTAAGGGGCCCTCACCATACTTCCTTCAGAAAGGCTCAACCCCCTGATCCTGCATAAACAATGTCACCAACTGGGGACCACGCAGTCAAATGCCAAATGCCAAAAGTGCCTGAATATGGGGGATTAGAAATATCTCATTCAAACCTTCGCACTCCGTGTCAATGATGTCGCCTTGGATGCCTCACGGTTACCTCAGAGCCCACCACATCCAACAGATCCTCATTGGTGGAGTTTACCAACTTCAGTTGAAAGGTGTTTTGGAAAAATGCCATGTCAGCTGTGAGTCTGCACTGAATTTTTTTTTTTTTTTTTAAACGAGACTCTGGTCTTCCCACAATCTCCTAAATAACACAGGCTAACAGCTGTTCACACCTGCATGGAGTAGCGCAGGCCATCTGGAGACAGCTGCAGGCACTCGAGGCTGCAGGGCTGCTCTCTGTGGGCACCATGCTCTCACAGGTGAGGACCCGAGCGGTTGTGGATTCTGGTGTCTTTGCGGGTCCCGGAGAGGTGGCTTCCATTTCCCTAGTAGCAGGCAGACACCACCTATTTGCTTCAGGAGGTCAGTGGCACAGAGGACCCCCACGATGTTCAGATGCCAGGCTGGGCTTCCAGTGTGTGGCACTAACGCTGTGTTGTCATGTGGGAGCTTTTCTCCTTGCAGGAATGAGAACATAGCATTTTACTAGAGGGAACTGGAGCCATTACCACCTTTGCCCTTTGACTCGTGACCATGGGAGCCCAGCCCGGCCCTAGGGGCAAAGTCCCTGCCCTACAACCTACTGTGTTCTGCAGCCAGAAACACAACGGAGTGCCCCGAATGCAGATTATACCCTTCCATGAAGTCTGCTGCTTTAGAGTGGCCAAGTCCCAGAGTGGACAGGTAGCTTCCACAGGCCCTGTGACATGGAATTTGCTGTACAATGATTTCTCTGGCTGTGGGGAGGGCTGTGCGCATCTTCCTGGTGCACAACAAGCTCCTAGAATGTGGATAGATGGAGCTTTGGGTGGGGAAGCAAATCTGTATTAAAATAAATGATCTGGAGACTGATGGGGGAGACAGCCTGGTGATCCTCAGCACCACGTGAAAAAAAATAAGTGTGTCAACATGTGCTTGTAACCCCAGAACTGGGGAAGTGGAGACAGAAGGCTCCCTTCCTTCTGGCAGCCCCAGGTCCCAGTGAGAGACCCTGTCTCAAAAAGTGGGGAGAGCAGGAGCCAGGAGTGGTGGCTCACGGCTTTAATTCTAGCACTCTGAAGGCAGAGGCAGACGGGTTGATGTGAGTTCGAGGCCAGCCTGGTCTACAAAACGAGTCCAGGACAGCCAAGGCTACAAAGAGAAACACTGTCTCAACCCGCCCCCCCAAATGGGGAGGGTGGGGCTGGAGAGATGGCTCAGTGGTTAAAAGCACTGGCTGCTCTTTCAGAGGTCCTGAGTTCAATTCCCAGCAACCACATGGTGGCTCACAAATACTGGGATTCAATGCCCTCTTCTGGCCTGCAGGTGTACACGCAGATAGAACACTCAAATACACAAAAATAAAGAAACAAAACAAAACAAAACAAGGGATGATTCCGAAGCAACACCTGAGGTTGACCTCTAGCCACCACTCCCCCAGAGGTTAATGTAGTTCTTGCATGACCCTGGGTGGGTGCCACAAGAGGCTTATGGGAAAGGAAAGCCTGTGCCATGACTCACGCTGGCTCTCTTTTTGTTTGTGGGCTTTCCTGTTCAGTTCTCCTGCTCAGAGATTGGTGGGTTTTAGTGGGAAGCTCAGGGATTGGTCCGTTTTTCTGCTCAGGGGTTGGTGAGCAGGTCAGGGCCTTTTCATGCCAAATTAACATAACCTGGGACGAGTCCTACTGAGGGGTTGGGGATGGCAGTTACAGAGGTCTGTGGGGAGGAGCTGGGCTGCTGGAGTTTTCTCAGGAAGAGTTCTGGCCATTTTTCTGCCTTGAGGGCTTATAAAGTTTATGAAGTGTCCAAAATTTACAGAGTCCACTGTGAAGGCAGTAGGCTGAAGCCAGAAAGGCTGTCATCCTTATGGACAGCTCCCAGGACGGCGGCAGTGGGTAATCTGAGGCCACTGAGGTGTCAGCTTCCATGGCTGAGGCAGGAATAGTTACAATGGACAGCTCCCGCTGAGGCACTGACAGGAGCTGCCATTTTGTCTTCGGTCTGCACAGCTCCTAGGCAGGAAGGAGGGGCTGACTGGCAGGGAGCCACTTGAAATTTTAGTGGTCCGCTGCCCAATGGCTAAACATAGCTTTTGGGGGTACAGTGGGCTGTTACAGCAAGGGCTAGTGGGCTGTAGGGCTGGGGAGGACAATGGGCTGGGGGAAGCAGCAGGCCACCACAGCTTGGGATAGGGCACAGTGGCTTGAGGGTAGGCTGCTGCAGCTTGGGGATAAACCACCACAAGGGGCCAGGCTCAGCAACACCCCCAAGGCCCTCTCCACAGCTGAGACATCAGGCTGCCACAGCTCTGGGCCCTTTCTGCTGTGGCGTTGGTGGTGGGTCTTTGATTTTGCTGTGCGGCCCAGCCAGTGGTGCTAAGAAATCCCTAGTACCTGCCCCCGATGACCAATATTGGCACATGTGCTGGATTTATGGATACACACACACACACACACACACACACACACACACACACACACACACATATATATATAATTTGACACAAGGTTGAGTCACTTGGGAAGTGGGAGCCCCAACTGAGAAAAATGTCTTCATCAGATTGGCCTGTAGGCAAATCTATCTGACACTTGTCTTGAGTAGTGACGGATATGGGAGGGCCCAGCCCACTATGGACCATGTCCCCCCCCCTCCAGCCCAGCTAAATACACATGTAGCAGACTGAGCAAGGCACGGAAAGCAAGCCAGTGAGCAGCACTCCTCCATGGCCTCTGCATCCACTCCTGCCTTCTGGTTCCTGCCTTGGGATCCTGCCCTGACTTCCCTCAGTGGCAGACTTTGATAGAGACATGTGAGCCAAACAAACTCTTTCCTTCCTGAGTTGTGTAATTGGTCATGGTGTTTGTCACAGTCCACCTTAGACTTTTCTTGTGAAGATTGTTCCTTGCGGGCCACACTGTGTCTCCAAGCCCTGAGGCTTGTCAGGTCAACTGTTTGGTTGAAGATCTAAAGGTGTCAAGAGGTAAGGACAGATCTTGGAGAAGACCCCTGTTACCATACCAGGCTGCTGCCTGGGGAAGAGGCTCTTTCAGGAAGCTGGGCCTTAGTGAGTATTATAGAATACTGATCCTGGCTAGTCTGGTAGAAAGGCTAAGAGGATGCTGTGGAGAGAAAGATGTATTTACTTGGCAACCAAGAAGCTAGACAGTGCACTTAGCTCTGGAGATGGGCTGCAGACATTCATGAGAGGGTGGAGGCTGCCCGCATCATGACACTGCCATGAATCCTGGCATTAACTCCATCATCCAGAGGGGGTCAAAGGCACAGGGAGGGCATGTGGTGGCTTCTGGTGGGACCAGTATTGCTGTTAACCTTCCTGACTAGGTGGGAAATATCCAGGAAACCCATAACTCCAAGGCCTGGGAAGTTACCCCAGCTCTGAGGTAAGGCAACATGCCAAGGGAAGGGTATCCAAGTCATGACACCGAATGTTGTTTGGTTGATTTGCCTTTCTGGTACTCAGATGGAAGGGATGGAAAGGTGTCCTGGGACTCAGAAGCCTAGGAACCACACAGCTCTGGGGAGAGGCCTCCTCTGCAGAGGTGTTGCAGCTCCCAGGGGAGGGTTACCCCAACCCCTGAGGAGCTGATGAACTGAGGAGCCTGAGCCTCACTCCTATGATGTCTTTTTTTTTTTCTTCTGATGAGAAAGTCACTCCAGGCAGTAAATCACTTAAAAGGGATTTATTGGAGGGGCAAGTCCAGGAGAGGCTGCCTCTGCTCCAGGGAGTAGGCAACAGGAAACTGGGTAGACACAGCTTATATATAGGATTCTTAGTGGGCAGAGCTTTCTAGGGCAGGGATTTCCAGAATGAGGATTGGTGAGATTTCAAGTCCTGAGCTTGAGGAGCTCAGGGATTGGTGGACTTTCCTCTTCAGGGATTGGTTGGTTCTTCTGCTTAGAGATTGGTGGGTTGTAGTGGGAAGCTCAGGGATTGGTCAGTTCTCCTGCTCATGGATTGGTAGGTTTTTGTCCAGACTTTTCACCTCAAATTAGCATAATTTAGGATGAGTCCTACTGAGAGACTGGAGATGACAATTACAGAGGTCTGGGGAAGGAGCTGGGCTGCTGGAAAATTCTCTCTCAGAGGTCTGGCCACTTTTTCCTTGATGGGTTATAAAGTTTACAAAGTACAAAATTTGCAAAAAGTCCATGGTGGGGAAGCCTTTTCCCTGCAGCATAAATAGCCAACAGAGACTGAAGAGGAGGTGCTGCCCTCATGGGCAGCTCCTGTGAAGGCAGTAGGCTGAAATAGAAAGGTTGTCACCTGGACAGCTCCCCTGGAGGTAGGTACTCTGAGGCAGGAAAGGTCCTGAATCCGGTCATAGCAGTAGGCTGAGGCAGGAAAAGTCACCATGGACAGCGCCCACTGAGTCCCTGATTGGAGCCGCCATTATTTCTTTTGTTGTTTTTTGTTTGTTTGTTTGTTTTGTTTTTTGTTTTTGTTTTTGTTTTTGGCTCCTCCTGTCTCCACAGCCCCAGGGTAGGAAGGAGAGGCTGACGGCCCGGAGGTGGGAGGGGGAGGCACTGGCAGTGCTGAGGCAGGAAGGAAAGGCTGGCAGTGTGCCACTTAAAGCTTTAGTGGCTGGCTGCTCAGGGGCTAGACACAGCTCTTGGGGGACAGGTACACAGGGCTGCCCATCTTGGGGCAATGGGAGCCCTAGCTTGGGATGTTGAGCCACCTCAGCTGGTGCAGGAAGGCTTAGGGCAGTGGCCACCTCAGCTTGGAGGGGCTGGCCTACAGGCAGAATTCCCACCCATCTTGATCTGCTTTTCTGGGACCAAGGAACAGAAAGCCAGTGCCCTGAGGTAGAGCGCAGGAGCCCTAGGAGAAAGCCTGCCAGGAACGCCTTTAGTGAGCTGGTGGCACTTGCCCAGAGCCTGCTCACACACTGCACGGGTCACTTGCCCAACAGGAAAGAGAGCCCTCAGCAAGACCTAGAAGCCATGTTTCATCCTGAGGCCCCCTGGCGCAAGCCCCTACACCCCCAGGACAGAGGGGCCCAGTGCTCATGAGGAGCCATTGAGCCTGGGCCAAACCCCTGCTTTACCCTTTCTTCATGATGAGATTTGAGGCAAGTAATCCTCAGCCACAGCTTTCCTAGCTCTGACATGGGGGAGGCGATCATAGGCATCTCACAGGGTAGCTTCCAATGTGAAATAAATGTAAAAACCATGGAGTAACGCTGGGGAGATGGCTCAGCTGGTGAAAGTACCTGCTGCCCAAGTGTGAAGACATGAGCTCAGAGCCCAGCATGCGCACAAAGGCCCAATCAGATGCAGAGTCTCTAACTCCTGTGCTGGGGTATGGCCATAGGTGGATCCCTGGAGCTCATTGGCAGGCCAGCCAGCTCAGATGAGACCCTGCCTCAAAAAGTGAGGTGGGAACTGGAGAGATGGCTCCATGGCTAAGAACACTGGCTGCTCTTATGGAGGGTCACTTGATTAGATTTCCAGCACCTACACGGAAGCTCACAGCCATCTGTAACTCTGTTTCCAGGGGATCTGACACCCTTTTCTGGCCTCCTTGTGGACCGGGCATGGACATGGTGCATAGACATAGATCCAGGCAAACATCCGTGCACATAAAATAGCAGCCAAAATGTTATTTAGTTAAAATTCAGGGTCCTTTCACCTCCTCCCTGCCATACCTGCAGCTTTGGTTCAGCTGTGGGATGGACCTGACAGACACACTCAGAGAAGTCCACAGAACAGACGCACAAGTAGTAAAATAAAAATCCTTGCGGCTGAAGTAATGGCTCAGCAGAGGATTTGGGTTTGGTTTCCAAGCCCACGTTGTATGCCTCATGGCCACCTCATCAGCGCCAAGAAAGCCAATGTCCTCTTCTGGGCTCTTTTGGATGCCTGTGGCATTCACTTTCACACACATACGCATAATTAAAAGCATAAAAATCTTTTACAAAGTAAGATGTTAGTTACTGTAGTTATATTCCTGCGTATGGATGAAAGAATGAAGCACCTCTTCCTTATGGTTTGAATATTCAGTGTTTCCCACCAGATAATGAGTTGGCCTTGTTTTGAGAGGCTCTGAACTTCCAGAGGAGGGGCCTACCTGTAGGAAGTGATGACAGGAGGCATGTCCTTGGAAGCTGTATCTTGTCACCAACCTCTTTTCATCTCCCTGTGTTGGTTTGAATGAGATGTCCCCCACAGTCTTGGGAATTTGATAATTTAGTCTCCAGTTGGTGCTGATGTTTGAGGAGGTTCAAAAGGCGTGGCTCTGGGGCTGGAGAGATGGCTCAGCAGATAGGAGCATTGACTGTTCTTCCAGAGGTCCTGAGTTCAATGCCTGCCATCCACATGGTGGCTCATAACCATCTATAATGTGATCTGGTGCCCTCTTTTGGCACACAAGTGTACATGCAGGCAAAGCTCTCATACACATAAAAGTAAATAATACATAAGTGAATAAGGTGTGGCTCTGCTGCAGGAAGAATGTCACTGGAAGTGGCTTTGAGACTGTAAAGAGTTCATGGCATTTCCAGCTCTCAGCTGGGCAGGGTGGAGCACATCCCTTTGATCTCAGTACTTGAGAGGCAGAGGCAGAGGCAGGTGAATCTCTGAGTCTGAGGCTATCCCAGCCTAATTAGACAGTTCAGGACAGCCAGAGCTACCCAAAGAAACCAAGTTTCAAACAAACAAACAAAAGATGAGCTCTTAGATTCCCATTTCTCCCACCATACCTGCCACCTGCTGCCATGCTGCTCCACCATGACGGACTCTAACTCTCTGCAACCAAAAGCCAGAATAAACTCTTTCTTACATAAATTCCCTGGTCATGGTGTTTTTTTGTAGAGGAATGTTAATTTAGAACATGGCTGCTCTGGCAAGAGATCACTTGCAAAGATCTTCTAGGCCTGTGTGATCTGGCTGGAATACAAACACACCTTTAACCCAGGAGACAGAGGCAAACAGATCTGAGTTCAAGGCCAGCCTGGTATAGAGCAAGTATCAGGTCAAGAAAAGCTTAGGTCCAGGCGTGTTGGTACATGCCTTTAATCCCAAACAAAGGTAAAGTTAGTTTGTAGAAGGAAGTACCCATGTTTGAAAGTGATATCTAATTGAGTGGCAGAAAAGGTGACAAATCAGAGAAGATTTGACAGAAGAGGATACACCCAACTCTCATGAGAAGAGAGAGAAAAGGGAAGCTACTTAAGAGCCAGTTTTACAGAGAGATGAGGCAGTTTACCAGGACAGCAATAGAGAGATGGGCTGCAGAGAGAGAGAGAGAGAGAGAGAGAGAGAGAGAGAGAGAGAGAGAGAGAGAGAGAGAGAGAGAGAATGCAGGTGAAGACAGGAATGGGCCAGAAAATGAGAAGAAGCCAGAAGATTAGAGCAGATTGCTGAGTTAGTCTGAGGCCAAGCAGAGCAATTCGGGCCGGAGAGAGAAGCCAGATTAAATAAGTCAGCTGGGAGAAGAGTTTGAGCCAGAACAGCTGAGTTGAACCAGCCAGCCCAGAGCTCAGAAAGAACAAGTAAAGGTGAGCTTATTAAGCAGTAAACGTCAGAGGCTGAAAACCTTCTAGGCCTGGGTTAGATTGTGTGGAGGCTAGCAGCTCCCAGGACTAGGCCTAGGTTAGCACGAGGCAGTGAGACTCCCAGACAACAATTGAGCCAGGAGAATAAAAGTTCCTTTTACAGTTTTTATAACAGCAACCAAAAAGTAACTAACATACTTACTTAAGTTATTTCTATCATATATTTTGGTCACATCCATGCAAAAGTAATGTGTGTGGGCTCGCGCCCATGAAGTGATTCATGCAGGAGTCCAGACTGAGGCAGATTTTGTCTTCAGCAGACATGTTCGTGTGTCTCAGTAACAGTTGATGTTTTTGCCTGTCTAATGCTGACACTGTGCCTATGGCCATCAAGTGCCCTCCCTTCCTTTCCAGCATGTGCTTGGCACTGGGGCGGGGGGGGGGGGGAGGGGGAGGGACTGATCAACCCTTGAGTTGTCAGTCTCAGTGGCCACATTCTCTTGTCAGCAAATAGCATCACACCCTGCGCCCCAGCAAAGCCACTCTGGTCTTACATGGTGACACTCAGCCCCAGCTGCCGTCACTTTGCTCGACAGCTCTCTTTGGCAGCATGGCCTCTTCTCAGTATGTGTCCTGCAGACCATAAGTGCAGGAAGATAGAGGCCTATTCGCCTAGTGAGGCTCTCAGCCAAACTGGCAGCATGGCCTCCACACCTGTAGGTGAGCCAGGCCTGAGGTCTCAAGCTCCAGCTGTCCCCAGGGTTCCCGGTGACTGTGGCAGACTGTCTCCTCATTCTCCTGTCATGCCAGGCTGATGACATTGCTCTCCTCTTGAACTTGGTTGACATTATTCCACTAGTAGAGGGACTGACACTTGTGACTTCTGAGGTACTCAGAACACAACATGGCTGCCACTTGGTTCTTTCTCTCTTAGTCTCTTCCTCTCTTCTTCTTCCTCTCCCGGACTTTCTCTGTGCTTGTCTTTGGGACTTGTCTTGAGGAGCCCAGGTTATCACACATAGAGATTTCAGCTGGGAACTTCAGCCAGGCTGAGGGACAAGTTGGCACCAGCTGCTAGCTACGTGTGCATGGCCAGTCTTTAGACGCCCCATACCCACCTCCAACTTCAGCCACACAAACCACAAGAGCTGCTCTGCTGGCTGGTCGTACGTCAGCTTCTCAAATGAGCTAGAATCATCTGAAAGGAGGGAGCCTCAAATTGAGAAAATGTCTCACTAAGGTCTGGCAGTAGGACATTTTCTTATTTAGTGGTTGATGGGGGAGGGCCCAGCCATTGTCAGTGGGGCCATCCTGGGCTGGTGGTCCTGCCTGGGTTCTGTAAGAGAGCAGGTCGAGCAAGCCATGATGAGCAAGGCAGTAAGAAGCACCCCTCCCTGGCCTCTGCATCCGCTCCTGCCTCCTGGTCCCTGCCCTGCCTGACTTCCTGCCCTGACGTCCTCCAGTGATGTGCAAGTGTGAGCTGAGTAAACGCTTTCCTCCCCAACTTGCTTTCTGGTCATGGAACTTCATTGCAGCAATACAAACTCTAACTAAAATAGCTGACAATGAGTTTTTGTCTCAAGAGTATAAATTGAGGAGCTGTTACACAGCAGTTGAATACGCAGAAACCATGGGCACTTTGTGTGTGTCTTTAGATGTATACATGTGTGACAGGTGCATGTGCATGTATGTACATGTGAACATGGGAGGCCAGAGCACATCCTTGATGTCTGCTGCTCTCAGGTGCCACATTTTAAAAGATTATTTATTTTGTTTTATGCGCATGACTGTTTGCCTGTATGTATGTCTGTGTGCCATGTGTATGCCTGGTGTCCATAGAGTAGAACAGAAGACTTTGGCTTTCTTGGAATTGGAGGTGGTTGTGAGACTCCATGTGGGTGCTGGGAACTGAACCCAAGTCCTCTGCAAGAGCAGCCAGTGCTCTTAACTGCTGAGCCAGCTCTCCACTTCCACCATCCAAGTAAAATAGTATGGCAGCATTTATTGCGTGTGTGTAGGAACACATGTACATGTCACAGTGCATATGTGTCAGAGGACAACTTTTGGAAGCTAGTTCTACCACGTGGGTCTCAGGGTTTGAACTCAAGTCATCAGGCTTGGTTGCAAATCTGTGTGTCTGAGCCATTTTGTTGGCTCCTATTGTTTTTGTTTTGTTTTGTTTTTTTAAGACAGAGTCTATTACTAGCATCAGGGACTCCGCATTTGGCTTGGCTGGCTGGCCAGTGAGCCAGGGGTGGTCCTGTCTCAGTCTCCCCAGCGCTGAGATTACAGGAGTGTATCAACATGCCTGGTTTTTTACAGGCGTGTTGGGGGGGGGGTCAAAGTCACTTCCTCATGCCTCCACCGTTTACTCTTTTCTCTTCGTGCTAACATGTAAAACCATAAAATACATTTCCATAAATCCTTGGCCAGGCCTCAGAAGACCCAAGACTGGACCCAGGAAACAGATACTGGGGAAAGGTGAACTTCTGCCTTCTTTTTTTTTTTTTTTTTTTTTGGGGCGGCAGGGGGAGGAGGGGTGTGTTTCGAGACAGGGTTTCTCTGTGTAGCCTTGGTTGGTCTGGACTCACTTTGTAGACCAGGCTGGCCTGAAACTCACAGAGATCTGCCTATGTCTGCCTCCCGAGTGCTGGGATTAAAGGAGTGTGTCACCATGCCCAGTTACATTTAAACTTTTTAAACATTTGTTTTATTTTATTTTTATGTGCATGGGTATTTTGCCAGTATGTGTGTGTGTGTGTGTGTGTGTGTGTGTGTGTGTGTGTGTGTGTGCGAACCACGTGCAAGCCAGGTCCCTGTGGAAGTTAAAAGAGGGTGTCAGATCCCCTGGAACTGTAGTTACAGACAGCTGTGAGCTGTCATGTGGGTTCTGAGAAATGGACCCAGATTCTCATGAACGGCAGCCAGTGTTCTTAACCACTGAGCCATCTCTTCAAGCCCCAGCAGCAGTATTAATTTTTTAAATTAATTATTTATTTATTTTTAATATTTTATTTAGTTTTAATCTATGTGCATTGGTGTGAAAGTGTCAGATCTTGGAGTTACAGACAGTTGTGAGCTGCCATGTGGGTGCTGGGAACTGAACCCAGGTCCTTTGGAAGAGCAGGCAGTGCTCTTAACCACTGAGCCATCTCTCCAGCCCCTTATTTATTTATTTTTGAGACAAGGTTTCTCTGTGTAGCCTTTACTATCTGGACTTGCTTTGCAGACCAGGCTGGTCTTGAACTCACAGCGATCCGCCTGCCTCTGCCCCCAAGTGCTGGGATTAAAGGCATGCACCACCACTGCCCGGCTATTTTTATTGTTTTAAATAACTATTTAAAGACTTTGGTGTATGAATGTTACCATTCTGGGGCCTTGGAGGTGGCTCCGTGGGCAAAGGCACTTTTTCACCAAGCCTGACGACCTGAGTTCAACCCCTGGATCACACACGGTAGAAGCAGAGAACTGACTCACTTAAGTCGTCCTCTGACCCCCACACAGGCTAAGGACACATTGGCACCCGACCTCCAACATAAACAACTAAATGTATATGGTAAAAATGTAAATCCTCACATCCCAGTCGGTCTCCTATCTGCCAACCCCTGGTGCTCACCTTTCTACGGTCAGTCCACAGTTTCATAAGAGAATCCCACAGTTTTATCCTGTGTGTCTGGCCTACTTGATTAATGTGGCTCTCTCCCAGGCAGTCCGAGGGCCACTCTGTGGTCACTGATCCTAGGACCCGCAAGGCCCCGTCCTTCTGTACCCAGTGGATGCGCTTGGTCCAGCCAAGCTCCCGGCAGCTCCCATGCCTGGGCCGAGCGGAATTGCCGGGCGAGGTTAATCAACATTCAGTCATGTTTCCAAGTTTAAATGGCGCATTTGTTTAATTATGTGTAAGCAGCAATACATTGTGGCTATTATCTAAATCACTATTTTATTTCCTGGATGTGGTTTTATAATGCGGGGGTTCCGCTCCAGCCTTGCATCATTAACAGAGAAGAGTTAATGAATATAAAAGCAGAAAGGCTAATTACACTTTAATTTACAATCATGGTCTCATTTTGGGACCACATGAAATCTGTTTTGAAAACAATTAAAAAAAAATCCTACTCTTGCCCTGGTAAGAGGAGGGACCCCGGCCAGAAGCTGGGTTCTGCCTACCGCGCTATGGCTAAGTGGCTGTGGCTGGCACTGATCCCTCCCTACTGGGTGACGCAAGAGGCTAAATCCAGCATCCTGCTCTCTACCTTTGGTCTTCAGTGTCCGCTGTGTGGCTGTGGGGAGAGCCTTTCTGGACTGTCCACGGTCTGTCTGTGTCCTCTGCACGGCTTTGCCAAGGAAAGCTGCTGTGAAAATCTGAGATTTTTGCTGTGTTTTTCTTTTGTTTCTCTGTATAGCTCTGGAATATATAGTTCTCTGTATAGTTCTCTGGCTGTTCTGGAATGAACTCACTCTGTAAACCAGGCTGGCCTGGAACAAAGATCCGCCTGCCTCTGCCTCCCTAGTGATGGGGTTAAAAGTGTGCACCGCTGCTGCCTGGCTTCAAGCCCAGGTCTTCTAAAGTGAGGTAAGATGTGGGTCTATGTTGGCCCCACAGTGGTTCCCTCTTCTGGCGTGCAGGTGTACATACAGGAAGAACACTGTACATGTAATAAATAAATCTTTTTAAAAAATGATGATGGAAGCCAGGCAGCACACGCCTTTAATCCCAGCACTCAGGGAGGCAGAGGGAGGTGGATCTCTGCAAATTCAAGGCCAGCCTGGTCTACAAAGTGAGTCCAGGACAGCTAGGACAGTTACACAGAGAACCTTGTCTTGAAAAATGGGGAAAAAATGTTGATGGCCCTGGACTGTCCTGATTCCTGTGGTGAAGGCCCAGATGTCTTCTGCTAACTTCCACATGACTCTGGAAGGAAGTTACATTAAAAGTTATATATAAAGGGAAAATGCCTAGCGGGGAGGGTCAACACGGGAGAAGGGAGAGTGAGCATGCACAGTGCGGCTTATTTCTTTATGTTTATGGATGTGCATGCACATGCTCCTGAGAGTATGTGTGTGCGCATGTCTAGGTCAAAGGTTAACCTACAGATGTCACTCTTCAGAAACATCCACTTTTTAACTATGTATTTGTTTATTTTTATGTCATGTGTATATCTGAGTATATGCATAATGCATTATGTGGGTGTCTGGTGCCTTCAACGGCCAGGAGAAGGTGTCAGATCCCTGGAGTTGGAGATAATGGCAGTTGTGAGCCCCCTGATGTGGGTGCTGGGAACCCAGCCCTGGTCTTCTGCAAGAGCAGCCAGTGCTGTTAACTGCTGAGCTGTCTTCCCAGCCCCTGACACCTTCACTCTACATTAAAAAAATTTTTTTAAATATTTATTTTATGCTTTGCCTATTCGTATGTATGTGCACCACATAAGTGGTTGGCCTGAGGCCAAGAGTCACAGGTGGTTGCAAGCTGCCATCCTAGGAACTGAACTCAGATCTTTTACAAGAGCAACAAGTGTTTTTAACCACTGGACCAGCTCTCCAGCCCACTTTTGGTTTTGAGACAGAGTCTCTCACTGGCCTGGAGTTTGCTGACTAGGCCAGCTGGCCAGCGAGCATCAATCAGGGCTTCGTTAATCTCTGCCTGCCCCCGGGGTGGGTTTGTTCACATATACCACCACACCTGCCTTTTTAACTACTAGTTTTAGAGGTCTAAACTGAGGTCCTTGTGCTAAGTGCTTAGCAGACATTTTGCCCACTGAACCCCCACCCCACCCCCACCCCCACTCTCATTGATTCTACCACAGCCCACCTCCACGCCAGGGCTGGGGACTGAGCTAGGCACTATTTGTTCCAGGTGGAGAGGACAGCAGAATTCGTTGCACAGTTCTTTCAAGTTTTTGGTGTTTTGAAAAACCATACAATAAAAATTGGGAAGGGGAAAAAAAAAAACCTTTCTGGCTGAGGATGGAGCTCAGCGGTAAAGCTGGTCCTCCTGCCTCAGTGTCACAAGTGTGTCCACATGCATGCTTGTTTCATCTCCTTGATGTGTGGCAAAACACCGTTCTCTCAACAGAGATGAGGTCCTTTACTTAACCTGCCAGCCTTTGTATGACTTCACAGTGTGAGTTCTTGGAGCCTGGAATAAAATCCAATCAGATAATGAACTGGAAAATAAAAACATGCACAGAAAGGCAAAATAAAGTCACCTTTGGTCTTGTGTCTGCGAAGTTAGGCAGTGGTGGAAGGTGTGTAATGGATGGTTAGTGTCAGCTATCAACTTGAGGGGACCTGCACTCACCAGGATGACCTCTGAGCTTGGCTGAGTGGGGAGGAAATGTCCTTGGTTACCTTAACTGGGGTAGAAAGGCCCGCCCACTTAGGGTGGTGCCATTCCCTGCCACCATGGATAGTAGACGGTGTGGAGAA
This sequence comes from Acomys percivali, assembly GCA_907169655.1. Lineage (NCBI taxonomy): Eukaryota > Metazoa > Chordata > Mammalia > Rodentia > Muridae > Acomys > Acomys percivali. Next base: position 11,393,262 of record OU015750.1, on the reverse strand, counting down.
GGGAGCAGAGAGGTTACTCTCTGTTCCCAACTGTGGATGTGATATGGGCGGCTGCTTCAGCCTCCTGTGGCTCCGCCTTCCTCACCCAGAGGGACCACACCCTTGAAGTGTCTAGAGCATCTTATTACTGTGGAGTAATCAGCTGTGGTCACCAGATGCTTGCTCCTAAATCCAGGCTCCATTCTAGAGAACAGTCCTTTAGGGAGACCCCACAGCCACTGCCCTTCATTGTCCAGAGAGGCATGAAACAGACCCTGGCTCAGGCCAAGGGAGGGGCCTGCTTGCTGCCCCAGAGTTTCTGTTAAAAATAAGAGCAGGGTCTGGGGAGATGGCTCAGTGGGTAAGCCACTTGCTCTGTGAGAGTGAGGACCTGAGGTCAGGTCCCAAAACTCACATTAAAAACAATGCCAGGGGCTGGAGAGGTGGCTCAGCGGTTAAGAACACTGGCAGCTTGTTCAGAGGACCTGGGTTTGGCGCCCAGCATCCACACCAGATGGCTCACAACTGCCTGTAAGTCCATGGGGACCTGACACACTCTTCTGGCTCCCAAGGGTACCAGGCACGCACCTGAGATACAAATGGACAAGCAAGAAAAACATATAAGCCAGAGCCCAAGCCAACCAGCCAACCAGTTATAGACAGCTGAGCATAGCCTCACCTGTAATCCCAGAGAGACAGTGATTGGAGAATCCTTGGGGCATGTGGGCCAACCTACCTATTTGCTGCCTCTTCCCTCAAAAAGATAGTGTCCCTAATAATATTGTCCTCTGGTCTACACACACACATACACACACACACACACTCCACACATATGTACATATGTACACATGTACACATACCACACACAGAGAGACACATGCCACACACACACACACAGAGACACATGCCACACACAGACACCAAACACACACAGACACGCACACACACACCACACAGACACACATACACACCACACACACACAGACACACACACACTGCACAGACACACACACACCACACAGATACACACACACACACATACCACACAGATACACACACCATATGACACACATATCATACAGACACACATACCACACACTCACAGACACATACCACACACACACCATAACACACACACACACAGAATAACTGAAGTTAGGTTTTTCTATGAGATGAGAAAATGACTCATGAAAACCAGATGGAGAATTGCATCTATAAAATGACCTGGAAAAGAGGAAAGAGAGAGCTGCAGGTAGGCACATCTGAGAAAAAAGGTGTCTAATGTTTCTTTATAATTCAAACCTAACCGATTCCCCCAGACTTTTCAGGTTTTCTTTCTTTCTTCTTTTTTTTTTTTTTTGGTTTTTCGAGACAGGGTTTCTCTGTGTAGCCTTGGCTTGTCCTAGACCCACTTTGTAGACGAGGCTGGCCTCGAACTCACAGCGATCCACCTGCCTCTGCCTCCCGAGTGCTGGGATTATAGGCGTATGCCACCACGCCCGGCACTTTCCAGGTTTTCTAAAGCTTTGTCTGGCTCACGAATCCCTGGGCTGTGGGCCTCATGTATGGGGCCGAGGTGCTGGCATGATCTCACGCCTCAGTCTTGACTGATCAGACCTTTACAGGCAGTGCCTTACCCTGGAACTTGGAAAATGGCGGTGATGCAGAGGCCTAGGGACCAGCGTCTTTTCCCACCCGGGATGCAACCTGGACCCTCCTGTAAGATTCCATTTTATTAAAGCTTGCTTTTCATGGGAAGCCCATCCTGAGTGGATCATTGCAAACCATTCTCCTCCCGTGTTATTTTACTAGTACAAAGGAAGAAAGCAGAAGCAGCCATCTGCTGGCTGGGCTGGCACCGCAAGCTGAGCTGTCCACGGGCGACACCAAGGCCCCCAGATCCTTGGTGTCCTCTGGCTAGCTTGCTCTGAGGTTGGGGATCTGGGACCCTCAAATGGCCCCCAGGAGGCCCTAAGGGATGGACAGGAAGGATGGGGAGCCAGCCTGTGCATGTCCTCCAGTGTGGTGACAGGCTCTGACTTGGCAGCTGCTGGCCTACGTAGATGACCCTTCCAGGTCCAGCCTCCTTCAGGGACTCACCTGAGGGGAAAGTGGGTTTCTGCTAACACACTCTGAGGGGCTCAGCCTGTCCTGACTGCTCTTTGCTTTTCTAAAACCTCTTGGGTCAACACCCGGGCCACCCAGCATCCCCCTCTACCCACTCAGAACTGTGAGGTGAACCAGCTTGACTTAGTCATTCCAACGAGTGTATGCACTTCAGAAGTCAGGGCCATCTTTAGCTACATAGAGTCCAAGGCCCAGCCTGGGCTATGTGGGACTGCTTTAGAAACAGTAACTAACTAACCAACTAACTAACTACCTAATTAACTAACTCAACAGGACTGGGGCTATAGCTGAGGGGCACAAGGGTTGCCTCACACAAAAGAGGTCCCAGCCGGGCGTGGGGGTGCACACCTTTAATCCCAGCACTCGGGAGGCAGAGGCAGGCGGATCGCTGTGAGTTCGAGGCCAGACTGGTCTACAAAGGGAGTCCAGGACAGCCAAGGCTACACAGAGAAACACCGTCTCAAAAAAAAACCCAAAAAAAACCAACCAAAAAAACAAAAAACAAAAAAACAAAAGAGGCCCCAGATCCATCTTCAACACTGAAAAAGTAAGTATGCAGATAATCCAGTAAATATGATGGCTAGTAAATGAGGAGATGCCATTTTCCTGGTTAAGCTGGAAATCTCTCCCCGGAAACACCCCTCTCAGGGGCCTGACTCCACCTCTGTGTGCAGGGGACACTCACAGGACTTGCTGTCACAGTACTCTGTCACTAGAATTGGCTGTCTCTTTCCTCCCCCACCCCACCTTTCCCCCCCCCCCCCCCCAAGAGCCAAACCCAGGTCCTCTGCAATAACAGCATGTAACTGCGGAACTGCAGAGCCATTTCTCCAGTCCTCCCCTCTCCTCCCCTCCCCTTTCTCCTGCCCTCCTTCCTCCCCTCCCCCCTTGTGCTTTGAAGAAAACTTTTGTCTGAACTGCCCCCGCCCCACCCCTACCCCCATCTCTGAGTCTCTTAGCCTTGTACTTGCCAAGATGACCAGGATGACCTTGAACTACTGACCCCCCTGCATCTACCTCCTGAGTGCTGGGATCACAGGCGTGGCCCCCAACACTGGCCTCTGGGTTTCAAGAATGCAGTTGACTCCATGTGTCTATCTAAAGAAAACCAAGTAGCCCCGTTTTCCTGGGCGTGTCCCTCTAGCCTCAGTGACGGAGGTGGGGGGGGGGAGAGGAGGGGAGCTCGACTTCTGTCAGCTGGGCAGCACCGAACAAGTGACCGCTGATCATCAGCCTCGGTTTTCTTCCTGTAAAATGGGGCAGTGCCCAAGAAATGAGGCTGAGGCACCCTCAGCACTGGCAGTGTTAGCAGCCACAGAGGAAGTGGGGGCCTGGTAGCTAGGAGCCAGAGTTCTCAGCAGGATGCCCGCTGTGCCCCCTGAAAGACTGGTGTCTCACTTACAGGTATCTGAGGAGATGCAGTCCTCCCTGCCTGCAGGTGACGCTGCTAACACTTTGCCCCACTGCCTCTGTCATCTGGTTAGACCAGGTGGTTCCTGACTGGAGAGCTGCTCCTTGCACTCTGAGCCCACTCTCTGCCTACTTTGCATATCCAGAGCACAGTCTCGTCTAGGAATTGACCTGAGGCTGCACTTTCCCATGCGTGCAGTAGATGCAGGGATCCAGTGTCGAGGATGAGATGCCTGCTGAGAGGGCCCAGCCTTGAGAAAGTCCCAGGCAATGGGGCAGGAGAGGCAAAAGGAACCAGGCAATTGTGGATGCTCCCAGGCTGGACACTAGAAGGGGTGTCACCACTCCTTTGCTATGGTCACTGACCCCGAGGGCCGCCAGGGTGCAAAGCATGCTGGGTGACTGCCTCCTCAGGCGCTTGCAGTCTGTCTTCTATGCTGTGAGTGGCACCGCAGGCACTGAGTGCTACCTTCCCTCCTGCGCATCACCCAGGACAGTCAAGCAGCCAGCACAGTCCCACCCAGTAGGAATTAGGATCTTGGCTGTCACAAGGCAGAGACTCAGTCTCTGTCACATCACTGACTGCCTCAGTTTCTCCTACTGCACCCTGTTGTGGAGTTGGGCAAGGTCTCATAGGGTGAAGTGGCTGCCATGGCACCAGCCCCTCCGAGGGGCACGGTCCAAACTGAGGGAGCCCTTCAGTGTTTGGGGTGGGGCACGGCTGGCCTAGTCTCTCTCAGGGGGTGTTTGCCTCTTTTAGCAGGCACTATACAGCTACCCACAGTTGAGGGCTGCACAGTCCCAGGAGAACGGTGCAGGTCATAGGCATGGTACTCTTTCTAAAGCTAGGACAAGTCTCTCCAAAATGGGTATGAAGGTTGTATTTTCATAATTCCCACAGAGATAGCACAGGATTCAGAGTCATTTTGTCTTTGGGACGACAGCCGATCTCTGGCAAACTCCTATTTATGCTTGAAGCCAGGCTCCCCCGTGAGCCTCCCTACTCCCGGGATTGGGGTCACTGTCACCTACCCAACCCCACCTAGGGCCTTTCCTCCCCTAGCCTGGCTGTGAACTTTGGGGCTGCACTGGGCTACAATCTCACCCACGCCAGGGCTCAGCTCTGTCCCAGGAGAGAGGCCACATGGTACGTCATGGGCCCCTAAGAAGTTGAGGCAGGGGCAGCAAGGCCATCTGGGGCATGGATAGAAACACCAAGGCCAGCGCAAGGAAAGACTTGTCCTGGGTTCTGCCACAGGTTGAGGGGTGGGTTAGGAGCACTTGGTCCCCACTGCTTGGTGGGCGTGGCAGCCAAGGACACAGACAAGCCTGGCCTTTGGAACAAGATGGAAACACCCAGGCCACACCCCATGGGAGTCATTTTCATCCTGGTCTACTGGACTTGGGTATCCCATGCCTAGGGAATGAGTGTTCTGGCAGAAGAAGGGAAATGGTCCAGGCTGGGCATCTGCCATTGGGGTGCCTGGACTAGAGAGAATGTGCTCCCCCCCCCCCCCCCACCCCCCGCCTGTTCCTGAGATTCCAGCTCCTCGCCTCATCCCAGCCCCTTCATCTGCCTGAGATTTATTCCTGAGCTACGGAGCCTGGAAGTAATTTGCTGACAAAGCTGAGTCCCGGCAGGTGCTTTAATTGGTTCTGTGGGAGCAGATCTGGGAGCTTCTATTTAGAAGGAAATAGAAATTATGGCGGTGCCACCGTCCTTCCTCTGTGGCGGGGACTGCACAGTGTGTGTGGGGAAGATTGCACCGTATGGGGGAAGGGTGGAGGCTCTTCCGTGTCAACCTGGTGTGGAAGCAGGGTCTCTCAGCCTGGTCCAGCCTTGGATTTGGCGTGTGAGTCCTGAGCCTTAAAGAGCTGGACCGGAGAATATCAGGCCTAGAGCCTGTCTCCAGTGTGAGGCCTCTAGGGGAGGGACAGCCCCAGGAGGAGAGCCAGGCCCTGCACAGCTGGCCCCTCTGAGACCCAAATCTCCTCGTTGTCCTCAGAGTGACGCTCGAGGTGACCTCTCATGACCTCTGTTTTCCCAAAGAGCCGTCCTCCCCGTGGGCTCCATGCCGTGCTTACCCACCAGAGCAGGGTGGCCCTCATTGGAGCCTGCGGGAGGCGGCACAGCAGAGCCTGGACTCGAACCCTGGCCTGCCTGGTGCACAAGCTTATAGTCCTCACTGTTAAGTTATACTTGACAGCACTTGAGCTGCTGAGGAGCCCACACCTTCCAGAGAGATGTCCTTTCTTGCGTTTCCATCTCACAAACTCCTAACTTCAAAGCCTGCAGATATCATCTCTCTGTGAATTCGAGAATCCTTTCGGCAGTGAGCTCTCCCCTGAACTCCCCGAAGCTGGGCGGGGTGGAGGGGGCAGGGTATCTTAGTTGTGGCCTCTGGGTTTGCCCTGGCTCCTTTGGTGTTGCCCCTTACCATATGGAGAGCCCCACTGACATTTATCTCTCCTGGTGAGGATGGCTTGGGCCTAGACTCTGGTGTGTTGAACACTGCTCTGAGCTACCACTTGGGGGCTCCGAGTGTGTGATTGTCCCTCTTCTGGGGTGTATGGTCAGGGCTTACTTCTCATGGGTGAGGTATGGGTGTCATGTCACTTGGTCCCCTCAGAAGCCCAGTGTAGTCTGGCCTTCAGGTGATGGGCACGGGCATGGGCTGACTGTGACACCCCCCGCCCCGCAGCTCAGGTGCTACTCAAACCAGGTCCAGTTCTACCCCCCCCCCCACATGCCTCTTGACCCAAGAGGGTTAGAAGTCTTAGGGCCCATGTTGTTTCTCGTTGCAGCAGGGGCTGATGGGAGAACACAGGACTGGGGCCCTGTCAGAACAAAGGGCCTGGGCCTGCTGTTTCTGCAGCTACAGGGTGGCTTTTCCTGATGTGATCCCCCTCCGCAAAAAAAACCTCTGGGGTAGGGCCAAATGTGGGCTAGAGATGCGGGCTGAGGAGGGTTCGATAGGGGTTGAACGGAGGAAGGCAGAACTTGGGTGGTGTTGTTACCAGGAGTCCACATGTCAGCAGTTGGCTTTGCTGCTGGTACCCACACCCTAAGTCAGGCCTCAGTTTCCCTCCACCCCCTGCAGGGCCTCCGGTGGTTGAGGGGAAGGCTCAGAGCGTGGACAGCTTGGGTACTCTCCCCCTTGGCCACAGCTGACTCCAGGGGAGAGACTGCCCCAGGCATCCCCAGAGGATGCCTGGAAGAAAGCTTGCGAGTTAGTCTGGGCCGTAGGTGGCGCCACAGGGCTGCAGTTGGCGCCTCCCTCGCGGTCCAGTCCCGGCTGTTCCTCGCCCGCGTGGCCATCCCCACCGTCTGCGTCCGCGGACACTGCGTGTCAGTTTGGGGCACTCAGGTCTGCCAGAGGCAGCCACGCGCGGGCCCTGGACCTGGGGGAGAACCGTGGAACTTCCTCCTTGGTCCCTGCAGCTGCAGCTCCAGGGCCTCGGTGTTAAAGGGAGACCACACTAGCGCCAGAGTCGGGGTCCCCACCCGCGTAGTAAGCCCCAGCACTCTGGGTGCTGATGCGCGACACGCGTGATCATGGGTGCGGGGGACGCGCGTGGGATGCGAGGCTACCGGCCGGTGCTTCCTTTGTTCCGGCGGCGCCGAGCTGCAGGCGTCGTCGTCGCTGCTTCCCTCCGTGCCCCGCCCTGCCCGTCGTCTGTAATGGGCGAAGGTCTCAGTCCCTGCGAGGAACGTGTCCGTGGGCCCTAACTCGGTGGCTCACGCCGCGGGCACCGCATTTTACTGGAGAGAGCCGCGCATCCTCTCCTCAGCCTGGACACAGAACCTGCTCAAGTTTCCAGAACCAAAGTGACATTCCGGCTTTCAGGCCGGGGGACCCAGGCTCAGGGACCAGCGTGAGGGATTGTGGGGAGGTCCATCTTAGAAGTGACTGTCCCAAGTCCAGGAGAGCGGCCTGGCAGGCGGCGGCGGGGGGGGGGGGGGGGGCGGCGGTGTGTGTGGGGTGAGAGAGCCTCTCAGGTCAGCCCAGTTCAAGGGCTGAAAAGTCCACAGACCTCATTTGCTAAGGGGACAGGTGGGAACCCCCAGGTAGGGACTTGCTAGAGAAGTTAAGCCAAGCCAGGCAGAGGGGTACAGTCCCCAAGACCCTGCAGGCAGGAGCTGGAGTCACTGGGTGACTGTGAGGTGCCTGTGTCCCCTACTCCCTCCTGCCCCACCACTGTCCCACACCTACTTTCCTGGTCTACACATTAGGTCTCTTAGTTTCTTTCCCTTTAATCTACACCCAGGCAGCTTTTAAGTCCTAACAGGCGGCGCTCACAACCCAGCAGGGATGAGCAAGGTTACTCTGGGACCTCTGACCTTGTCAGAGACAGAGTGGGGTAGGGGGCACAAACTGGATTCTGTACCAGGTTTCTTGTCTTTCTAGGAGGCTCCTGAACGTCACACATTCTGAGTCTCTGGACAAAGACAACCGGGGTTCCCACCCTTTGCTGGGTCAGACTGTGTGAGGGGAGGGGGCTGAACAGTGACTCCCATTTGTTGAGAGGCTGGTGTTAGTCCTGCTGGCTGTACTGTTGCTGGTAGCTGTGAACTGGCTCTGGTTCCTGGGAGGTTTGGGGTGAGGCGGAAGAGAACCCTGGGGGTGCTAGCTCCATTTTCTGGGTCTTTTGAGCTCTAACCACCAGCCTGGCTGGGCCCAGAGCTGGGAAACCCCGAGAGCGTTTGAGGGATGGAAGGGTTGGAAACCCATGCTTCCCTTCCCTCATCAGTAATCATTTATTGAGCACCCACCATTTGCCACTGGCCCACATTTATTGAGCACCCACTGTTTGCCACCGGCCCACACTGAGCAGTACAAACTTGTTTTCTCTCTTCGTACAGGACTTTGTCTACTGGGGCTAGACACTAAGTGTGTATGTACCTATTATTATTATAACAACAGCAAACTGTTGTTGTTGGGCATGTATTGTGTGTGTAGGTGGCATATGTGCACGTGTGTGTGTTTGTGTGTGTGTGTGTGTGTGTGTGTAGGCCAGAGGCAGACATCGAGTGATCTAGTGTTGAACTCTATTGCTCTCCACCTTATGAGGAAGGGGTCTCTCGCTGAACCCGAAGGCAGACAAGCAGTCAGCAAGCTCCGGTGATCTTCCTGTGTCTATCCCCCGAGGCTCTGTGGTCACAGGCATGTGTGTAACCACTACCCGGTATGTGGGGGCAGAGGATATGAACTCGGGTCCAAGCACTCTCACCTACTGAACCATCTCGCCAGCCCCTGAGGATGTCCTATTTGGCAACAAGGATGAGAGACAGCAGGACTTGGCATCCACTGGGCGTATGGGGAGCAGAGACCCCCACAAACACAGGGGTGTCAATTCACACCTCAAGTGGGAAGGAAGGAAGGGTGGGGTTTTAGGGGTCACAGTTGCAAGAAGATGAATAGAAGGGAAGTGAGAACCAGCAGGCAAAGCCTTCAAGGGATAAAAGGCCAGAGTCCCAGCGCAGAGGGACTCTGGTTTTGCCCCTAGTCTGTGGGAGGTGTAGCCATATCTGAGCCAGCCTGGGGTGGGGGGTGGGGGGAGGATCTTGATGTCCTGGGAAGCCTGAGGTAGACCAAGGTCCCTGGGGAGAAGCCAGGTGGAGGCTGAGATTGGGGAGAAGCAGCTTTTGGCCTCAGACAAGCTGTATGTGCATGGACAGGGAGGACAGGATACGGAGGTCATGGGCAGGGGTCAAGGCCCAGGATGGCAGATGGTCACCAGGCTGCATTGGCCCTGGGCTTGATCTGTCCTAGACCTTTACGTTCAGCCCAATGGGAACGGTTTGACCTGCTGATGGGCTTTCCAGAGAGGGTGATGGTCTGAATGAGGGGCAGGGCTGATGGGGTGGGGGAGGGTTGGGGGTGGGAGCTGATGAGGTGAGGGGAGGGTTGGGCGTGGGGGAGGGGTGGAGATGGGGAGTGGTTTTCCCGGAATCCCAGATCAAGCCTTAATAATTTGTTTCAGAATTAATGTGCGTTCACGCTATCTTTGCTGTTCCAGCTCATTGAAGATTAAATAAAAATGTGGCTCCCCTCCCCCAAATGGAGGGAGAGAGACCAGGTCTAATCGTCCCAGCTGGGCTGGCGGCCTGAAGCCACCACCAGGGAATAAATCTCAGGGAAGGCCACTTGGCTCACTCCGTTTCAATCCAACGGGCGTAGTGGCCCTAGTCGCTTCTTATTTTATTTCACTGCTAATCTTTTATTGTATCCAGAGGCCCTTAGTGGAAGCTCTGAGTCCTCTGAGGGTTGAGGGCTCTTCAGCCTCCACGGCAGGGGCATGGCCAGATCTACATATGCAGGCTCTTGATGCCTCGGCACCAGGAAAGAGATCAGCAGTCGCCATGTCTGAAGTGGAGAGCCCAGACCTCTTTTGGGGAGGAGCAGTGGCTTTTACCTCATTGTTGGGGAGACACTCGAGGCAACACACGCTCATTCTTTCATCCACTCTTCCATGCGTACAGTCAGCAAACTATTTTTGTAAGTCGTCTTTGTGCCAGACTCTGAGGGCAAGAGGTGACCAGGCAGGTGAGAGACAGACAGACAGGCTGGCTTCCTGTCAGGGTCACCACCACTTTGTCTGATCATGCCTCAGGATAGCGTGCCGTGATCTTGGTTCACCTCTGACATGGGCTCCTTTCTTCTCAACAATTCACTTTATTTCGTGTGCATCAAGGTACGGAAGAGGAGGCAGTGACCCAGCGTGTTTAGGAGTACCAGAAGCTGCCTGAGGGTTTGGTTTTTGTTTTTCCCCAAGACAGAGTTTCTTTGTTCAGTCTTACCTATCCTCGGTAGACCAGGCTGGCCTCGAACTCACAGAGTTCTTCCTGCCTCTGCCTTCTGAGTACTGGGATCAAATGTGTGAGCCACCACTGCTTGCATATGACAGAGTGTTCTAAGAAGCAAAAACCCTTCAAGTTCTGGTGGCACGTGATGGCAGAAGCCTCAGTCCTGGGCTGGACGCAGGGTCCAGACCTCAGCGAGGGCTTTGAAGTCTTTTTCCTGTACCCACGCACCTTCACACCATGTGCCAGCTAACCTCATGCATTAATAAGTTGTCCACACATGCCTTTGAGCTTATAAATTGGATCTATCATTTTTTATAGCCCAACCTGAGCCAGCCAGCTGCCTGCACCTCCAAAGTGTCGGGATCACAGGCATCCTCGACACGGCCTGGTTTATGTGGTACCTCAGGACAACAGCTGTGGTTGTCGCAGGAGAAGGAGCTGAGGGGTTGGGAAGATGACATAAGTAAGATAAATGCCCTTGTGGATCAGTCCCACAAACTGGACAGGGATCTCGTCCCTAGTTCCAGTAGTAGCCCTGGGCACAGGACAGGAAATAGGGATGCCTGGTAGGGCCCCCGCATCTCAGTTACTTTTTTAAAGAATGATTTTCAAATATATATATAATATATATATATATTATATATTATATATAATTCAGTTATATGTGTGTGTGTATGTATGTATGTATGTATGTATACATACAATGTAGGTATGTGCACCATATGTAGTGCCCATGGAGGCCGGAGGCATCAGATCTCTCAGGCATGTGTGAACCACTGATGTAGGTGTTGGGAGCTGAACTCAGATTGTTTGCAAGAACAAATCCTACTCAACCTCCAGGCACCTCTCCAGCCCCTACATCTGGGTAATTTTCTAGAATTCATTTCCCTTTCAGTATCTTGCAAGTGAGGAAACTGAGGGCCAGAGTGTTGAGGGGAGGCATTGGGCAGAAAGTTTAATTTTCTTCTACTGGAGTTATGGATTGTGATTGACAGGCTCTTTGGGAGACTGGGACTAGACCTCTCTCTCTGCAGGAGGTTCCTTCCACTGCTGCTCCTGAGAGGAACCCAAACTGGCCCTCTGGACTTACAACTGGAAGCAAGCTCAGGCCTGTGCACTGGGTGACCAGGCCACACCTGTGTCCTCTGAGCCTACCTCTTTCTCTGTGCACCTTGGCAAGCGTGCCTACCCATGGCATTGCTGCAGGTCTGTTATCACAGTGCTGGGAGGCGGGGCTGGGGTGGGGTGGGGGGTGGGGGGGCTGCCTTGGGCTCCAGGAATCCTGAGCTATGAATGAAGTGACTCGCTCCAGGGTCTCAACAGTGACAACCATAGCACAAAAGCAAGACAGAAAACAGCAGAAAGCAGGGAACTGTTCGTCTGGGCATCTGATGTTTTGTTTGGTGCCTCCCCTCTACCTCTCATCCCCTCCCTGACCCCCCACCACAGAGGATCAAGGACACAAATGCTCACTCGCCCTGGAGCACATGGAGGGTGAGAGCTTAGGCTGCTTCCTGAACTGAGCGCCTCTCCCCAAATGGTTCCCATCTCCCGCGCGAACATATTTATTGGGTTTGATGGCAAACACATTATGCTTGTCCCAGGAAGGGCAGTTCCAAAGAGAAAGCCTTGAAGTCCGGGAAATAATGACGGGGGAGTTAAATTAAAGTGCACAGAACCCTCCTGAGAGATAACGTCAGGGTGAGTTACAGGCCCGATAAGGGATTGGGGCTTCTCAGAGGGGGGCCCAGAAAGGTCACCCAGCAGTGCACAGAGGACCAGGAATCATAAATATGGGGGCAAGATGCTCAGCTGGGGTCACCGGGGTGAAAATATTGGGGTCATTCCAAAAACAATTATCCTGCTTTACTCTTCACATCTTGTAAATCTTTTGTCTTTTATAAGAGATTTCTGGAGAAAGACGCACTTTGGAAGCTTTAACCGATTTTGTGCCTGCTTTTGGTGGTTGAGCTAACAGCAAACAAAAAGACAAAAGGGAAGAAGTAGTTACCCAGCATCCTCTGGGGCATAAGGATAGCTGACAAGCTCCATCTTATTCTTTGGAGATTTGGTGCTTACCTGGGGTTCAGTTTACTCCATTTGGAGCCAGGATGCAATTTAACACTTAATTTTTTGTTTTGGACCTGGTTGTAATATGGTTCTTGACTCCCAGCTCCAGCCCCTTCTTTGGGGGCCCCCCCCCCCCGACATGATGGCTGAAAGGCAGCCATCTTGGCTCATCTGGTGGTCCTGGGTGATGTTGCCGTCACCTTGGCTGACAAGTATTAAGGCTTCTATCCCCACAAAGAGTCCTTTGAAACTAGAGAATGGGTCTAGGCTATGGCCGGCCTCGAAGCTGACTCTGGGTACAGCTTTCTTCTTTCCCGCTATTGTGTTCCAGGTTGGGACCTCAGAATGTAATTTATTTTATAAATACTTACTGGCCCCTGTTCCAGGCTGCTGACTATTCTGGAGGTCTGACCACCCCAGGCTTAGCTGTGAGCTTCACTTTCTTGACTCATTAGGTTTCTCTGTGACCTTTCTTGAAGCACAGGGCCCGATGGCTCGTGACACACTCAGGGAATCCTAGGCAGGAGGGCGGCCGGGCGCAGTCATATGCACCACAGTGTTTGGCAAACCTCTATAGCCAGAGTCCGTTCCCCTGGGAGCCTTGAACATCATTCTGTTTATCCCTGAGCCTGTGCCTGTCCCTGAAGGAGTCAGGGAGACTGTAGCCCATAGGAGACTCCCACAGGAAAGTGGGTGAAAGAGGCCAAATGGCTGCCCAGACTTCCTGTGGAAGGCCCACATCTCCCTGGACTCACCCCGCAGCCAGGGTGTGCTCCCAGGGCCTTCTCTGGGAGGCAGGACTCCTAGGCAGAACAGTGATTGACCAGTCACTGTGGGCTTTGGAGTCTGGGTGACCTCTGGAGAGACGTGACAGCCACTCACCTCAGAGGGGCTGTGGCCTGGCCCATATGTACTACTCAGCTGGACCCCCACAGCCCCTGGCAGCGCATCAGCTCTGGTGCCCCACTCCCAGACTTCTTGTGGGGACTGCTGGGGGTCAAAGTCACCTTGCAGAAACCATGCATGGCTCTGGACAGGCGCAGGAGGCTCAGGAGGCTGGGTCCACTCTCAGTCCCTGTGTGCCTTGGGAAGACAGAAGGACCCTCCAGCCCCAAGTTCCGCATCACTATGAAGGGCTAAGGCTGTGTGGCAGAGCACGATCAGCTGACCAAGACTGCGGTTACTCAATCTGCATTGCTCCTAAAAACCAGAAGACAAAAAAAACCACTCCCTGACCTGAAAGAGCCCAGCTAGACGCTCCTGTGGGCCTTGCAGACATGACTTTGCAAATCAGATGTGACAGGGCAATGTGTGCCAAAATGGTGGCCAGCTGCTTGGCTGAGAGGAGAAGCTGCTCAGAGACTAGGACATGTCCTCTGAGAGCAGGTGGCCAGCCCTGGGCCTAGTGCAGGTGTGCTGGTGATGCCTGGCTGGCTGGCCTGACCAGGGCTTTAGGTTTTAGGATAAACACACCACATGTGTACACACACACACACACACACACACACACACACACACACACACACACAATGAGTGTATGTAGAGATATGTATAGACACACGTGTGTTCATGTAGGTGTACAGACACATGCATTCACACATACAAACTCATATCGCAGTCACACCTAAATACATACTCACTGATTCATAGCTCAGGCACAGACAAGTACATACCCACATGTATGTGGCCCGACCTTCTCCCATGGATGCACACGCACACTGGTGTATGTTCACTTCTCCTTTCACTATCACCCAGGCTGCAGCAGCTGTGTAAGCTCATCTGCTTCCCCCAGCTTGCTTGACGGACGTGAGAACCAGAGGCCGATTTCCAAGGGTCTCTCCCTTTCGTGGGAAGTCCCTCTCTCTCTAGGTCTTGTCACTGTGCACCTATGTACCAGAGGCTGGTGTTAGAGTTGACAGGAGTTTAAAAAGAAGCACAATTTGGGCAGTTGGCACTTAGAGATTGCCAGGGAGGCCCATCCATCCATTTCCTGTCCCCCCCCCCAACCCCTGCCCACCGTTCCCGCTCTTATCCGAGAAGGGTTGCCCATCCATAGTTGCACATCCTCACACCAGGATTGGCTGCGGGGTGAGCGTGTGACCTATGCTGGCCTGGGAGGGCCCTGGACTGCCTGGAACATTCAGTGGCCTTGTCCAATGTGGGGGGACACCCTGGTCTGGGGGCGGGGATGAGGCGCAGGCATGGACCGTGGCACTGAGGGAGACACGTGGCTGAGGCAGAGCCTGACTATGGTGTCTAGCTGGTATGGCCACCAGGTGAAGTTTGCCAGAGTCCTGTCACTCTGGGTCCCTGAAGCCTGCAGACAAGGTATGTTAGGATCTGGGGATCCTCGGGTGTGGAGAAGTCATACCAAAGATGCCAGTTGGGGCTGGCTGAGGCCTCTGCACCTCTGCTCTGTGGTGGATATGGTACATATGGTCCTTGAGCCTTGGCTGTGTTGCTCATAACCTTGTTCAGCTATTGAAACTCCCAGGGAGCCAGCTAGGCACGTAGCTGCTTCCTGCTCTCAGGGCTTGTACCCTCCCAGGGTGCTGTCAGGACTCTCACGACACAGGCTGCAGAGTCAATGGAATCTGGACCTGTCTATGGCTCCTGCGGCCCCAGGTCTCCTCTGTTCTTTAAGTGAAAGGGATGACACCTTAACCCTGTGCTACTGTATCCCAGGCCCAAAACATTCTATGGGGCCCCCCCCCCCCCCTTTCCTTTTTTTTCCCCCCCCCCCCCCCCCCCCCCCCCCATGTATGAACCTTAGGTGAGGTGACAGGCACAATGAAGCGTGTGACAAGAGCCCCATGCACGCAGGCAAATAAATGCACAGCAACTCTGAGACCAGCTACACCGGTCGTTGGCTTCTTGTCCTTTTTATTTATTTGTTTTTTTTTTTTTTTCCAAGACAGGGTTTCTCTATGTAACCTTGCCTGTCCTCGACTTGTTCTGTAGACCAGGCTGGCCTCGAACTCAGTGATCCACCCACCATGCCTGGCTTTGTCTCTTGTCCTTGAAGCGCCTCCTGTGGGTAGTCTCCACCTCCCCAGCATGCTAGGGGCTAGGCAGAGGAATAATGAAGGGGACATGAAGACTCGTGGTAACCTTGCTTCTAGAACTTTCTCAACTTGCAGCTTCCTCCAGCTTTTTTCTTTTCCAACACACATCAGTTAGGTTCTTAACATAGTCAAGGGCTTGAGGAATGCTAAAAATTTAATGTATGTTAAAAAGGGTATTAAATTCTAAACTAAAATTTGCATGGAAATATGACATTAAAATACTTTTAGCTTTCAGGAAGCTGGGGGCTGTAACGCAGACAGATTTGATCTGTTTAAAAGGAATTAGCTTTCCAGTATTTCTCCCTGATCCCAGCAGTTAATGTGTGGAGATGCAAGCTCTGCCTGGGGCTGACATGGGAGAAAGGGATGCAGAGTCAGTTGTTGGGGTGCAGATAGGGTCTGCCCTGCACTGAGAGGCCCTGCTGGCAGGGAGGTGTGATCAGTGTGATCCCTGAGAGTTTGTGGCTAGGCTGCATGGCTACCTGTGACCTGTGCCCCAATGCACACGCCAGGCCTGTGCACATCACTTTATTCATTTCATAGACAGCAGGATGCTGTCGGAGTTTGTGCAGACAAGGGGTTCAGAGAGTCTTGGGTCTGGGCTCACACAGCATAGGAAGGTAGATGCTAATTTTCTCGGATAATTCCTTGGATGGCACCATGGGGCTGGAGCAGGGCCTCAAGCTTAGCCTTTTCTTTGCCTCTCTTGGGCTGAATCCCACTACGAAGACAGCCTCTCACTGTCTAGTCTTATAGTGATGGAAGACAGTACAATAGGCATCTTGATCCCTGGCTATACAGTGTTGCTACTATGCTAGCTCCTGGTCACCTCAGTGAGGCTGGGTGAGGAGCTGCTGTGGGGGTGCAGAAGAGGGCGCAGCTGGGCTGGCTCCAGGAGAGCCCGCTGAGGGTGGGGGGCGGGGGCTGGGGGTAGGGGGGTGTTGGGCGGAAATGACCAGTCGTGGCCACTGCACCTTGGGGAGGTTACTCATTGGCAGTTAAAAATCTATTGTGACTTGTCAGAAAAATGAATAAACGGGTGCATTAACTTTTCATCCCAGACCTCAGCAGGTGTTTGTTTAATCAGGAAGAGAGCTGCAGCCACTGTGATGGGAGCTTTAACTACATAAGGAGCAGGCTGCAGGCACTTGCAACACAATCCCACTGCACTGGGGACACTACTGGCATGGAGACTCCATGAGTCTGGTGGAAACAAATATTCATGCTTTACCCCCCCCCCATCCCCCCCAGACCTCCTCCCACCTTCTGGCTGGGGGCAGGTGGGTGGGTAGAGATAGGAGGGGACTGAGCAGGCCAGTAAGCAGTTTCCTACCACTGGAGTTCCTGACCTGGCTTCTCTCATGAAGAGCTGTGACATGGAACGGTACACTGAATAAACCCTTTCAGCAAGTTGTTTTGGTCACAGCATTTATCACAGCAACAGAAAGCAAAGTAAGACAGGTCCATGAACGGCTTCCCTTTCCCCATCTGTGAAGTGGGGGAAGAGCTTGGCCTGGGACAGCCAAGATTCATGAAATAAAAATGTGAGTTACGTGAAATCCAGGCAGGGTTGGCAAGATGGCTCAGTGGGAAAAGGCACGCTTTCTGGCAAGCTTGATGGCCAGAGTTTGATCACAGGCGTCACATGGTGGAAGCAGAGAACTCCTGCCTCTTGTTCTCTGACCTCCGCAAGTATATGCCTGCCACCCGCAAAGTAAAAAATAAAACATAATCAAAGTATTTTCAAAACTTTCTAAAGGTAGCTAATGCCCACTGTGTGGTGGCTCTTGTGCATGACATGATTTTAGAGGTATTTGGATGGTTTAAAAATGTTTTTCCCTTATTTTTATGTGCGTGGTGTTTTGTCTATATGGATGTCTGTGCACCTGTGTCTGGCAGAAGAGGGCATCACAAGATCCCCTGGAACTGGAGTTGGAGACTACTGTGAGCTACCATGTGGGTGCTGGCAACTGAACTTTGGGTCCTCTAGACAATCAATCAATGCTCTTAACTATTGAACCATCTCTCCGCCTCCCTTCTTGTTTTGTTTTGAGATAGGGTTTGTCTCGCTGTGTAGCCTTGGATGGCCTGGAATTCTTTGTAGATCAGGCTAGCCTTGAACTCCAAGGGATCCACCTGCTTCTGCCTCCTGAGTGCTGGGATTAAATAAAGTCTTGTGCCACCAGTCTGGTGACCTGGTCCACTCTTACTAGCGCCATATCTAACCCTCACAAGCACCCTTGGGAAGGAACTAGTTTCATCTCCATTTTACAGAGGGGAAAACTGAGGCTCAAGAAGTCAAGAAATTCACCTAAAAGTCAAGCAACCAGCAGCTGGGATTGGAGTACAGTCTGGTCTGGAGGCCACATCATTTTATTGGCCATGCCTGCTCCCATCTCTAGATCTGAGGTGGGGAGCCCCTAAAAGCAGCTGGCAGGGATGTGATCGTTGGGGCCACTTCCCAGCCTCTGTCTCCATGAAGACAGGTGGGTTAGCTGCCGGCCCAGTGCAGAGCATAACCATGTATTGTTGGCTGGCTGTGCTCCTCAGCTGGGGGTGTCACAGCGGGTGACAGGGAGTTAGGATGACCGAACTGGCAACAGGGACAGCATGGAGCTTGTCAGCACTGTAAACAGAGTAATTGGCAGAGGCTCAAAGACCAGGCTAGACGGTACTGAACTACCCCTGAGATGGGGCCAGGGAAGCACACAGAAACAACTGGTAGGCTGCCTCACAAGGACCCTGAGGAGCTAAGGTCCCTGGTCACAGCTCGCCTAATGTGGCACCTGGACTGAAACATCAGACAACTCAAGCCCCAGAGACCCTCGCCAGATGAGAGCCACACACCACCAGCTGTGGAGAGCAGAACCCAAGACTCCAGTGTTCCTTGAGTAAAGAGACGACCAGACGTGACTTCTGTACAGTTTGACATGGCTGGGCATATCAAGGGCTGGCGTGTTGCTCCCCTGAAGACTCACTGTGGTGTTACCATCTCAGCATTGTGTACTCAAGCTTTTAGGAATTCAAATCAATATACAAAAGAGGGTGTTTATGACTTTTATTTTAGTATTTTAATATTGAATATGTGACAAGATTTAATGACCAAATTAGTCATTTACAATTTCAAAGATATCTAAATATAAAATTGCTAAAAATCCAAATACAGAGCAAGCTACAAATAATATTTCTTTTGGGGGAAGACAGGAACGGAAGACATTAGAAAAGGGTGCTCCTGTCAGCTGAAGAGGCACTCACTCAGACGACCCCTCTGCAGAGAAACACAGCTGACTCTGAGATGCTGAGATGACGATTTTAAAATGTTCTAAGCACAGGTTGTAGGAGACATTAGCCTGTGGCCCTGGCCCAAGACAGTATGAAAGGACGCTGCCACAGGAGAGGCCATGGTGAGGTCTGCAGAGGCATCTGGTGTGGCCAGAGGTGGTGTGGTGTCAGAGTGCTGGGTACCTTGCTCCCCTTCCCCCTGAGCCAGCATGGCAGCAGCAGTGTTCAGCTCTCACAGCAGGCACCGGTAAGAGGACAGGAGACAGACTTCAGGCCCAGTGAGGCAGGCTGACTACTTCACACTTGCAGTGAGGAAGTGAGAGAGGCACTCTGGCTCTCAGTACCACCTGGAGACACTGTCACATCCATCTCTCAGGTCACGGGCGCTGACATGTTAGAAGGCCTTAGAAGAGGAAAACCACAGCCTCGGATGGACACACTCGCACGCACGTGCCAGGTCTTCATTCCTAGCTTTAGTAAGATGCTGTTCTCAAGGCAAATGCACCCGTTTAGACAAATGGCACAGTTAAAAGTACTGTCGAAGCCTTAAACATTGCTTCTGAGAGCTCCAGCCACAGCCTTTGTAATCTGCCTGTTTTAAAGAAGATAATATAATCAATCCTCTGCCCCAAAGAATGGTCCATCATACCAACTGTGATAAAGAGTACACCTGTTTATTAAAAGGAAAAAAAAGAAATGTACACTTTTGTTCTTTGTTTGCTGTAAGAAATTTGATCAAGTTGCAAGGAGCTGTCTGGCATGGCTATGTACATCCTTGGTGGGACCGCCTGGCAGTGAGCATGGCTGGGCAGCACACGGCCCCTCCAGGAGATGCTCTGGTTCCTGGGCATTGCTACTGAAAGCCATTGCCAGGTTCCAGCCCAATGGCAGTGTCCCTGGACTGGATGGCACCTCCGCCTCCACAGCTTCCCCTAGAGCCCAGCAGCCCGGTGCTGAGTCCAGGCACTATAGGGTGCATGTGGACTGGGGCACAGGGCCTTGCAGGCAGCCCAGGCTGTGGCAGCAGACTGAGGCCAGCGTCACTGTTGCCCTGCTTTCTTCTCCTTCTGGAAGCTGAAACTTGTACGTCTGTTCAGTTTTCTTTGTTTTTGAGCAAAATAGTCAGCCCGGGCAGTGCTTGCTCGTGATTCCAGAATGTAGTTGACCTAGAAGGCAAGAAGACATGGCTGTCACTTGGCTAGGCAGCACTGGCTGGTCACACAGGGCACAGCATGGGATGGAAGGGAGGCCTGCTGGGACTAGCTGCTTCTGACACTGCAGCCTGGCAAGCCTCGTTTCTCCATAGAGCCAGGAGCCAGTCCCTAAGCTGTGATCCTTGGTGTTGGCTATCTCCCAGAGTGCTTCACACTTCCAGCTTTGGCTATCACATGACAACCCTGGCTTCCACATCTGAAAGATGGAAAGTTGGGGCAACGCTCCCCTCAGACTTCCTCTAATGTCTGCTGCACCCAACTAGTCAGGGCCAAGTAATAAAAGTGAGTCCGAGAGGACTGCTGAGGGTGAGGTCACTGGAAGTCAGGGCGGACTTCATTTGGAGTGTGTACCTTCAGACATGGCTTCCCTCATGGCTCTATACCTTCTGCCTGACTCTCAGGGAAAACACAGTTCCTTCACTCTCACACCTCCCAAAGTCCTGGCTGTAAGCTGTCTTGGGTAGGAGAAGGCAGCTAGAGGCACTGGGGCGGGCCAGCTGCAGACTAAGGTTCCAACAATATCCCTCAAACTTTCAACAGTGGGAGGTACAGGCAGGCGCAGGGGCACAGAAGGCCTGTCTTACTCGGCCACAGCTCTGCCAAGTAACCAGCTGAGAGCCATAAATCAGGATGTAAGCTGGTGAGGGTGATCTGAAACAGCGTGGACAAGGTGTGGGGCAGGCGGGAGGCACTCTCAAGCCTGGGGAACACCATCTCTGGCTCAGCTGACCCAGTGTTTGCAGTGTATTTTTGGCACATTTAATTTGACAAAAGCATTTTAAAATGGTCCTTAACAAGCCAACTATCCTAAATTTATTATCTTCAGTACTTTGTGATAATCACATAGATAATTTTAATGCAAGATTAATGTAATAATCAAAAGATAAAAACGCCCTTTGGTCTGCCATTAGCTGGTTAATATGCTGTGGCTTAAAACGTGCCCGATTTTATGCACTATGGAGGGTTTTACTTTCGATGCACTTTACAGCTTAAGGCATAAAAATATAGGGAGTTTTCATGGTCAATAAAGCCACAGCCTCCATCACTCGATCACAGAAGAACCCAGTGTGAAGAGCCCAACAGTCCCTCTGAGATTCATCTTGGGGCGGTAGAATGAGGGACTGTGTGGATCCAGCATATGGGGCAGGTGGAGGGCAGCCCTGAGTGGGACAGGCCTCCACCGAGGCTCTGCCCATTCTGAGACTTTGGGCCTCCATCTCCTCATCTATAAAATGGGGACAGTGACGACTATACTCTGTAGGGCAGTTGGGAGGGTTAGCTGAGATATGGAACATAAACACTAGATGTAGCTGCCAGTCAGTCTCTACCGAGGGGTCCCTTCATCATCCTACAGAAAGCCTCTGTGATGGCTAAGCTGGCACTAGCCTTTGGCTCTAAATTTCTCCATTTAATTTTGGTCTAAACTCTCAATTTTAGCTCTCATCATGTTACTTGAGTCTGGGATGGACCCTGATTCCTAACAAATTTTGGAGCAGGGATGGATATAGCATGAAGGGAATGGTGGAAAAGCTGGTGTTCAACCCTTTAAAGAAGGTGGGACATGGCACTGAGCCTTTGGTCAGGACTGCTGTCATTAGCTGTGAGGCAGTCAGGTCAGGGATAAAGCCCTCTGAGGCAAATGGTGACGTGATATTTCTACAAACATCCTGAGATGCACACAGACATCTCAGGGGAGGAGGAAGGCCGGGATGAGGTGTTCAGAAAAGCATCTGCTCTGAGTGACTGTTCAGTCCTGTAAAATGACTTCTCTGCACTTGATCCTCCAGTCTCATACTGAAGTCATAAACCCGTGTTTCTGTCATCAATCTGCTGTTGTGAAAAATTATTCTGATGTCAAACACGGGATTATAATTTTACTAGAACCCTTCTCAAGTCTTGAATATTTTAATGCTGGCTATAAAAATAAGTCCAGGCCCTGATGAGGTGGGGATTGGGTTTTTTTTTTTTAACCCACTCTGCAAATACCTGGCACAAGCTCCTTGGAGCATCTTGTGATGCTCTGCCTAGTGACCCTTGACATGCTGGGAGTCAGCAGTCCACAGAGTGGGCACTGTCCTCACCCTGGTCCTCTGGGGCTCTGCTCAGTATGGCCTATGAACTTCCCCATCTGCTTATGCCACCGTGTCTTGTCCTCAACCGTCCTCCCAGAAGGATTTCTTAGGTGGCCATGGGGTGTTTGAACTACAGTAGTCATATAAAGCCAGGGCGTCCTGGGTACTGGCAGCACACATTCCAGAATCTGCCAAACCTATTGTTAAGTTCTGGTTCTGCCAACTTACCAGAATCACCATCCTGGCCAAGTTCCCTTTCCTCTGGGCATTTTGTTCATGTATAAATGGGAACTTTCAAGGGCAGCTCAGCTCCTGTCACTATCACCTGACTGCTCCTGAGAATGGCCTGGGGGGCCGGTGCACCTCATCTCTGTACTTTACACTTGAGCAGCTCCTTGCGGGGGGAGGGGGGGGGCAGGCCACCACACAGGTAGGGAAATTGAAGCCAAGAGGTCTAAGGTGACCGTCTTACTAGCCAGTGGCCTCCTTCTCATTTCTCAGCTCTGCCTCTCCCTTGTTCTAACTGTAGGACTTGCCTTGGGAAAGGAGCACTGCTTTGGAGGAGTCCTGTGAGGCTGTGCCAGCGACTGGTAGCCTGGGTGGCACCTGGTGCTTCAGAGAAGAGGCCAACCTCAGGCAATCCTGTGAGCCTCTGAATCAACAAGGCCCATGAGGTGCCTCCTAGCCTAGCTGCAGTCTCTCAGTAGCCCAGCTTGTTGCCTGGCCCCTGCCTGGGCTGCTGTGAATCTGTCCGTTTACTCGGCAATGTCAGCAGCCTACCTTTACAAGCCCACACAGCAGTTCCTGGACTGTCAGTATCTTGGTGTAGTTTCTATTTTGACTGACTCCCCTGACAAGGTAGAGAGCTCTCTAGGGAAAGAGAAGCAACTGCTGAGGCAGCTGGACTGCTAGCTCAGCACAGGGAAAGGTACCTGGTGAGTGTGCTGAGCCTTAGACCAGGCTAGCCCTGACTGGCATGCTTCAAACATGTTGGGAAAATCACCTTGAGTGATTCAAAACTCTTGCCTCCTCAGCTGGCTCCTGAGCCTCATGGGACCCATGACAGTGGCTGGGGTAAGTAAATGGTGCATAAAAGGAAGAAAGCGTAGAGGAAGGGCCAGGCCTTTGGGGGCTGGAAGGAAGCTGAAGGTCCTGCTGTGGCAGGTGTTGAGCCACTGCTGCACGGCTGCTGTGGTCCTGGCCTGACACTAGTCCAGGGATTACCCCACCCTCCTATCCTGGCCAGAGGCCACACTGAACTCACCTTGAGCACAATTTCACTGACTGTGGCTGCATCAGATTCAAAGTAGAGGTGCTTATAGTCATGACTGCTTAGATACGTGAGCTTAAATACCGCGTGACCTGGAGAGAGGAAAGGTCCTGGTGAGTCACCATGGAGGGTGGGGGCCCCGAGTGTCCTCCCTGACCCAGACTTGAGCAAGAGCACGTGGAGGCTGGATGGCAGTATTCCCTGGGGTGGCTGCATTTCTCATCATGGGGCGGGTCTAAGGTAGACGATGAAGACTCACAGTCCAGGTCCCTTCTGCACAGTGTGGATGCATGTGCCTCAGGAGGCCTTCCTTTCTAACAGTGCTGTTTCTACAGGGTCAGTAGCAGGGCGCTGGCATCCCGAGAGCAGACAGCTGATTCACCCCAAATGATTACAAGTCACTGCACTTAAACTGAAATAAGCGAGCAACGGCAGCCGGCCTTGCCATAGTGCTGGCTCCTACTGGGGCATGGCCTGGTCTGCAGCCCTGCACCGGTGCTGCTCCTAAAGGAAGCCATGGAAGTGGGTGGCAGGGGTGCCGCTGTGCAGACGGCAGCATGCAGCGCCTCACAATGCCAAGGACTTGGATTCTAAGTCTTCCCCACTCCCTTCTGTTAATGACTTCACTTCTCAGACTGCAGCTTGGTCTAGCCTCATGACACCTCGTGCTCAGCCTGTGTTGCTGTCTGGCCTGTTCCACCATGACCGGCATAGGAAAGCCCTCTTGATGCCTCCATGATGTCCTTCCTGTGTGGCCTATCCACTGAACGTGGCTGTCTTAGCTGTTTCTTGTTTTGCCTGCCTGCAGCTGTGTCTATAATACTGTCTGTACTTGACGGGATACACATGCCAGACAGGTCCCCAATTCTAAATGTCAGTATGTGTGACCTTTACATGGACAGGCTAAGAGGAAGCTCTCTGGGGTTCCTGGCCTCAGCCCTCCCCAGTTAATTTACATATGGCTTACCGTGAGAATTTCCAAACCCAGGGCCCTTCCAAGGTCTTTTTTTTTTTTTTCCCAACTGTCTTGAAGACAGTTTCCAATAATGTCAGCCAAAGGTGCCCTGACGGTAAGGTCCTGCTCATGCCTAGACTAAGAGCTCTGAATCCCCTAGTCCCCTAGCCCAAAGGCCCTCCTTCCTCTTAGCTTCATGAGGCCAACAAGCACCTATTAGGCCTCCGCATCCGCTGTCCTTTTAATTGAAGCTGCGGCTGGTCACGTTACTAATTAATAATATGTCACCCACATTACTGTAAGTTCCCCTCCTTCCCGGAGAAATCTTCTGGGGACTTTATTTACAGTAGCTAATTTTTCAGATCTCCAAAAATAAACTGATATATGTTGTACATTTGTGGCCAGAAAAGTTGAGCTGCTGGTATTTTATCCTGGAAACATCATTACAATATACTAATTGGGACTATAAATCCTATATTGAAAAAAAAACCAGCTAATAATTTCTTTAAAAAAAAACCCCACTTTCAGTCACTTGACAAATTAAGCTTGATTTAAAATTGTGGCTCTAAAATGTTAGAATTCTTGACTGGAAACTAATCATTTCATTAATGTATAAATTGCTTGTTTCTGATAGGGAAGTGAATTCTCAATGCTCTCTCGCTCCATGCTGGAGTCTTTCTTAGCGACGTCATCTTGTGGAAGAACAATGAGGAGACATTTGTTGGCCATGCTGTGACCAAGCAGAGCTATCTATGAAGGACACAGGGCTGTGAAGGACAAAGAGACATTCCCCTAGGAGGCCTTACTGTGGACACCTGGCCATGACACAGACACCATGGCCTGGAGCTAGAAAGAACCAGAAGGTTTAGAGAGGCCTGCAGACCTAAGGCTTCGGGGTTCACTGACCACTCTGAGAAGTGATCTCATGCACCGTCTACACCACCTGCTTCCACCTGTCACTGACAAACCCTTGAGATGCGCCTGGTGTGGTTTACTGAGAAGCTGATGCTATTTCCATCCTGCAGATTTGGCAGAGTCAAATCTACACAGCACACGTGCACAGGCCTTGACACTTGGGAGTGCAGTACCATGGGACTTAGCAACTGTGGGCCCACAGAGGGGAAGCTTGGGGCTCATCTGCATAGGAGCTGGGTATAAAAACTAGGAGGGCCAGAGGACCACTGACCCCTGCATCCCCACACTGCTTTTTGCTGTTCTTGGAGCATGTGTCCCTTGCCCATCCTCAGTTCTTGCCCCAGTGCCCAGCTAGGGTGAGAAGCACGTGGGAACGATGCAAGGGCCACTTTCCTGTGCCTACCTGCTTGCCATTGGCAGTGACAGGAGTCACCCCACTAAGGAGAACCCCTAGAGATGACTCTGACCATAGTGTTGTGTGTGCTTGAGAAATCCCAGACTTGAGCTTCCATCTGAAACTAGTGTAAGGCTGGTGGAGAGCCACAGCAGGCAGCCTGAGCCACAGGCACAGGCACAGCAGCCATATTTTTAACCTATGCTGGACTACCGGACAAGGGGATGATTTATCCCAAGCAGTTTTGCCTCTGCTGGCTCAGATTCTACCAGAGGACAGGTTAGGGGAAGGGACAAGAAAATGGATGAGGACCAATGTCACATGTGTTGGGGGGGGTCCTAGCTACAGGGTGCTGCCATGGAAACATGGAGGTGAGGTGACTTGCTTGGTAGGGGGAAAGCCCTTCGGGGCAGTTTTATGGAGGACAAAGGATGCTGGGTAAGGAAGATACAAGGTGCTGGCAAACTGGCTCTGAAGGAAGCCAGAGCAGACAAAGTTCATGGTTGGTAGACAGGGACTGGCAATGCCTGGATGTACCAGCTAATGAGGCAGACAGTGGGTCTCAGACAGGGCAGTGACATACATAGATACATTGTACTTTGGGGTGCTTCCCTAGGGTTCCCCAGAGTCCAGGGGCAGAGAAACCAGTTGCAACAGTGACTGTGTGGCTGTACATTTGGCACTGAGCTGAAGACAGGCAGAAAGGATGTTGACTTAAGAGAAGGCCATGGTGGACAGGCCTAGACATCAGTGAATAAACAGAACTCACATTTGATAATGCCATCTAGTTCCAATCATGTGTGTATATCCTAAGCGTGACACATTAACTGACATGAATCTGTCAATGAAATGTGAGGAGCATATGCAATATGGTGAACTTTCACCAGTGGGGAACACAAAGAAATCACCGGCTTCAGAGCCTGGACTGAGGACTCTGCCATACATAGCACCTCAAGGCTCATCTTGAGCAAGGGAGGAAGCGGCACCAAATGACAGTGGGAGCCCACAGGCATGTGTCTTAGGGACCAGTGGGCAGGTGACCCTTGAACATTCCAAGAAAATCACCAGTTTTCATAGAAAGGGGCAAGTCACAGGCACACTCTATCTCTGTAAAAAATGTCAGCTGAGGGAAAACTATGCATGGGAACCTAACATTAGCTCACGCTGTCAAGTTCCGTTTGGGAATTAGGTGCCCAGGAGATGGATGTGGACTGCAATGTCCAGGAGCCCAGGAACCTGTGGTCTCATATTATCACACAGAGACACAGTCCCTGCTTGGAACCACCTATATAGAGAAGGGGCTCAGTGGGGGCACATTCATTATTTGAAGGTGTTGTTTTTAGTTGGGCTTTCTCTGAGCCAGTTTGCTTGTACATGGCCATAGGAATAAAAAGCAGCATAATGGGGTAAATGCGGCATCTAGGCATAGGTCACACGCTCAGGGGAGCTACTGAGACTATACATGTTTCTGAATGTTGAAATGAAAATCTGCATATGTAAATGTGTCTTTATATTTACATATTTTAAAGAGTAAACCAGAGAAGATGGAATATAGCCATAAGAGGGCTAATTACAACCCAAATGTCAGAAGTAGACACTGAGCCTTTCTGATGTAATCTGCCTTCTGGATTCTAGTTTCACCAAGACAAGGCTGCCAGGGGACAGAGACTCAGACCCTGCTGTGGGGGAGGTGCTGAGTGGGAGGGGGTCTCTGCTGACACACCTGGCAGTACCAACAGGGTGACCCTGGCATCAGCCCAGTCATTTCTGCCTAAAATTCCTGGTGCTATACTTGACAAGAACATCAAAATGAGCGGAAGTCTCTTTCATTTCTTTTCAATTACTAGAACTATAAAAACATTAGAAATTGCTCAAAATTCACAAGACAAAGGAAGACCCTCCACACTTCACCACCTACCTCAGGAACAGCACTGACACCCATGTAGTTTTTCTGGTTGGCTTGTTGTTTTTCTGAGCAGGGTTCTCTGTGTAGCCCTGGCTGTCCTGGAACTCACTCTGTAGGCCTGGCTCCAGGCCGGCCTTCATCTCAGAGAGCTGCCTGTTTTGTCTCCCAAGTGTTGGGATTACAGGCCTGTGTCACCACTGCCTGGCTAGTTGAAGGTTTTTGTTGCTGACACACACACACACACACACACCCCTCTTATTATGTATACACGGTTCTGACTGCATGTACACTTGCATAACAGAAGAGGGCACCAGATCTCATTGTAGATGGTTGTGAGCCACCATGTGGTTGCTGGGAATTGAACTCAGGATCTCTGGAAGAACAGCCAATGTTCTTAACCTCTGAGCAATCTCTTCAGCCCCCTTATTTTTTATTTTATTTGGTTTCTTTTTTGGGGAGGGGAGAGGAAGGTTTCTCTGTGTAGCCCTAGCTATCCTAGACTCACTTTGTAGACCAGGATGTCCTGGAACTCATAGGGATCTACCTGCCTATGCCTCCCAAGTGCTGGGATCAAAGGTGTGTGCCACCAAGCCTGGCATTGATTTTTAAAAATTATTTATTTTTCCTAAGACAGAGTTTCTTTGTGTAGCCCTGGCTGTTCTAGACTCACCTTATAGACCAGGCTGTCCTCAAGCTCACAGAGATTTCCCTGCTTCTGCCTCCCAAGTGCTGGGATTAAAGGAACCCTTTTCTATAAGGGTTCCTCTGCAATGGGCATCCTGGCTGTTGTGCACAGAGCAGCACCAAACATGGGTGTGCATGTTTCTCGGGGGTATGCTGGCACAGAATTCTCTGTGTGTATGTTCACCTTGCCTGGGTTTGTAACATCACAGACTTTGGAAAATACTGGTTCCCTGTGTTGTGCAGACTCCCAATGTTGAGGCATGTCCTTATACAGCATTACAGTCATGTTTTAGCACCATCAACTACATTAGAAAAGTCTTGAAGCAACGAGAAGCCAAGTTTCCAGAGATAGATACAAGTTTTCAAAAATTATAATTTTGATTTGAGGCAGTTTGACTTTCATTACTGGGATACTGCACAGCTGCTTCTTTCTACCTGAACTAGCAGGTTCACTTACTTTGCTTTTGGAAAATGGCTGACAAAGGCTCAGGTTTGGAGAATCAGTTTATTAGGTTTTCCTTTAAGTAAAAATGGTGTCCCACTGTCAGGAGTGGTGGCAGAGATGGGCAGATCTTTGTGAGTTCGAGGCCAGCCTGATCTACAGAGCAAGTTCCAGAACAGCCAGGACTATTAAACAGAGAAGCCATGACTCAAAACAAAACAAAACACCCCAAAATGGCCAGTTCAGCTAGCACCTAAACAGCGGGACAAGTGCTTTTCCTTGGGGCAGGTGTGCTACTCACAGGCACAATGTCTGTCTGCATGGCCTTCAGGACAGGAACTAAGAATCGTGGTCAGGTGCAACACTAGCCTAGAGAGTGTAAGGTTCTGTGCTTAATCCCCAGCAACACACACACACACACACACAAAATCAACCAACCAAACAAGTAACGGTTCACGAGGCCTCCGAATGACTTTCCTCATGTCTACACTTTCAATACATATTATATACAGGACAGCTCAATAGCCGAGCATGGCTGGAACTTTGCTCTTGGCTTCCCGAGAAGCACAGAAGCAGGAATCACATTCAGTATCTAGAAATGCCCCTCCGGAGTGGCCTGCCTGGGACAGCTTGAGCTCA
This sequence comes from Acomys percivali, assembly GCA_907169655.1. Lineage (NCBI taxonomy): Eukaryota > Metazoa > Chordata > Mammalia > Rodentia > Muridae > Acomys > Acomys percivali. The sequence continues at coordinate 11,364,030 of OU015750.1, read as the reverse complement.
TGGCCTCTAGAGGCTCATCACCAGTGGCAAACCTCCTTCTGACACAGCTTGCTAGATACTGTGCAAAACGCTTCTTTCTACTGTAAGCACTAAAATCCCTTATCATGTCCCTTTTCCCCAGTAAGAGGAAAGGAAACCTTTAAAAATATGTGTGCGCACGCATGCACCTGTCCATGCTTGATGTGGAGGCCAGAGGGCACCAGGTCTCTGTCTTACTCCCTTGAAACAGTGCCTCTCAATGAATCTGGAGCTAGGCTGGCTGCCAGCAAGCCTAACAGACCCGACTCCACCTCCCACAGTGCTGGTACAGGTGCACACGCAGTCATACACTCTTACACATTAAGCCCTTCCCCCACCGAGAAATGACTATTTCATCATGTTCGTATGTAGAAGTGCCGAGTAGCATGATTTTCTCAAGACTATACAAGGCTCTATGCCTTGCCACAAAACTGTTTCATACTCTGTGCTTATTCTTGCTTCTTTTGCCCCACCCCTCCCTTGGATTTTTGGGACATCCTCATGGAGTCCGGCGTAGTGCCCGATTCACTATGCAATCAAAGATGGCAACGAATTCCTGTTTCTCCTGTGTCCAGTGCTGGCCTTGGCACTTGAGCTACCACGCTGGGCTTACTTTTTGCCTTCCTCCACTTTCAGATTTGATTTTATTTTGTGATCAACTCTTGACAGCTAGCCCCAAGTCCACACCCTTATTATTTAACTAGTTACTATCTCTTCTATTCTAACTTCCTGAACTTAACAAGCTTTAGAGGAATGTCCAGGAACTCAAGCAGAATTGAAATTTGTTAGAAAAGAACTCGGTAGAGCTGTTGTTCTCAGCCTTCCTCATGCTGCGGCTCTTTAATACAGTTCCTCACGTTGTGATCTTAGCCATGTTATTTTTGCTGTAACTTTATTACTGTAATTTTGCTACTGTTAAGAGTCATAATGTGCTTTGTGTGGTGTCGCATACCTTTAATCCCAGCACTGAGGAGGCAGAGACAGGTGGATCTCTGGGAGTTCGAAGCCAGCCTGGTCTACAGAGTGAGTCCAAGTCAGCCAGGGCTGTTACACAGAAACCTGTCTCCACAAAACAAAAGAAAAAGTCATGATGCAATAGTTTTGATGATAGAGGTTTGTCAAAGGGCCACAGCCCATAGGTTGAGAACCACTGGGTCACAGTTAGGGCTAGACTTTCATGGGAAGGGACAGATACCTTAGTGCCTTGGCTGTGTCAGTAGCAAAGGCAGGACACAACCTTTGCTCATATTTCTGTGTAGCCCCAGGCCACTCACCTCCAGGATGGAAATGTTTATCTGCTAGTTTGTCACAAGATGAAGTCCAACAAACCCAGGGCTCTATAATGAGTGTAGATGCAACCCAGAGTTGCTGCTAAGTTAGGTGACACATGGGAAGCTCAGAGCACTGCCTAATGGATGAAGGAGTCCCTTTGTCTACTTACTTTCATCTTTTGAGACAAATAAACTTTTTATATAAAGAGCCAGAGGGCAGATATTTCAGGTTTTGTGGCAAAATTAAAAATATACCAGAACACAGAAAAACGTTTCACCTTTTCCCCACAAAATTCAATATATATTAGTGGAATATATCTGGCTGACTTTTGAAGGGATATAGCAAGAAAGGATGAAGGTTTTCCCCTTGGGGAGATAATTCACCCAACTACCATTTAAATTAGTGTTCCCCATCATTAACTCACACCATCACCATCACCATGTTTATCTCAGACTGCTGAAGACAGGTGGCAGGCTGGACTCGGCCTGTGCCTCCTCCCCTCCTTCAAGGCCTTGCTCCCTTCCCTCTACTTGGTTCATTGGATTCAGGTGTCATCCATGGGCAGCGGCTTGAGGGCTTCTCTGTGGAGCTGAATTCTATCTGCAGTTTTCCTCCCCAGCCCTCAACACTTCTTCGTGGTGGTTTGGTGGTGACAAACTCTTCACTTTCTTACGGTCTGGAACGTCTATCAAACCCTCATCTGAGGACCATTTGGGAGAATCCAGACTTCAGTGAGTAGAGCTGCCGCTTCATTGTCTGCTGGCGGGAAGTCGGCTACCATTCCTATCCTGCTTCTGCAATGTGCACAGCTGTTTTCTTTGGCTGCTTTTCGAATTTTCCTCTTTATCACTGGGTCTCAGCAATTTGATTGTGATGTGATGTGACTTGATGTGGTTTTCTTTATATTTACCCTGCTTAGTCATTGCTGGGCTTCTAAGGTTGGTCGTTGATTTTTTTTTTTGTTGTTTTTTTTTTTTTTTTGGTGGTTGATATTTTAAATGAGGTCCCGAGCAGTGTTTTGTTCCCTGATAGTGCAGCTACAGAGCTGCCAGGTGTGATGGGAGCTGCTGGCCTCTGCTCTCACCACTGGCTTTAGTCTGCACAGTTCCCATTGCTGTCTTACAGCTCACTCACTGTGGGAGGCGGATTCTGAACTGGCCCGATGATGCCATCTCCTGATTCTCATGGCTTTATGTAACCCCTTGCTGTTTATGGGATGGCCTTGTGGTTTGATTCTAATAACCAGTAATAGGAAATACTGTAGGGATGGCATTCTGTGTTAGGGCATATGAAGCTAGGGCTCCTTGCTAGCATTCTCTTTGATGGTCATCTAGTTAGTTTCTCTATTGTGATGGTTATATGACATAGAACTAAAAGCATTTTCCAAGACTTGAATTCTAGCCAGAGACTAGTGAATGTGAGAGCAGATGCTATGACATCTTTTCTTCCTTCTCCTCCATACCCCTTTCCCTCCTCTTTCCTCACCGCCACCCCCATTATGAACAGGGTCTTACAGTGTAGCCCAGGGTGGTCTCAACTTGAGCTTGTGAGTGCTGACATCATAGGCAGGTAATACCACACTTTGTACCTGGCTGACACCTTGACTGTAGCCTCAAAGAGTCCCTGAGCAAGAAGACCAAGCCAAGCTATGCTAGATTCCCCACCCACCAACCTATAAAATAGTAAATATAGTTGCCGCTTTAAGCCACTAAAGTTTAATTTGTTATGTGGTAATAGAGAACACACACACCAATGCTTTCTTATCTCCTTTATTTCTTCCATTAATGAATGTTTCGACTTAAGAATTATTACTCAGCTCTGAAGTTTTCATTTTGTTCTTTCCCTTATTTACATTTTTTCTCTTTTGGGAGTGTAGATTTATCTTCATTTTAAGTTTTTGATTGTATTTTTAAAAACACTCATCTTATTTTAAATTATGGGTGTGTGTGTATCTGTGTGTGGGTTTGTGCCCGTGAGTGCAGGTGTCTGTGGAGGTCGGAGGCAGCACATCCATGGGACTGGAGTTCCGGAGGTTATTCACTTCTTGACACGGGTGCTGGGAAGTGAGCTCAGAGCCTACAAGGGCAGCAAGCTCTTAACTGCTGAGCCACCTCTCTAGCCCCTTTGGACATATTTTAAATAGCTGTTATGAAGCATGCCCATCTGCTAGTTCAGCCATACCTGCCATTTCTGGCTTTATTTTCATTGACCGATTTTCTTCCTGCTACAGTAGACATTTCCTGCTTCTACGCTTGTCTTCTCAGACAGAGTCTTATTATATAGCCCAGACTGGCCCCAAACTTGCTTTCCTTCTGCTCAGCCTCCTGCGTGCTAGAACTACAGGCCGGCGCCACCATGCCCAGCTCTGTGCATCTGAACTTCCAGCTGAACTCTGGATACTGCAGATGAGGCTCTGCTGTGAGCACCATGCTTCAGAGCTTACTGGTCTCTGTTCAGGTGGTGGCTGACATAGTTGTACATCAGTTTGGTCCTTTCAAAGCACCTTTCCTAAAATGTTATTTTTCCCCCTGAGCTGAGGCTTAAACCCTGGGTCTTGTATGTGTGATGGGTGCTTCCCTCACTTCTACTGCTGTAAAGAGATTCCATAACCAAAGCAAATCCTGTCAAAGAAAACGTTTAATTCAAGGCTTGCTCACAGTTTCAGAGACTTTCTCCATTATCATCATGGAAGGGAGCATGGTGGACACAGACAGACATGGTGTTGGAGAAGTAGCTCAGAGTTCTATATCCTGACCTGCAGGAAGCAGGAAGAGGGAAAATTGGGTCTGGCTTGTGCTTTTGAAATCTCAAGGCCCACCTCCTGTGACACACTTCTTCCAACAAGGCTACACGTCAGAACCCTTCTCAAACACTGCTATTCTCTGATGACTCAGCATTCAAATATATGAGCCTATGAGAACCATTCTTATGCTAACATTAAACTCTGTCCCCAAATTCAAGGTTCCTTTTCAAGCTTTGTTTTCTGAGCTTTACTTGGTAGGGCAGCAGTCTCTCTAGGGCAAGTGGACCCCAGGGCAAGTCCTGGCCTTTCCAGAGCCATCACTGAGTGCCCTGCATGTGCCACCATTTACTGGCAGGTGACAGCCCAGACAGACAGAGCGCTTCCCCAAAGTGGTGCCTTCTGCCTTCTCCTGCAAGGACTAGCTACAGCAGCCCTCCAGCTCTCAGGTCTTCCCAGGGAGCCTCACTGCACTCACCCTGCTCTCAGGGATCAGGGGCTGCTGTTTCCTAATATCTCTCACAGGAGTTTAAAACATCCTGTCCAGTTTTCCAGTCGTTTATGGTAAAAACTAATTTGCTAGCTCATCTTCATACTGCACACAGGAACCTCAGAGGCAATATGTTTTGTTCTAATGCAGGTACAGCTACTTGTTTCATGTCTATAAAGGACACTTTACAATCTAAGTATTTCGTATATGGTGTTCCGATTTTATGGAATTCCGTATTTATTTATGGAATTTAGTATTATGGACTGGGCATGATCCATGGCTGAGGCGTATAATCCCAGTTCTCAGAACAAGGCAGGAAGACTCCCTTGAGTTCAAGGTGGCCTGAGCTACACAGTGAGTTCTAGGCCAGCCTGGCCCCCAAGAACAAGTGAGATTCAAAAGGTGGGGTGTGGTGGCACATGCCCTTGATCCACTGCTCTGCAGGCAGAAGCAGGCAGATTTCTGAGTTTGAGGCATGGGTTAGATGAGGGATTAAGAGTTAGACAAATCTCCTGACAGGCAGAATGATGGTAGGTAATAAAGATGCTGAACTTCCAAGACTGGCTGGCTTTTCCCTCACCCTGCCCCCACCCTCGACCCAAGACAAAAGCCTGACAGCTTAAAGCAAAAGGCTAGTGGGCCTTTTCTGCCAGTAGGCCTCGTGCTGATGGACTGGCTCAAAAAGTTCCAAGATCAGGACATGTCTGCACACAGCTGTGGGCCAATCAGCCATCCAGTCTTCCTTCAAACAGAGTAAGCCTGAGTTAGGGGAGGAAAACCCTTCAAGGACTTAAAACCACTCAGCCCTCAAGGAGAGGCCCAGCTTCAGGTCTTCAGAGCTGTTCTTGTGCCTCCTGTGTATGTTTCCTCACTTCTAATAAAAGCCTCTCCTTACCAGCTGATTCTGCCTGCTGTGTCTGAGATTTCCTCTGCTGCTACCTGTTGTACTGGAGATTTTCCCTGCCTTTTATTTCTTTAACAGGTAGAGAAAACAGGCCTGATCAAGACAGTAACATACATACAGAGCTCCCGGGACAACCAACCTACACATGAGACCCTGTCTCAAAAACAGCAAGATATAAACCACAACAAAACAAGACAGAACACAAAAACCAACAGAAGACCCGCCCCCAAACTTAAAATAAAGAAAACACAGTCAGGAGCTTGGTAGAAGCAGAAGAAAGCAGACTGCCCAGTGTATTGTTTTTTCACAGCATCAGTCCCTGCTCTACCCTGCCTTCTTGTTTCGTCTTGTGTTAATAATTAAGAAAGGATGAGTTTGAGGAGAATGATAATAAAAAAATCTAGGAAATGCAAATGTATGCAAATTTCCTATTCTACCTTGATAACTGATTTGTTATGATGTGCCCATAAAACCCGAGTCAACCATCCAGTGAAAGCTCAGACACAAGAAGGTGGCTTCTCCATGACAGTGTGCCCACTCCACTAAGAAACAGCAGCACCAGCTAGTGCTAGTGCACTCTTCACTTCCTTCTGGTGCAGTGCAAGTGAAGACTGTGTGAAAGCCGACTGCCTCGGCAGCACTCATCCTCACAACATAGACGTCACGCTGCCCTGTGGGCCACCTCTGCAGTCACTGGTGTCTTTACCAGCCAGCTTGGCTCTTAGGACAACCTCTTGCCTTCTGCCTTTACCCCTCCAAAGGCCAGGCAGTACAGAAACAAGCATGTGGCCCCACTTAACCACACACCAAGGTTAAACAGCAGTTGACTGCTTTAGATCCCTTGTTAACACAACCTTCACGGTTCCCATGTTTCCAAGGCCTTTTGCAGAAGACACACACCTGCACAACTGCTCCTGGCTGATTCTGAAGTGGTGAACTGTGACTACAGTGGGGCCAAGGGCTTCTGGGAGATGCAGGTAGGAGCATAATGGTACCAGTCAGGTGTCAGCCCACAGCAGAGGGCAGTGGATGGGACACATGTTGAGAAGCTGAGCTCTCAGGGCCTGTCTAATGCCTGCCGGCTCCCAAGAACTGCTCCAAAATGTGGCAATGGCTGTTTAAAAGCGTTACAGTTTAGGTTACAGGTTACTAAATTGGTCAGAGAGCCTAAGGCCTGGAGGTGGCCACTGACCACACAAAGTCCCATGCGCACAGCTTTTTTCTACCTTTATCCTGAGCCACATTGAATCTTTCTCTCCCACACTTTTGGAGAAATTGAGGCAGTCCCCCAGTTGCTTAAGCCCATCTTCCTGGGTTCCCCGGTTTGGGAAGGAGATGGTAAATAAATCCAGGCGCACTCAGCAGCACTCTGCAGGCGCTCGCCTCCTTCACTGAACATGCACCTCATCAATCACACTATTGTCTGCTTGAAAGGCGAGCCTTGTAAATGTCATATCCACTCAGGCCCAAGGAGAGGCGCATCCAAATGCAGCAAGGAGTTTTAATTGGATAGTGTAATTAAACTAAAAAACCCCAGCAGACTCTCTCTGACAGGCTAGATGAAGACCCCTTTTAATAGGGCTGGGGAACATATCTGTTAAGAGGACAGGCACCCTGCTTCTGACTGTGCTCCGGAGCACTCTTAGGAAAAGGCAATCCAATAACTGGGGCATTTAATTCAGGAGAGTCCGTTGTTCTGCCATCAGATGGTACTTGCCGTATTTGAGCTAGAACTTACTTAGGAAGTGAGTCCATGTCAGAGACACAAAACAAAACAACAACAACAAAAACAGCACAACACTGCTGGACTCCTAACGGGTGAGGCCAGATCTCCTAGGAGTCAACAGGGCCTGAGGGTAGGCTGCGGGCAACTAGGGCATAAACACAGGTGTCTTGCCCGGCAGCACGGCCATGGACACCACCCACCTCACCCATTTCTCTTACACACGTCACAGGAGCACCTACAGGATGACAAGCATCCCAGGTACGTGCTCCTTCAGGAGCTGAGCTAGGTGCCTGTCATGTTGGAGAAGTGTGGACATGTGTGGTCTCGGCTGGAGCTGTCCTGTCAGACAGGGAGAAAAGTGAGTGGGTGCTCAGCAGCTTTGCTGCCTGGGCTGGGCCACGACAAGTGACTTTAGTTTTTAAAAATCTGATCCCTCTGTCACCTGTCCTGCTTGGCTTTACTGGGAAGGGGGCAGGGGATGCCACACAATCAGAAATGAGACCCTGCATATGACAGTCAGTGAGGACACAAGAAGATAGATGTCTCACAGGTAACCCACGCTGATTACTTTCAGATGGAATGCCAGTGTCCCAGAAGGTCAGAGAGCCCAGTGCTGGGTCTAGAGTCCCTCTGAACTAGGGCTGCGGCGGGTACAGAGGTGGGATTCCGGAGCTCCTTCCAGAGCGGTCTAAAGCCAGCCAGTTGCTTCGTGTTTTTTACACAGACCTCAAAGTCAGCAGCCCAAGTGCTCAGGTGGATTCTTCTGTTCTGAGGATGGTGATGACTTTGCTTCATCGCTGCTTTTACTCCTCATGAAGTCTGCCTGGAGCTCTGTCTGCAAACCTTTGAATGTTCTTAATACTGGTCTTTCTCTTTAGGTTGATAAACCCATTAAGATCATGTAAGTGAACACATATAATCTGTGAAAACTGGATACTGAATAAAGCATCAAATACTTTTAGGTTTAAATGAAAACTACATAAAAGCATTTCAGCCATCAATTTGGCTATCACTTCTAGCCAGTATGAATTCTGCTGGAAAAGCTATTTTCGTGCAGATGTGGAATTCAATGGGAAAGACTGACTCGTGTACCAACATCAATCAAAATGTCGACTTCCCTGGCAGCTCTCAACAGTAAGGCAGGTTCAAAGGTCACAGGATAAAGAAAAAGCCAAGCTCTGGTTCAGTTCTAATATCTCCTCGGTAGAAGTCTTGCAAAAGTACCCCTTCTGCATTAGCCTGGCTTTCATTAATCTTCTTGCCATCTTCTTTAACTAGTCATGCAGAACCGCTCGATAGCAAGGCGTATAATGGGGAAGGCCCTGTGCCTATTACCGCGTTAACATTCTCTTAAGCCCAGTGCAACAATGGAACGGGAGGCAGAGGAGAGCAGGACGCAGGGTGAGGCTTGGCAATTCAATCACAGCCTGGCTTACCTATGTACTCTGACCCACAAGACACAAGGGGCCTTTGTGTCTAACTGGCTTGGCCATTAAGGCCGCTCAAGATCACAACAAAGCTAATCTTTTCCATTTAAGCTAAATCAATGTGGACAAATCATTATTCAGTAGCTTTAATTTAATTAGTAAATTAAATACACTACTTTACAGATCTTGTCAAGTACTTATGAAAAGAAAGAGTCATTTAAATGAGAGGTCACCAATAAGCCTAGCTCATTTAGCTCCTGGCCTTAAGTGAATCTCGCGTCTGATATCCAGGGGGTCTACTTCCTAGAGTCATGGCTGTGGTTAACTCCCAACCCTAGACAATTCCTATTTTGGGTCCAAACAGTTTTGAACAAAAAGCAAAGCATAACAAAACACCTCCCACCAATATAACCACAGCAGCAGCAGAATCTGATTTTCTTTAAATTATGCTATTGTAGGAAACGTAATCAGGTTACCTCCATTCTGCTGCTTCCTTAAGATTGTGTGTATCTCTACTTAATTGAGACACAGAGCGCTTCTCAGCTATAAAGATGACAGCTACTTTATTAAGGTCTAAATCTGATTTCTTAATGATGACTGCTTCCTTTAAGGACCCGGAACCTATGTAAGCTTCTCTTGACGAGGCCAGACCTGCTGTGATGGACACACAGCCTGCACAAGAGCCTTCCTTGGCACAGAAAGGCCCTGGTTCTGTTCAGCACTAAAACAGAATCTGGTACTTTTTAAGAAGTCAACCATCCATAGCCCATGTCTAGCCAGGATCTGCTAAGAGACATTAAAATTCACTTAAAAAAAAAAAAAAAAAAAAGACGTGTGTTGGAACCCTTCAAAATTGCAAAAGAAACTCTAAAGAGTTGCAAGCCAGACTAAAAGAACACTGATTTGAATAAAGACATGGCTTTCCCTCCCCTTATTCTTAATTTTCATGGCTCCCATGAAGATTTTCTAAATTCTGCTTAGAGTCTGTATTTATCCGTGCAGTTTTTTTTTAAAGGTTGTATCTATTTAGTCATTAAGTTCCAGGTCCTTAAACACTTACAGGGACAGAGTGATAAATCTCTCTACACACTGGCCTAAGAGGGAGAAGCAGGGTGCAGGAGCGCACCGAGCTGGAGCTGCTGCTGGAGCCTAGCCGAGCTGATCCCACAGTCTAATTTTGAGTTTCACCTGTGCTAACGCTCATCACTTTGCCACGTCAGCTCTTCACACGCTTTTGGTGTGTGGCATCAATTAAACCTGAGTTGTGTTTCTCATGACGACCAAATGAATGGTATGACAGCGGCTTTCTTCAGAAGCCCTGCAAAATGGCCACATTCGAAGGGTTTAAAACATTTCTCTTCTGTTCAAAATCCTGACAAACATGTCTCAAGCAAGAGTGCAGGGACAGCTTCATTATGCTCCCACACTTACTGCCTTTTGTGAGGCGGGCTGCTTAGTAACACGTCTGCTGTTTCCACAACTAAATTACTCCAGTTGGTCACACGTTCCAGTCTTTGGGAGACACTTGTGTTATGAGAGATAAAAACATGAAAGAGAATATATTGCAGAAATCAAAACCTTATCTACTTCTAGACTCCTTCCCTTTGCCATAATTCATTCAAGAAGCCCTAAGAATAATTTTTGATGTAAACTCAGCTACAAACATACATCACTATGCTGATAAAAATCACAGGCTAAACTTATGAAATATAGTGACTTTCATTTCTTTAGTGCTGCTAAAATAACTTTTTTTTCTAAGGTTCAACAGACATAAAAGATAAAAAGGGTTACCATTAATCCTTTAGAAAACAAAAAGGAGGAAAGAAAGAAAGAAAGAAAGAAAGAAAGAAAGAAAGAAAGAAAGAAAGGAGAGAAGGCAGCAGCTCCATAAATTAACCCCGTGGAGTGCGGAGGCCCTGAGGAGGGGCTTTTTAGATCCAGCCGCTGAATTAATTAGTGAAGATACAGTGTCATCTGACTCACTCATGAACACCCTGTGTGGGCGTTGCTCTCTCAGTCCTGGCTCACTCAGCTCAGCAAACATTTACTGCAGACAACTGCAGGGACTGCTGGCCAACCAGCCCAGTGGGGACTGGGATTGGGGACATGGAGGACCCTAAAAAGATAGTGCAGCACACTGAATGTGTGCAGGTCTGTATAAAGTCCTGGAACAATGACTGGAGATGAGTGGAATGGACGAGGCCAGTGACAATAGCCATACACTAGAGGCAGGGCCCGGCAGAAGCACAGAACCTAGTGTGTGAATGCACCTCACAGGCTGAGGTCTAGATGGGAAGATGGGAAATTCTGGCCTGTAAGGCCCAAGTGATCAGTGGCTTTCAATGCCAATGAAGGCTGTGCCAAGGAATCAGAACTTTGTTTTGCAAGCCTATAATTTTAAACACTTAAAAAGAGGTTTACTGTATTTGTGTTATCTGTGTATGTGCACATAGTGCACATAGAAGAAGGTGTCAGATGCCTTCCAATATTACTCTCTCTGCCTATCAGTTTGAGACAAGGTCTTTCCTTGGATGTGGGGTTCATTTTTTTTCTTCAGCTGGGCTAGAAGCCACTAAACCCCAGCAACCCTCTGCCTCCTCCCCTGCCTGGGAGCAGGGGTTACAGGTATGCATGTAATAGAATGCCTTCTCTTCCTATTTTTAAAAGCAAAATGACAATAAAAACAAATTTAAAAAGAAAAAAACCACCCCAAAGTAGTTTCACCTGTGAACTTCTTAAACTTGGACTTCCCAAATACCATTCCCATAACTTGACAGGCTCAGGCCCTGTGTAACTTTTGAGTTCAGAGAATGCGGCTTGAGAAGCACTGCTTCAGAGTACTGGACACTGTTCTCTTTAGCCACAGCGGGACAAGGACCCCCAACGCCCTGCTGGGATCTCCAAGAGCTATGTACCTGGTTTGCACTTGAACACAGATGTGCAGCAATTACTGTGACTGACTGATCCCATGAGCCAATGGGACGTGGGTGGCTATGACCCTTTCCTTCCTTCCCAGAGAACTGCTGGGCATGTGGCATTGGCACCTTTTCAGTGCCTGGATTATAGCCTTCCTAGGCACAGCAAGTGTCTGTGAATGAAAAACCCCAAATCTGGTCCTCATTCCTCTACCAACCTCCCCACTACTGGTTAGGCCTCTGTAGTATACTGGCGACCACTTGGCACTTCTGAGTCAAAATGTCTCTCTTCAGAATATCCGCAGTGCTTAGGAAGGAAGATGCTAGGACTACCACATCTTTTCTGGCTATGAAGAAGGAGTGGGTGGAATCAGGGAGAGGCTCACTCATGGTGGAGGGGGTCTGGTAGCCTTCAGGCTCCTTAAGCAGCAAGCAGTTTTCTCATGGGTGTCTTCTTGTAGGCACCTGCAGTCATAGGCTCACAGGGACGGCAAAGAGGAGACAAGAATGGCCTCACTTCTCTCTCTACTGCCTAAGCTTTCCTCTCTTGCCAAGCTGGAGGCTGGGTTGAAAGGGGCTTTTTCATAGCTGGATTTGACAACGAAATTAAACACTCGTCATGGGGTGCGGGGCAGGCATATGGCATGTGGCCAGCCTGTGAGCCTTGCTGAGGGGCTCAGCATTGTAAGGTGCCCTTTTAGTCATGATGCCCTTGGAAATCAGCCACATTAGAAACATTTCCTGGCCTTTACCCTTCCTAGTGTTCCTTTTGGATATATAATTCCTCATAACATTTGTTCTCAAATTCAGACACAGGAACATAGGACTCCAAATCAGACGCTCAGTATGTATCTCAAGTTACCAAGCCTGGAGCGACTGGGGTGAGCGCTGGGTAACATGAGATGCAGCAGTCTGAGAACCCCATTTGCCAGTCTCCCCTATGCAAAGAACAACAGGCACATATAAAGCTTTGGCCGTCTGCTTTCACAGAGAGGCTCCATTCTGAGCTATGTGTCCTTTGCAACCTTGCTAGGGCTGGAGTCCTAAAAAATGATTAAGTGATTAATCTAAATACTACACTCAATTACTTAATTGCAAAAACATAACATGCCCAAACTGTATTTGGCGTAGTGGAAGAATGCCAGCCCAGTAGCAGCCTCTTCTGTAGAACCAGACAGAAGTTTAGTTATGGGTTAGAAGTCACCTAGATGCCAATAATCTGGGTGTGCTGACACTTCCAGCATGATGGATGCCTAAATCTAGCCTCTAGCTCCTGCAGGAAAGCCTCTACCTTCAGTGGTGTGGCACAAGGAGAGCAGATCCAGGGCTGACTGGTCAAGGTTCCCCAATGGGAAGGGACAGAAGTACAAAGTACATCAACTCCCCGTCCCACCCCAGCCCCCAGGCAAATTCCTAGCAGGACTCTTCCTGGTGCCCCAGCCTTCCAGAGCATGGCTTCAAGGGTCTCCGCTGACAGCAAGATGGAGCAAGATGGGCTCACACCAGCTCTGGGTACCATAATACAATCCTGTTTGATTAAAAGAAATTTCTGGTAATGAATTAAACAGGCCCAAGGAAAAAAGGACATGGTGGCCATATATCCTCCCAGCGCCCGGCACCCGGGGAGGAGGCGTGAGGAAAGGAGACATAAATAAAGGAGTACTCACTGGGGCTCTTCTCCTCGGCAAGGTCACAGGCACAGAGCAGGTCAGAATCGATTGAGATGGGTTTCTGTTTAATCCAGAACTTAGTGCTGGCTTTCTGATTCGTAACAGGGTCTATCTCGACTTTGTCTCCAGAGATACCTGTAAGGCCAAACCAGACAAAACAGAAGCCATGAGATGAGGAAGGTGCTAGTCACTTCAGTGCAATCATTTGACCGGCCGGATAAATCATAAAGTGGCTGAGCAGAGCTCGCAGGGCTTTAGGGAACACAGGACTCTCCCAACAGGCAGGGGTTCGAAACAGCACCTGAGACTCACAGACTAGCTGCCTGAGCAAGCAAGCTGTGGGTGTTACATGGAAGAAGTTAAATGGAAAGCTACTATGAGATGTACTTCTGATATTCCAGAGACAGTATGGACTTTCCTCACGTAACTGCTGACAGCATTATATCTATATTGTAATGACACGCACTAGACTACAGGGCCATTAAAAGACAGTTCTAATAGGTTTTTTTCTTCTTTTTAAAAGAAAGACCATAAGTGATAGATTATAATATCAATATAGTTTCTGATCTGGAAAACTCTCTTACACTGAAAAGTAGAGAGAGGAGACAGAATTCCCTGTGCATCACAAATGATTTCCCAAGTAATACTTAAGGGAACCCATAGAGAAGCAAAGGGTCTTCACACAAAATCTTCGGAAGTTCAACTCCCACAGCCAGGCTTTCAGGTGGGGCAAGGTCTTCCTGTCTGTGGAGGGAGACTCCAGCATGTTCTTTGCATATGCTGACAATGACCAGAAACAAGTGTGGTGCAGAGTGTCTGGGGCAAGGACTGACATATGGGTGAAGGTGCCCTCTGGGTATTTCTGAGAGGACATGCTTGGTCTGACGCACGGGATCTAGTCTAGAAGTCCCCTTTTGCTGAAAAGAGAAAGAAATCTGTTTAAGAAGTGAGATGTAAACCTTTGGAGTAAGCCCCAGTGGGAGTCTTAAAAGTAATTTTTACGTCATAGTTTAAGGTCAGGGTCAAAGTGGAAAAAAATAAAGATTTTTAAAAACCCTGAAATAATCAATTATACATACTGTGATAGAAAAGAGAAGCAGGGCTTGTGAGGAAAGATTAGTAACTCCAAAGAGACCACCCCCCCAACCCAGTTAATACCCTCACCCTCAACCAAAGAACACACACACCCACACAGCCCAGTAAACACACATACATACATACGTACATGCACGCACACACACATATACAATCACCACAGCCTGACACACACACACACACACACACACAAAACCACCATAGCCCGACAGACACACAAACACCACAGCCTAGCAGACACATATACAACCACAGCCCAACAGACAGATATACACCCCCACCATAGCCTAGTAGACAAACAAACATACCCACCACAGCCCAGCAGACATATACACATAACCACAGCCCGACCGATACACACACACACACACACACACACACACACACACACACACACACACA
>OU015750.1:11296621-11349361 GCA_907169655.1 Acomys percivali | reverse complement strand
ACACACACACACACACACACACACACACACACACACACACACACACAGAACCACCACAGCCCGGCAGACACACACTCACACAATCACAGCCCGGTGCTCGTGCACATACACACAACCACAGCCCAGAAGACAGACAGACAGACAGACAGCAGCAGACTCACAATCACAGCCCGGCAGACACACACTCACACAACCACAGCCTGGTGCTCATGCACATACACACATAGACACACAAAGGCCGGCAGACACACACAACTACGACAGCCCAGAAGACAGACAGACAGACAGACAGACAGACAGACAGACAGACACACACACACACACACACACACACACACACACAGCCTGCTAGCAAATTTAAATATAAAAAAGAATAAAAACAAGTACAATGTCTATGACTGGACTTTTGTCCCCATCTATCCACTGCATTATTCTGTTAGCAGATGCATCCCAAGAGCAGTCAGACAAAGGAAGAAGGCTGTCTGCAGATGATGACAACAGGTGGGACAGCGCGCACAGGGATGGGTCGCTACCCATCATCTTTGGTAGAGCCCAACAGTTTTGTTTGTGTGGTTAACCAAATGCTGGGGTTGCACTGGATGTATTTCAGGAACAGCATGCTTCAGTTAGGTATGATGTAACCAGGTGCTAGGATTACACAGGACACACTTCAGGAACAGCATGACGTACTTCAGTTAGGCATGACGGCCTGAGCGCAGCTGACCTGCGTCTCGGATCAAGGCTGAGAAGCCATCAGGAGACCAGTTTGGTTACCTTTTACTTACAACAGATTATGACTACAGTCTTGCCTCCAGTTTGCTCATTAATTGTTAAGGATCTGGACATCTCTATTGTTCACTAAAAGGAGATGAGTACTTAACTCATGGCAGTGGTAGTGGGGTGAGTGTTTGTGTGTGTACGCATGCTTTGGTGATGCTGTGGCTGTGTGTGTGTGCGCGCACGTGTGTGCGCTGTGGTGATGGTGTGAGTGTTTATGTGTGTGTGTGTGTATGTGTGCACGCATGTGCATTGTGGTGATTGTGTGAGTGTTCATGTGTGTGTATTCATGGCAAGCAGGGCTTCCCCTCCTTATCTGCTTCTTATTTTGACATTTATAACAGTCAAACAGACAGAGCGAAATAAATGTGCGTATCTCTTATGTGGAAATAAACCCTGTCCCACATTCCTCTTTTAGAAAGAAAGAAAAAAAAAAAATCACCACCAGAGAGATATGGTTAAAATTTTGTTCGAAGGCCATGCAACTCCTGAAGCTGCAGCCAGTCAATACTGTTAATGTACCTTGTTAATTTGATAGGATTTGTCAGGTAACTCCACTGGAAAATTATATAAAACTGTTCCAGATGAAAAGATGATAGTGACATGAATTAAAGTGATAGAACAATAGTGGAATATAAACCAGAAATGACACCCAAAGTGGCTGTTGATTTATTGCCATACTGAGTTTGGTTCTGGGCTCCCATGTATATTAGTGCTACAAATCTGGGTCCATTTAGCAGAGGGATGCTCATACATACATCACCAGCCCCTGCTCCAAGCCAAGGTCACTCCCCATTGCATCAATCTTTTCAACAGAGCCCACTTCACAAAGCGGGACTCCTGTAACCATCTCAGATGTAACAGACTGCTCATCCTCTTTCATCTTTCTTTTATCATGTAAAGTACACTTTTAACTTCCATTATTTTTATCTGCAAATTGTTAGCACATAGTTCATCCATTACCTGCTCTATCTGTGCATCAGATGCCTACGCTCTACTTGGCCATAGAACGAACCCTTTCCCACTGACACTCTTTCCTGGGGTTATTGCCACTGATGCTACTTACAGAAGGGCACCCCAAGACTGCAGCTTGGGAATGGAGATGTGGGAGCTGAATGCAAAAAGCTCAAGATGGGCAGACAGGTGGAGCACCACTTAAGCAATTGGTGTGCTCCACAAAAGCAGCATGCACATGAGACTTCTTTCCTGAATTGAATCACATTTTCCCACTGACTTGGTTCCAGTGATACTCTGTCTTCATTTTGGATTGATCTGTAATTGGCAGGGGCTCCCGACACTTCAGTTTTAAGTTTCCTGCCCCACAGGCTTTCAGTCAGGTAGTTAATGATCTGTAAAACTCTTGCCTGCCCCGAGGAGTCACTATTTAAAGGAACCTGTAGGGGAATCTTTCCTGATGGGAAAAATCCTTTGTGCGTTAAATAATCTTACTATGGAGAAGTGAGTCTCTGCCTCTTAATGCTGAGTTAGGCCCCACAGGCTTAGCTGTTCCTACTGGACAAGTGTAAGCAGGCTGGGAGGGCCTGAGGCAGTGGGTGGTAAGCTCCACCATGGGTGAGCACTCCAGAGCCTAGAGACACAAGGAGACCTCTGAGAGCCTAAGCATGCATTTATTGCTTTCTTGTCTGTCTTCTGTCTGTCTGTCTGTCTGTCTGTCTGTCTGTCTGTCTGTCTCTGGTTTGCAGTTTGGAAGCTTGCTGGAGAAATACCTGCTATGAAGTTCATTCCAGGCTATGGATAAAGATGCTGAAGCTAGGGTGCAGTGTGTGTGAGGCTACGGGACCTAGGCTGGTGGGACTCTGCTCAGGAGGTCAGTCAGTGCAACTCAACTGCACCCTTTGACGTGTGCAGAGGAGGAGGGGTCGAGCAGCGCTGCTTCCCAGTGACTGCAGAGCACAAACATGCTGCTGCCACAGTCCCTATGGTTCACTACCCTCAAGGCTGGGACCCAGCCCTCTGGCAAAGCTTTGACCCTGGCAGGCTCACTGTCTTCCAGCAGCTCCAGCTCCAGGAATCCTGTGGAATAGTGTCCCCAGGGCTAGCAGGCATGGCGTTGTTACCCACACCACTTATTGAGTATTCACAGCCGATTAATGCAGTGAGCACTAAATGTCCACTAGGCGCCTTCAATGTTGGAGACAGGAAGGCCAAGGAACCTGTTCAAGATCACACAATTCACAAATGGCGTGGGACATGACACCAGGAGCGCTGGTGCCAGAATGCCTCCTGCCAGGCATTGCATGGGTCAGAGAACTGTGTTGGCTTCTATATAAACATGTCCCCTGAGAGATGGGGTTCTTTGATGAGTTCAGAGAACTTGGAAGTAGGAAAGCCATTCTTCCACTCCAGACCTGTCTGCTTCCCAGACAGCCCACATGGCTGCTCAGACTCAAGACACAAAGGAAACTGCCCAAGCAGCATCGCAACTTTCTCCTCTCTGCTTTCACCAGGGTATACAAAAACAACCAGATGTCAAACACACACCCACATCAATATCTGGCAAGCCAGCACAACATTCAATCATTGTTCTGACTTCTGTGCTTGCTTTTCATGGGTAAAGTTTCTGTGTGGCATCTCTGGGAAATGAAGGGGCTCCTTAAGGTGTCATTTTAAACACACTATTGCAAGCAACTCAAATTATAAACATATGAAGAAAGAAGGAAGTGGACAGTCATTAAATATATATTTCTTCAAACTAAATGGTTGCACAAAGAATTAATAGTCCCATCATGAAATACAGTACAACCCGCGAAAATCAGGCCAAAAGAAAAGTTTGATTTAAAAAATTCTTATGTCACAATACCAAATGAAATAGGAAAGAAAAAATATTTACATTGGAGTTGGCACGGGAGCTGAGGGTAGAACACTCGCCTGACATGCTCGAGGCCTGGATTTCATCCCCAGATCTGGGGTGAGAGTGTCTAGGAAAGAGCTCAAAAGGCTCCTTTCTCAAGATTTATTTATTTATTTTATGTATATGAGTACTCTATTTGAATGTACACCTGCAGGCCAGAAGAGGGCATCAGATCATATTACAGATGGTTGTGAGCCACCATGTGGTTGCTGGGAAATGAACTCAGGACCTCTGGAAGAGAAGTCAGTATTCTTAACCACTGAGCCATTTCTCCAGCCCCCAAAGGCTCCTTTTCTAAATGCAGAATAAGTTCTGGTTAGCAGGAGATTCTGTTCTTTCCTGGTGCTGAGACACATACGCAAAATATGTGTTTTTTATTTTTAAATTTTATTTTATATGTATGGGCATTTTGCTTGCCTGTACATCTGTGTACCTGCAGGCATATGTTGCCTAGTGCCTGCAGAAGTCAGAAATCAGAAGTCTGGTTCGCCTAGTACCAGAGTTACAGGCGGTTGTTAGCAGCTGTGTGGATGCTGGGAATTGAATGTGTGTCCTCTGGAAGAGCAGGAAAAGCTTTTAATTTTGATCCATCTCTCCAGTCCCCAACAGCATTTTAAAAATCTTTTTTTCTTTTCTTTCTTTTTTACTTCTTACTTAGTTACTTACTTTGTGGTGCTTGGGGCTGAATTACTGCTGAGCTATATCCCCTGTCCTTTAACAATTACTAATCTTTTGCTTTTTTTTTTTTGGTTTTCGAGACAGTGTTTCTCTGTGTAGCCTTGGCTGTTCTGGACTCACTTTGTAGTCCAGGCTGGCCTCGAACTCACAGAGATCCACCTGCCTGGATAACAATCACTGTTCTAAAAGCTTAAAGTTAACTCTTTTTAGGCTGGAGAGATGGCTCAGTGGTTAAGAGTGCCACCTGCTCTTCCAGAGCTCCTGAGTTCAATTCCCTGCAAACACATGGTAGCTCACAACCATCTGTAATGTGACCTGATATCCTCTTCTGGCATGCAGATAAGACACTCATATACATTAAATAAATAAATATTTTTTAAAAGTTAACTTTTTCCTACCATTTCCATTTCAGAGTTTGCTTTTCTTCCCAACTTTTATTGTCATGGCCACACTGACCTCTGCAATCGACAGACCCTAAACTGAAGAGCCCTTTCATGTAGAAGCTCTCACGCACCTGCACCTGAGGGGCTGAGATGCTGGGAAGGGCTCTCCTGAGCTCTGGTATATGAAGCCTCCTCTCACTGTTGCAAAGGTGTCCACAGCGTTCCCAGTCCCAGCCTGGGCAGGTAAGCAGAAGAGCAGCACAGGGCTGGCCTGGAGTGGCCGGGGTCAGCCCTTCCCTCAAACGCATGGGAGGCTGTTTGTCTCCTTTACCAGCTATCCTCCCTACCCACTTATCCGTCGCCATCCGTCATGACCTTTTCATGCTCCCACTCTGACAGCTTCCAGATACAGTGAGTCAAACTTCACTGGAAGCAAACTATCACGCCAACTGTCAAAGGCAGAAAACATTGCCTGATTGCTGTCCTACATCAACGCCAGCATATAAATCCTTCCTTAACAAGACAGCTCAAAATAAACAAAGCGCAACTCTAATGCAGCTACAACTCTCCAGGGAAACAATTTGTCCAAGGGTTAGAGTTATCTGAGGGGACCCTCGTCTGCTTTAACTAACCAAAATATTTCCATAAAAGGAAATTAGCACCGTATATCATCATCCACAACGTAGCAGAGAACCCTTTTGGGCAGCCCCTGCCCTCGGTCCTTCTATGTTCAGCGGCTCATTGAGCACCTCTATGTATAAAGGCAGCCTGAGCCGTCTACATTTAAAGGCAACAGTGCCAAGTGGTTAGGGCCAGGAGCTTTGGATCAAGAAAGCCCTAAGTTCAAGCTTCAGCACTACTTCAAGCTTTGACTTTGGGCAAACTGGAAAAGGATGTACTGGATGCCAAGCCACATGTCTGGGGCTTGGGAGGACTGTATTAGTTACTTCCTACTGTTGTGATAAAGACCATGACTAAAAGCAATTTAGGGAGGAAAGGGTTTATTTGGCTTATCCACGGGAGCCCATCATTATAGGAAGCCAAGTCAGGAACTCAAATAGGGGAGGAAGCTGGAGGCAGAAACTGAGGAGGCCATGGAGGAGTGCTGCTTACTAGCCTGTTCCTCTTGGCTTGCTCAGCCTGCTTTCCTGTACAACCCTGGACCACCTGCCTAGGGATGGCATCTCCCATAGTGGGCCAGTAACTGCATCAATTAGTAATCAAGAAAATGCCCACAGACTGACCTATAGACCAATCTGATAGAGGCACTTTATTCACTGAGGTTCCCTTTTCCCCAAATGACTCTTAACTTGTGCCACACTGACAAAAAATGAACCAATCAAGGACTAAATAAGGCATCCCAGCTATAGGCTGCTGCTGTATCTAATGACTAGTATAACCCTGGGAGGCAGGTATGGGCTGGGGGCCTGTGACGGGGTCTAGGACTGGGTGGTCAGGGAGCCAAGGAAGGAGATAAACAATTATGTGCTGGCTCTTAGCCTAGATACCTGGGACCTGCTCTGTGTCAGTCTTGAAAGCATAAAAATGTAGAATGCCTGTCCAGCCAGCCAGTCCAGCATGTCTGGACCCTCCTCTGTCGACAAGTTTCATGGCACAAGCATTCCTGCAACCTTTAGAACTCCCAGCCTTTGACTGGAGGGTCAGGGCACTCCTGTTAGGGAATGTCCACCTGCAAAGTCTCCAGGTTACTCATTGGAAAACAGCATTTGGGGGAGCACAGTCCCACTGGTGTTATCCTGAATAAAGAAACGACTTTTTCTTTAAGCCTGAGTTTCCCCTTCTGTAAAATGGGGGTGGCAAAAGTGTCCTGGGTAGTCATGGAATGGAACAGCACAGCACATCAAGTGATCATCCTATATTGCAGCAAGAAACTCAAGCCATTATTACAGTTCTTTTTAATTAATTTTTTTAATTTTTTACTTTTTAAAAAAAAAAGTATTGTAGCCTTGGCTGTCCTGGACTCACTTTGCTGGGATTAAAGGCGTTGCCACCACACCCAGCTTATTATTACAGTTTTTAAAGATGAACCCAGACTCAGAGAAGGAGAGCCAGTTTTCTTTAACCCTGTGACACCTGGTATATCAACAATACTCTAGGGCAGGCTCAATGAGTTTAGGGGGTAGGGGTATCAAGCTGGGTGGGAAAGGGGAAGGGAATCTGCAAGGATTTGAGGGAGGGGGTAAATATGGTCAGAATACATTGTATGTAATTCTTTTTCTTTAAGATTAATTTATTATTTATCCAGAGGTCTGCCTGAATATACCTGCACACCAGAAGAGGGTACCAGATCCCTTTATAGATGGTTGGGAGCCACCATGTGGTTTGCTGGGAATAGAACTCAGGAACTTTGGAAGAGCAGCCAGCGCTCTTAACCTCTGAGCCATCTCTCCAGGCCCATTGTATAAAATTCTTAAAGAATTAATAAGACCACTGTGTGTACGATGTGTATGTACATATGTGTGTGTGTGTGTGTAATAATGAAAAATTACTAGCAAAAAAAAAAAAAAAAAAAGGTGAACCCCAGTTGGGCTGTGGTGGTACACGTCTTTAATCCTAGCCCTTGAGAGGTAGAGACAGGTGGATCTGTGAGGTCAGCCTGGTCTACAGAGCAAGTTCCAGGACAGCCAGGGCCACACAGAGAAACCATGTCTCAAATTCCCCACCCCACCCCCCAAAAAAATAACAAGATGGATCCCAGAAAGATGAAAAGTTAGTTAAAAACTAGGACCAAGACTTCAACAGAGAGCTGTTTCCCACTGTCTCTGAGGACACCACTGTCATAGGCACACTTAAAATACCACCTCCAGGGAAATGAGACACTACCTTGGCAACACTATGGCATTTGCCACTTCATACTCAATGGCTATCCCATGTTGCTGGCTACTGGCTTGTACAGGAGTGGGATTCATGTATCAATTTCCTACGATTTGAATCTGAGACTACAAAGCCCACTGTTGTTAAATCTTGGAGCAGTTTTTTGATACAGTTCCACAACCCTTGTCTTTAGGTTACACGGAGCCTGGAGGCCCAGAAAAGCCCTCTGGGAATGCCAGTGAGCAGCTCCTGGCCAGAGTGGATTTTGCTGAATACATGTGGCAATCGATAACGTCACAGAGCAGTCAGAGAAGTCTTTGAGACTTGTCTGAATTTACACACAGGATCAGACACACAGGCTGTTTGGGCTTAATGAGACCTCAGAGATCACCCAGTCTGGGGCTTTTATTCTCCATAGGAAGACACTGAGGCTCAGGGCTAGGGCCATGACTTGTCTGATGTCACCCATTAATGACAGAGCTGTAACCATAACTCATCTCTCCATACTACCAGGCCAGGGCTTAACAGACTAGCACTTCTGCCACACACTGCTGGAATACATCACAGTTTAAAAAGCACCTCAAACAATATACTAGGCACTCAAAACAGAAGAAAACTGTAACTACGATGAAGCCTGGAAAGCACAGCTTCCCCGGGATGAGGAGGGTGTGGCTCTACTCAAGAAGCTCAGCATCTCAAATCATCGGGAGCCTCAGCCAGGAGCTGACAGCTCAGTGTGTGCTAACACATCTGCTGACAAGTGAGTGCCCCAACTAGATTTGTCCTGAGCACGGCAGCAGCATCCAACACAGGGCTGGGCACAAGACAGGGTTCACTCAGGGGACCTGAGGCTCAGTGGTGTCTCTGCATGGGGACTTAGGGGGCTAAGTCTCTGTGAGAGAAACGTGGTCCAGCACTAGACACTCTACTGGTAAACAGACACCTCAAGAGAGCTTCTGAAGTCAGCTGGGCAGTAGCAATGACCTTTCGCAGGACGGTTTTGCACTACTACCAGAGGGGTGGGGTCATCTGTGTCTTCCTAGCAACAGGACCCTACTGGAGCTTGATGGCAAGGACAGGGAGCTAACCAAGGGCAGTCTGGGGAGAACTCCTAGGAATACTCTCGGGCTCCCTTTACTGTGACGGTTCTGCTCGACTTTTACATTCTCTCCATTTTCCCAATGCTCAGTTCTTTCTTAGCCACAAGGAACCTGACACTAGTGTAGCCCCAGACTGCTGGACAGGAATTCTCCAAAGGGAGGCTCTGGAGAGGAACTGGAGAAGACACACAGTTAGACAAGTCCTGACATCTGTATCAGCAGACGCTTCCCTCAGCAAGGCACTGTGCTAATCAGCTCTAGTGTATAGGACTTTCCCAGAGGCCTCCTTCATAGTTCTGTCCCAGTGTCATTAGTGTTAAACTCAACATTAGATTTTTGTCTGTCCCAATCAAGAAACCAGTCCCTGAGCAGCAGAACTGCTCCTGCTCAATCAAGTGCCCCCACGGATGTGGAGCTGAATGTGGTCACTGGAGGGTCCTGGACTCGTGCCCGGCACCTCCTTAGCATCAGGCGGGACAGGGCCAGCACCATGGCGGATCAGTTCCCTCCTGAGCACATGAAATCACAGGTACTTGTCTAAAAACTACAGAAATGTCTTGTTCACTCGGCCACCCAGAACTACTCATACCACACAGGCCCAAGGAGGAACAAAGCCTTGGCTACGGCTGCCTGCTCTCAGGGGCTGGCCTTGTGTTACGGAGCATCCTAAATGTGCCTATTGCAAACTTATAAGCATTGGAGCCAAGCTTTCTTTGAGTTCTTGCTTGTGGTTGCTAATTAGAAGACTTCATAACAGTCCTGTTGACTAACAGATCCCTTTGGTGATGTGAAAAGGGTCTACAATGACATATGACAAGGCAAAGGAGGCAACTTAGCACAAGTGGCTCAACTCCCACAGACTTCTTGCTCTGAGATTGCTAAGAAAATCAGATGAAAGGTGTGGGAGTTCTTTGAATTCTGTGAGGCTGTGCTCTCCAAATATGCCAATTACAAGACTTTGAAGCCAGCCTGGGCTATACAGCAAGACTTTGGCCCCCTCCCACCTGAGGAGGGGGTGATTCTGAGCCAGTAGCTATCATGTGAGGCCAAGGACAGTTATATGGTCAGGGCTGTAATTCTGTGTTGTATAACAAGAGGTACTGTCATGGCCGTTTTTTGTATTAATTTCTGTGCAGCCTTTTTCCTGGTGCCACAAAAATACTTACTGGTAATAGCATACTACAAGCTTCTGTAGTACATGTGCACGCCCATACACACACACACACACACACACACACTTGTGTAAACAGGTGCATGTGTATGTATGTGTGTGTTTCTGTGGAGGCTGGCGGTCAATGCAAGATGTTTCTCAATCACTTTCTACCTTAGTTTTCCAGACAGGGTTTCAATGAACCTGGGGCTTACTAGTGCAGCTTGACTGGCACAGCAAACCCCAGGCAGACATTCTCCTGTCTCTGCCTTCCCAGGACTGTGATTATATACATATACCACTATGGCTTGGCTTTTAAGTAGGTGCTGGATATTGAACTTAGGTCCTCATGTTTGTGTGCAAGCGCTATACAAACTAAGCCATCTCCCACCTACCTTGATAATATATTAAATGATTAGCTCTCTGTCCTGGGTTTTATTAACAGAATGCACTAGTGTTTCACAGTCATAGACTGGTAGAAAACTGGCTTACATTTGAGTCTTACAGAGCAAAGCGTGAGTATCTCTCATCCCCTGACTTTCTTAGAAGCAATGGCAGATGGTAACTAGAGTGGTGTGGGCCCCTTCTGCGCCATCAGAAGACAGGCAGCTACAGCCGCAGGGCAGAGCCCCAGGTTTCCACCTTCTGTTGTGTGGGCCTGCAAACCATGGATTCATGTGGACGGTGGCTCTCTGTGGGGTAAGGAGGGATGCTGGGCAAATGCTGCAGACAGGCACTCGCCGCAGGCCATAGGAAACCTCTAGTCTGACGGACACAGGACGGATGGGTGGAGAAGACTATTCATCAGTGTCAGGAGTGATCTGAAGCACCTGGCTAGTCAGGTGAAATAAAATAAATTATTTACTGATCTCAGAATGTCGCTGCTCACTTGAATACTTATGAAGAGAGTGCTGTTTGATGCCCTGAACTTTGGGTTGAATTGAGGGAAAGGATCCCTGCATTGTTATGTGCAGTGTGTACTGTGAGTTGAGGGGCTTGGTGTGTGCTTTTTAAGGAGGGGGAGTCTGATGGTAGACAGTTCACCTATCTGGGAGCTCACTCATCACAGGACACAGTACTCCAGGGCAGTTCATCTGACTGTCACAAAGTTCCTTAGGAGTAACCAGTGAGGTTTCTGCTTTTGATGCTAGAGCTTGAGCTCAGCTTCTAAAAGAAACAATCATTCTGATGGGCTGTTTTAGCCGCTCCCCAGAGCCGGGACTGTCCACCAGAGGGCACCGTGTGCGCCACTGCAAGTATCCTGGAGCTGGGGGAAACACTACCATACAGCTTTTCTACCTCACAGGTCTCCATTGTGGCTACAAGTGAGGCTAGAAAGCCATCTCCAAATCTGAGCAACCTGGTTCAACACCTGTAAGATGGGGGCTAGGAGAGATGGCAAAAGGCAGCATAGGTAATGACAGCCGTCACAGAGCTAAGCTGACCTATGGATTAGGACTAGGTTCTGTGGGCCAGCTACTTCATACAACTGCAGAAGGAAAGCATTTTAACATTTGTTTTATAAATAGTAACAACGAAGGCGGAAGAGGGAAAGGATGTGCCCAGGGCGCCACTGCAGTACAGAAGCAAGGTCCAACCTGAAACTAGTCAAGCACAGAACTTTGTTCCTCCCACAATAGACTCTGTGGCCTTTCTTTCTGGGGACCAGTCTGCAGGTCAGAATCAGGTGGATACAAGTTCTCCTTTTGCCTTTTGGGAAGAGTGGGAGACAGGCCTGGGGTGTGTGGTCATTCCAGGCACTGCTTCTCACACTGCAGACAGAGCAGGCAGGCCTGTGTAACACCCTGTTTTGGACCCCTGTCATGACAGCAGTTAAGCTTCTGGTAGGATTTCCTAGAAAGAAGCCATCAAAAAAGCAGACCCTGAGGCTGAGCTCATCTGGTGGTGTCTTCTGTGCAAGCATGAGTTTGACTCTCCTGAAGCAATGTGAAAACTCCAGGTGTGGCAATGCACAGCTGTATTCCTAGAGCAGAGGAGGTGGAGACAAAAGGATTTCTGAA
This sequence comes from Acomys percivali, assembly GCA_907169655.1. NCBI lineage: Eukaryota > Metazoa > Chordata > Mammalia > Rodentia > Muridae > Acomys > Acomys percivali. The sequence continues at coordinate 11,337,545 of OU015750.1, read as the reverse complement.
CCGCTGGTCAGCATAGCCAAGATGGCAAGAGATAGCTAAGTTGGCAAGTTCAGTAAGAGATCTGGTCTCAAGAAAAAAAAAAAAAAAAGAAAAAAAGAAAAGAAAAAAGTAGAGGAACAGCTGAGGATGGGATATGTCAGGTGTCACTATCACAGCCAGAACATCGGATTCAGTGATGGTACCAAGATCATACCCTGGGCACCTGGAAGTTCAAATGCTTCTCAAACACAGTGACGATATCTGTCTATCCTTCCAAAGGCACTGGTGGTGACGGCTTCCTATAGTCCCCAGCTCTTCCTATAGTCCCTGGTGCTGACTGACAGGTGAATGATCTCCGCATTCACTGCTGCGAACTTTTATCACGAGATAGATGTAGGAGACTGACCTCCTCTCAAATGCTCCATACAGGCCTGATGCCTCAAAATAATCTCAGGGCACTCAAACTGTCAGCATGTGTGGAGGCCAGAAGAAGATACAGGATGCCCTGGAACTGAAATTAGGAGCCACCACATGGGTGCTGGAAACTGAACCGAGGTCCTCTGGAAAAGCAGTAAATGCTCTTAAGCACCAAGCCGTCTCTGCAGCCTGAGAAACAGTTTTATGTATAGTACAAACATAGCATTGTATAACATGGAGCAGTAGCAGTCTGCTTAGATCTCAGCTGAGGTGTTCCTTTACATTGCTGGGAGGAGGTGGTGTGAGAGTGTGTGATCACTCACAGTACAGGTATTGGGTATTCATAACCAAGGCTGCAGTGACATCAGGAGGGCCAACATGGCAAGCCCTCAGATTCATTACATACTGGTTTTTTGAACCAAGTTGTAGGTGTATACTCAGAAACCTTTTACTATTGCCAGAGCTTCTCAAATCCCCACATGAAGTTATGTGAACCCACATGGGTCAGGGCCTACAGTTTGAGAAGCTGAGCTCTACAAAAATATAGCTTCCCCCCAAACCACACATGCTGACAAACATCTGGGAGGAGGCTGTCTTGTTAGGTTTTATTGCCATGAAGAGACACCATGACCATGGTAACTCTTACAAGGAAAACATTTAACTGGGGCTGGCTTATAGTTCAGAGGCTTAGTCCATTATCATCATGGCGGGAAGCACAGTGGTGTGCAGGCAGACAGGGTGCTGCAGAGGTAGCTGAGAGCTCTACATCTGGATTGACAGGCAGCAGGGAGAGAGTGACATTGGGCTTGGCTTGAGCTTTTGAAACATCAAACCCCACCCCCTAGTGACACACCTACTCCAATAAGGCCACACCTCCTAATAGCGTCATTCCCTATGGGCCTATGGTGGTCCTTTTCATTCAAACTACCATAGAGGTCAACCCTCTTTTGGGTGTAGGGGGTGCGGTTGGGGAAGACACTGAACTGAGGACCTTGAGCAGGCCTGAGCTCACACCAGCCCTAGAGACCTGCCTTCTTTCTGAACAGTCTTTGCATTTTATCTCTACAAGAGACACCACAAGTGAACATTCCCAGTAGATAAAGTACTCAGCAATTTTATGTTCCTAATTTTGTTTTTGAGATAGGGTCTTACTATGTAGCTCTGGCTGACCTCCTGGAACAGGGCAGAACTGAGGCTCAGAGAGACAGAAAGCCTTGCTTAAGGTTACATGGCAGTTACTGAGGGAGCCACAGTTTTAAGCCCGTTGCCCTTCTCTTAACCAGGAAGCTGAACATTCATCATATGCCGAGCTCCTGTCAATAAAACTGGGAAGAGACCTAGGGAGATGACTCAGTCAGTAAAGTGTTTGTGATATCAGCCTGAGGACTTGAGATACGATTCCTAGAACTCAAGTAAAAAACCAGTACTGATGTGTCAAAGACAGGAGGATCCCAGGGGCTAGCTGGTAAGCTAGCCTAGCAATTGGAAGCTCCAAGGTTGGTTAAAGGTCCTGCCTTGAAAGATGAAGTAGGCTGAGTGGTGGTGGCGCACACCTTTAATCCTAGCACTCAAGAGGCAGAGGCAGGTAGATCTCTGAGTTCAAGGCTAGCCTAGTGTACAAATTGAATTCCAGGACAGCCAGGACTACACACCGAGAATTCCCTTTAGCCAGGCATGCCTGTAATCCCAGCACTTGGGGAGGCAGTTTTCCTTGTAAGAGTTACTATGGTCATGGTGTCTCTTCATGGCAATAAAACCTAATAAGACAGCCTCCTCCCAGATGTTTGTCAGACCAGAGGCAAGAAGATCTCTGTGAGTTCAAGGCCAGCCTGGTCTACAAAGTGAGTCCAGGACAACCAGAGCTACACAGAGAAACCCAGTCTCAAAAACAAACAAACAAACAGACAGACAGACAAAGCGGAGGGCATCTGAAGGATGACAGCTGAGGGTGACCTCTAGCCTCTACAGGCTTGCACACCTGCACAGACATGTACAGTTGGGAAGGAATACTGGAAGAGCCTTTGAGGCCTATGATATATTAGCTACAGTCAGATTAATGCCAGTATCAAGATTTTATCATGAGAAATAGAAACGTTATAATTTTAGAATTAGACTCAATCTTTACCCCCTTATGCAATGGGCAAACAAGGCCCTATAGGAAAGAGATATGGCAGAGTAACACAACAATCCAACTCCCTTACTGAGAGTGTGGTGTCCTCCCAGCTTCTCTCCCTACGTTGGCGGGCAGAGGATGTGAGCTGGTTGAGACCTAGGCTCCACACCATACTATGTGGAACGAGTTGGGCATGAGGCTGTCTCTGTCCCTCATCACCACCTCTGTCAAGTGGGATGGATAAACTGCCTCTGTCTAGGTAGTGAAGAGTGCGAGAGAAGCAGTTAGACAGTGACTCCGACGCAGTGGACACCCAGACAATGCAGCCATGGCGATGTATTACTGTTGACTGTTACAGTGATTTTTCTATTCCTGTTAGGTTTAAGTAAAAGCAGAAATTTAGTGCTTAATCAGAACAAATCAAGCCCAAACATTAGTTGAAAGACTAGTGAGACCCAAATATAACCTCTAAGATCATTAAGAAGCATCCTTGAACAAGGAAGCTATGAGGTTGGGGAGTAAGGACAGGTGCACAGCGGCAGCCCCAGGGGCTCTGAGGACATCGCCAGGATCAGAGGAGCCATGGAACGTCCCACAAGCCTGTCCATTTGAGGACAGTCTCAAGTGAGTTCTCTTTTTAAACTTCTGCTTCCTAAAGAAGACAAGACAGAGTCCTCGAGTGGGATGCACTTTAATTTCATTGTTTAACATTTCCTCAGAAACCAAATTCTCTCTAGTCATCCAGGCCGCATAAACGCTGCACGCCGCTTCTCTCCCCGTCTCCACAGGCACTCACCTAGCTGCACATCAGTTGTGAACCGCAGTCTGTGGATCATGCTGACTTTGAATGACTTGTAATGGTGGCTGCTAAGCATATCCTGTACTGTAGCGATGTCAATTTGTGAATCCTCCTCAAAAACTCCGTCTGCCCTTGAACCTGGGGAGGAAAAGAACAGTTTAACACATAAAGATACATGAGGCTTGGCAAATGGTGTCTGCTTAAAATGCTTTGGGATAAATTAAAATAATACGGGCTATTTAATTTGGAGGGGAAAAAGGCTGAGCGATGACTTAATAATGCCATTCCAGTAAACAGAGAATGCTATCGTATTAATCATCCAACAGTTAATTCCACAAACACTGCCGATTCCAAGGCAGGCCCTCAGCTGGGCACTGGGGGGAAAAGTGAGGCTTGTGCTCTCAAGCAGCTCAGTCTCCACAGTGTTGGTCAAAAAATGGGGATGTGGCTGTGAAGGAACTCATCCATGCTCCTTGAAGAACCCTGCCCCTTCCAAATCCCCAACCAGTCTACTCAGCAGCTCCCTGCCCTGTGCTCCACAGCAGCCCCTGCCTCAGGCAGAAGCCTCTCACGGGCCTGGGTGAGCTGAGCCGCCTCTGTCATCTGGCCACAGACCTTCTGGTTCATTTCTCTGGAGACGCTGATCACTTACTCACACACACCATGTGATGTGACGTAGATGACACACAGGAAGACCGGCGCTCCACATTCCTTCCTGGGTCCCAGGCTTCTTGCATGAAGCACTTTCTACAGCCAGCAGCTGAGGCAAGGCAGCTTATTAACTGGCTGAACAGTTTTCCAATCTCTCATCAGACCTCACAACACCTTCTCTCACACCCTCCCAAACTCTGCAGACTGCTTACACCAGGCAAAGGTGAACTATGGTGCAGTCCCCGGAGTCTGGGATGTACACTTCTAAGGTGAAACTGCTGGGACTTGTTCATAGCCTAGACTATTCCTTCAACTCTACTCCAGAACAGCCAAAAATTTCCCCTTCCCCAGGCTCGCTCAGACTTGGGGGCTCTGATACATAGCTACAGTAGCTGGTATATACAAAACCCAGAGCTGGGCAGATCTGGTTCAACTCCCATCTCTACCTCTAATTTGCTGTGAAATCTTTTTTTATATTATTATTTTGCTGTGAAATCTTAAGACAAGTGACTACCTCTGTGAACTTATGTTTGATATTCACAGAACAGAAAGAATCTAATACATGACATGACTAACAAACAGTAGCCAGAAGGGCTCGTACTCAGCCTTGTCCTGGAACTGTTTGGTGGTTGTTTTGTCCTAATGTGGAAGTTTCATGAAGGGAGTGAAGTTTCTTACTCATCTTATACGTTCTCCTGAGAACAGCGTAGGCAACTGGTGTGCTCACACTAAGCCTGCTGAATAATAATGGCCAGTCTGTTATGTGTGTCAGCCACGAGGTCAAGTACTTTACTCATGTTAGCTAAGCCTCACGTCAACATAGAGGGTCATGGAATGTGCCATCTTTATTGACGAGAAGCCAACTTCAGGAATTCCTTCAGATGGAGTTGGTGCTGGTATCACAGTGTAAACGGCATCCTGACAACTTCATGCTTTTCTTTGCCTACAGGCTAACCTTTTAACAGCGTCAATATCTTTTTCTTTTACATTGCACTCAATTACTAGGAACTGTTTATTGTTTCTAAACACTATGGCCATTCATATGGACCATACGGCAGCTGTGATAGGCTGTCCCCTTGGGAAGGATGTGAAACACCTTGGACACAACCCCATCTTACAGCACCCTTTGTCTCATTCCTTCCTACTCTCCTCCCTTATCCTTTCTCAAAAGCCTGGCTCAAATGAGGCTCCAGGAAGGGAGTTTCCCTGATTCCAAACCCGCAAATCTAGTATGGCTCCTGACACTGCAGCCATATTGTCTACAAGACAGTGACCAACAAGTCAGTGTCTCTGCCTCTAGACTGTAAGCCACAGGCGGGTAATCACAGTGATTGCTGTGCTCACCCCTGTAGCCTAGTCCTAGCACCAGGGCTGTGTCCACACGCAGTGATTTAGCCAGTATCCTACTGCAGGACAAACTGAATGACACGCCACCTCTCCAAGAGCCATGTGCTGACAAGTTTCATTGTGAAGCACTGGTGATTTGGGACAGACCATGGTCTTCAACGTCTCCTGGGTAATGTGACATCAGAATTGAGGGCTAGGAGGAAAGTTTAGTATAGTCACTTTCTTCAAACTATATTTCAATAGAAACATAACTGCCAAATGCACTTACTGTATTTTCTGGCATATAAGATGACTTTTTAAACCCTGAAAAATCCGTGCCAAAGTTGGAGGTCATCTTAAACACTGGGTACGTACCTGCAGCTTGCTTCCCCTTGCTTCATATGGCTGGTGCATATATGGGGGGGGGGGTGCCTCGGCCGATTCCCCACTCTGCGCTGAGTATAAAGCAGGGAGGAGCAAGCTGCACACATCTTCCTGTACCTCGAGGAGGAGATCATGAGGGCAGATTGTCTCTCCACCAGAACTCGCCCATTTGACTTGGAAGGCTACATCTTTGGGGTGAGTGTGGAGCGTGCCTTAAAGGGGCAGTGTAGGCTGGCACTGGCCTTCTGCCAGCATTTAATAAAGTGCCTGACTGTCTGTGCCCTGCCTGCAAATAGACACATGCTTGAGTCTACTGCACAGAGTGTGTGTTGGAAGAGGGGTAGTCTTATACGGCGAGTACATTCCAAACTCTATATTTTAACTGGAAAAAGTTGGGGTTGTCTTACACGCCCTAGTTGCCTTATATGCTGGAAAATATGGTATTTCTATCTCAGAACTTTTTATACACAAAAATTATAAAGAAAAGATTCCTTATTTCTTAAATACCAAAGTTCACCTCAGCCATCTTTGCTGACAATGCTGCATTAAACAGAGCTTAGCTCTGAGTTCAATAGCTTCTAGAACTTTAACTAATTGGTATTTTCTAAACATTGCAGGTATTTGATTTGGAGAGAGTAATAGCTCATTATGCTAAAATGCCAATTACTAAAACAAAACAAAACAACAACAACAAAACCCCACACTTAAGATTTTTACATTTTATGATGTTGGATTAAAACCAATTTAAAAATTACTACAACGTGACATACAATTTTTTTACTGAGCAATTTCAATGCCAGCTGCTAATAAAGCATCTTAGTTGTAAATGATAATTCAGATGCTTTTAGATAAAGTGGTGCATAAATATGGCTGGAAATTGATTTAGCTTCTTACAGAAGCTGCTGAAGAATGACACATTCTGTTTAATATACCAGCTAATGTGTCCTAAAAGCTCAAACAAGTGCCAGTTTTCATAGCTGACTTTACTGTGGGAGATTAATGAAAACTTTATATTTTGCTGAAATGTTAATAATGGGCAGATGAGATGATAGGATTTTAGTCAAGGTCTTAAAGCTATGGAGTAACCAGCAAAGCTTATCAATTTCCTTCTATTAATTTTGTTCAAGACTTTCCTAGCTGGAGCTGGTTCAACACTAATGCTTCACACACTGACCTTCTACTCTCTGCCAGGGTAAATTCACATCACACTGAGGATTTCCAAGCTCTACTTTTCGAGTAGGCCCAGGAGTGCCAGTGAGGTTCAGGGTTTATCTGTGTGCACACGTGTCTTGCCCAACCAGGAGTGCAGAATGTGAGAATGTACAGTAGAAAAGGCTCTTGAACGCCAGGAACTTATGATCAGCTACAGAACACAAAGGAACAGGAACAACCAGCCAAGCACAACGAATGGCATCTGCAACAGGCACTCTTTCTCAAGGTGATGCCTAAAGCAGAGCACTGAATTAGCAGTGTCTTTGGGGACCAGAAAACTGAAATGGATTGGTGTGTGAAGCTTGTGCGTCTGTACCCTGGAGAAGGTAGAACCCAAACGCCCATGCAAGGTACTTGGTATTGTGCCACTTGTATATGGAAATCATTACTATTCTATCAACTTCACATTAAAATCCCACTTCTGTTCAAGATGACATTTTATCTTCTCAAAGTAAAAAGCAGAGAGAACCAGAATGTCTTAAAAACAAACACAAAACACTCCCTACACCATTAATTTAATTGAAATATAACCCTTTGGTATTTTGTTAAATTAGCAATTAAAAAGGTCACAAGCAATTAAATAAGACAAAGCCACACTGTGTTCATCTACACTAAAGCTGAACTGGATCTTCTCATGAATGACAAGATAAATTGTAATGGTGCCTTCAAAGACTTCACAGTGTACTCTGTCAAAGTCGTGAGTGTTAATGTCTCTATGTGCTATGCATTACCATAATGTATTGTGTCAAAATGATCGGGCTGCAGTGACTCAAGGCTGAATGTGATAGATCACATTTTGGGGAGGGGCTTAGCAGTGACTGGAGCACCAGAGCACAGATGGACTAACAAGAAGGCTCTGGAAGAGTGCAACTCAGCAGGGTTTGAGGACAACAATCTTAGAGAAGGCAGTCTAGTTCCCTGGAGTATAACCAGGAAAACCATGAAATGGAGCCTGGTCTTGTCTCAGGAGAAGAAAGGCCAAACAGGTTAGGGCGAGGTACACAAAGGGAGGCAGAGGAGGCAGCAAAGGAGCCAAGTCTAAGGCAACTCTAGCTCCTGCAATAAAGAGGACAGAGTGGGTGCTGTGAGACAGACCATGGGCATCAAGTTAGCTGTGGATTAAAAATGCTAACTTTTGGCCCCTCACTATGGGTTTAGAATGAATGGGACAGGACCAACTGGCTCTGGAGTCTGTGTGTTCCTTTGCTGTTTTTCAGTCTTCTCCTCCTCTCAGCTCATGCTAAAAGTTGTTCCTACACTCCCCACCCCCACCCCTCTCCGCTGCTATACCAGTGGCCTAGAAGAGTGAATTCAAGATCAGAGATCCTCAAAGTGCAGAGGACCTGGTCAAGTGGTGGACACATCTGCCTCCAAGTTCCCTGCAGGCCCCTATGGTCCTATACTGTTTTCATAGTAACAGTAAAACTTCTTTTGCCTTTTATGCTCATTTCCTTAAAGTGCACAACGTAATAAAGAGTTCTGATTCCACACTGCAATTAACCTTTAGGAAACTATCACTTGAATTTTGATATAAATGAAGATTAATACCAACAATTATCTGAAAAGGGTACGCCAATGCTCTCCACTATTTCAACGATGTATCTGTGTTAGGACAAATCTTCTTCTTATACTACAACAAAAACAATGTACTGTGACAAACTGAGTACAGAAGCAGATATGAAGCTCTAGGATATTCTATTAGCCAGACAAGAATGTGCAAAAATGTACAGCAGGGCTGGGCTGCAATTCAGGTGGTGGAGCATTTGCCTAGCAAATGGGAGACCATGCTCCATACAAAAAGACTCCAAAATCAGCCTGGGCTAAAAGACATCCTGCCTCAGAGCTGGAGGCTGGGGGTGGGAGGAGAGTGGGTGGGAGGAGAGGGAGTAACACAATTCTACGCTTCTCATTAAAATTTCAAAGAAAATCTAGTTATTTTTCACCAAAAAATGTTTATGTTAAGAAATCTGTTTTTAATGACTTAATATTTTAATGACTTAATGTTTTAATGACTTAAACACAAATTCCTGTTTATATTTCTAGATATAGACAATAAATACATTTTTGGTATTCTTCAATATATTTTTATTAGCCAAGTAGGGCACACATCTGTAATGTCTCAGGTTCAATCCCCAGCACCAAAAAGGAAGGCAAAGTGCTAGTTTTGTTGTTGTTTGTTTTTGTTTTTTGTGTGAGACAAGGTGTATCTAAGTGTCTTAGGCTGCCCTGGAATCCTCAATCCTCCTGCTTCAGGCCTTTTCGTGCTAGGGGCTGAATGAGTGAAACATCTGATTAATACCGACCTTCACCCCTAACTCCACCTCGGTAACTTTTAAGCATGTAAATGGGTCCCAACACAAGAAGTGTGAGAACTGCTGACTTGGTGGGTGACAGTACTTCCTGTGCTTGGCTGCCATTTAGACAGCATGATGGGACCCAGAAGTGGAGTCATCTGTGTGAACGAGCACAACAAACTCAGCTAAAAGCTTCTGCATACGTTGCCACAGTAAGTTTGCTCTCAGTGCTGAGAACCAAGGATACCTACAGTTCCTCACTTCAAAAAGTGTTTCATACAGGTGATTTCATAGGTGCCAAGGGAAACATTTGGAGGCACAGGGCCTTTTGTCAAATGAGTAGGCACTAGTCATTAAATCAAAGCTCAGATAACTCACTGCCTTTGCCATTGGCAAACTGCCTTTATCCATAGAGCAAGCCACACAGGACTTTCAAGTTCACCCTCTGGCTCAATGGGGCTCAGACGAAGTCTAAACGGCTAGTCTAGTGCAAGTTAAAGCAACCTGAATCTCCTGTAACAACCCCAGAACCCAACCAGAAGGTAAGCACCCTCTCTTCTATCCTCATCTTTCAGTTTCTCGTGACACAACCCTGATGACCTGTTCCTTCCAACCCAGAAACAGACAGCACAGGACAGAGGCCGGGCCAGTGCAGGAACTCAGAAGACAGGGTTCTAAGCCAACAATGAACTACACAGAGAGTGAGTGAGTGAGTGTTTAAAAAAGAGCAAGTGCTTGCCTTTGGCTGGAGAAGGGAGGCAGAAGGACAGGGAGGGCCAGAGAGAGGAGTCTAAAGGTGGGGATTTCTGGTACACAGAAGCATGGCTGTGTAAGGAAAAATGAACCATCGTCCCCTCCGCTCTACCTCGAAGTCTTGCAATCCTTTCCACTCCCCAACCACACCTGCTTTAGCCAAGTTGGACTCTGCTTGGGTTGTATCATGTGCCCAGGGCATCCTTGCTCCTGGAAAGTGTCTATGCTCAGAGTCTGGTTCAATAGATCCCTTCTTGGTTCCTCTCTTGAAATCTGCGCTGTCGCTGTGACTCTCACACAAACATCTGTGGTCTCCTTGTGGATAGGCATGCCTTCCGGCAGGGAAACTCCACACACTATATATGTGGTACACTGTTTGTCACTCAGTAAATGCTCAACAAAAGCTGCCAATAGAGCTATGCAACCAAAAGCTCTGTTCTGGGAAGTTTCGCAACATGTAGAATCAGAGGCTTATACCTCCGTCACCCCGGGAGCTCACCATGTTGTACAACAGAAGGGGAGCACTAAGGACAGGGATTTAGCCCGGCATTTACTGGGTGCGTGTGAATGTGCTACACTAGATGTTGTACTAGCTCAGCACTGCGGACACCTGATCTCCTTGCATTTCCTAAAGTCCTTTTAGATCAGATGATATCCTCAAACAAGTGAGAAAAATGAGGCTCAATGTGTCATCTGGTTCTACAGTCCTCATCTTGTCAGGCTGGAGCCAGGAAATGAATGCCCAGTGTAGCCACTGCATAACCTCCTTTGGGTAAAGACATGCCTTCAATGGGCTAGAGCTCTACAACGCCACAGGCCGTACCTGTATCGAGGAAATGGACCACAAGCAGGCATGCCTGCCCTGCTGGAACAAAGGAATCCAGAACCAGACTGAATCCCCTCTCTTCCCAGCCAGACTCAATGCTGGATGCCTGAGTGAGTCGTGGAGGAAAACTCTTCCTTAGTGCTTGGCATCCATCACTTTTTTTCCAGAAGCCGTTGAGTCCCCAAAGTCCCATAAGCTCAAAGCTTCTCCTCTATTAAACACTTCCCTTCAGCTGCTAGTCATTTTTGCTGGTCTCTAAAAACGATCAATAGGTGATATACTCTAACACACAGCCCCTCTGCAGTACTCTCTTTAAAGCCACCAGGGTCGCACAGTAGGATACAGGATATGCTACAACCTGAGTGGGGATCCTTGCTGTCACAGTATTTAATTGATTAAACTCTTGGAGCCTGAGTTAGTCTGCTGGAGGACTTCCCACGTAGAGATGTCAGCTTGCCCTCAATAAATCAAGGTAATCTTGCTTTATGAAGTGATGAGAAAGAAGCAGCTTTAGGTTTGCACAATCTCTGACAAGAACAGATCACAGAGGGGGCTGGCCTCCATGCACCCATGCTCAGGTCAAGGCGGTCCTCTCCATGCTAAGCACACTTCTGTCCTGAGGCTGCAGGTGGGCAGTGTCTGGCTTAGGACATTCTCTTAACTATTGTCTGACTCATTCTTTCCTCTCCTCAAAGAAGCCTATTTCTCTCAAAACAGACACCCAAAAGCCACCTTTGCTAATGAAAGCGCTGACTTGTCACTTGAGCCTACCCAGTAGCAAAAGCACACACCAGCCTGGCGCCTCTGTCATCATTTTGTATGAGCTTTAGCTGGAGGAACAGAGGTGAATTATTTCCTTGAGTCACCTTGAGTTACAAGGGCAAACCTATGCGGGACAGACGCCTTTTTCTCATTCAGATGAGGGTAAGGCTTCATCCTAAGGGAATAACAGATGAACAGTGTAACAGTTTTATCCTAACACCTTGCCGGAGGGACTAGAGCTGAGGCATGACCAGCCAGTGACGGGCAGGGCCACACTTTGACTAAGATTGCATTTCCTCTTGTTGCCTTCCACTTAAACCTAAGCCTTCTCTCAGCACCTGAAAGGCAGACTTTATCTGTTCCTCCTCCTGCTGTAGCCACACTGTGTAAATTTCTTTTCTCTGCCTTTCACCATCCCTTGTCTCTCTGGTCTGTCAGGACTAGCCTTTTGCTGGTCACTGTACAACCCTACGGTTGTCACTGATCACAACTGAGATCCAATGTCAGTGTGTAAAGGACAAACAAACAAATACACATTCAAAGCGAACACAACTGCCCTTGAGAGCTGGAGTGTCACCATTTGCTGGAGGGGGACCCAAGGCTCATGATGGGTTTGCTTGCAAGTTAGACTGGCAAAATTCCCATCACTCCTTCCTCCAAGGTGTCTTTGCTTCTGCTGAGGACACAGGGAGAATAATGGGGTTTTCTAGGGATCCTAGCATTGCACTTTACATGACGGAATAACCAAGGACTAGAAAATCTGACCAACATGAGGCATTTCTCTCTCTATTTCAGAACTAAGAGCTAGAGCACAATGCTCGAAGAAACCCACCTCCCATGCAATCACCGCAGGAATGTCACCTGATGCATTACCAAAGCCATTACTAGGGGCAGCAGGGCACATTCTGGGGCCAGGAGCCGACTGGAAGAGATCGAGGCTCTGTGCCCTCACTTAGAGCCCAGACAGGGTTTGCGGCTCGTCAAACATGTTTCCTTACTGCTCTAATGTACCAGTGTATCGCTTAATGAAAGTTCTTAATTGTAATTCAATTAATTACATACACAGAGTCCCCAATTACATTTTCCAATAAGACATTGGCTGTGGTACAGGTCTAAATGCACTTAACCAATTTTAATATATTAAGACCAATTTCCCTTGAATACTAATTACTACCTAATGATAAAATGAGAGGGGGGAGGACTTTTCAGAAAGGGGGAGAGAGAAAAAGTCAACTCATGTGGAAGTTCTCAGCCCATATAGCATAACGGAGGCTTTCATTACTCAAAAAGTTCCTGTGAACAGGGCACAGGTTTGCTTCCTATCCAGGTCAGCATAGCTTTTAGCTCCAGGGGTCCACTACTGCGTTGCCCAAAGGGGACTGTGAGAAGTGTAAGAAGCTATTGGGAGGAGTACCAAGAACAAGGTCACACAAGCTCAGAGTGGTGTGTTACCAGAAGGGGCTCGGAAGCAGGCGTTTGGTAATGGCCAACCCTTATGGTGCACTGTGGTTCATTATGAGGTTTGAACATATAATGTCTTTTACTTGCTTCCATAGTTGACTCCTCACAACAGCCCCACAGGGTGTGATCACTATCACATGGAGAACAAAGGCTCACAGAGGACTTGCCAAGTGACAAAGCCATGCCAAACACCTTACCTTTTTTCCTACACGCAGGACTAACCTGCCTTTGCTAACAGACAGCAAGAGGCGGACACAGGTACTGTGCGGTAATACTTCCATTTCATTTAAATTCTGTTGGTATGCAAGAAGCTGTTATGCAACATCAAGTAGAAAATTCCTTACAGAGAACACCTACCTCCAAGCCAGACAAGCAACTGCCTCTCAGCAATAAGTCAACCTGAAATATGGACCACTAGTGCCACAAGTCACTGCTCCTTGTAAACAGAGTTTATTTGCATGATCACATTTTCCTTTGTATTTGACGAGTACTGCTGTGGTCTAATAAAAGAGCTTTAAAGGCCTTCATTCAACTAACATGACAGAAACTGGCAAGATTAGTAATTTGTAACAGAAGAAAGCAAAGCCTCCATGAGCTGAGAGAAACCACCAGGGAGTCTCCAGGCCAGGCAGAGAGCAAACAGGAGGAGGGATGGGCCTGCTGTGAGTAAGCATCACATGTGTTCTGGAAACACATCAAAGAATGCAACACTCTTTCCTTCAGCTCTATTTCCTCTTTCTAATTCAATGGTGCCGGGAGGGAGAGTCACATCTAACCATGGAGAAACCTGTGCTTGTAAAGACAGTTTCCTCGGGAGCAGAGAGAGGACCTCAGGGCTGTGGTGAAGGAGGCACCCACTATCAGGGAAAGAGAAACAGAGGGTATTCAGACCTGGTCACTGTCCAGGGCGATGGGGCTGCAGTCTAGCTTGCAGCAGATAAGTCCACCAAGTATAGTCAAAGAGGAGGATGGAGAGGGACCCTGAGCCCAGGATGTGGCAGCCAGGGGTCCTAGCAGGCTTCGAAAACTTGCTCTCCTCTCTCTGGCCTGGTAGATCATCTGTATCTGTGACTATCTATCCTTTGTTGTGTAACCATAAATAAAAAGTTCAGTTCCGGAAGGTACTGAAATAATGACAGGCTGTAAGCATTGCGTGCATCTCCTCTGAAGGATGTTGAATGATGCCACTTTAGCCTCTCTCCATAGCGCCTTCTATTAAGGAAGTAAAGGAACTAGGTTCAGTTTTTCGGTAGACTCAATGGAAGAAGACACAGTTTGGTTTTCCAGGCTCCTCATCAGATTCATAAAACATTAACAAATCACTTCCTCTCCCAGAGCCTCAGTTTCTTCCTCTATAAAACAAACATAACCACACTTGCCTGAAGGGTTGCTACAACTGTGATTCTATCTCAGTCCACCTTCACAAAACACCTCTGGAGGAAACTGAGTCTTGGAGAGGTGCCATCATCTGAGGCTGCAAGTACTTGACCTATGGTTAACCTGGCTCTCATGACAATCCTTAAAGCACTATGCTCAGCTATTATGATAGCATCCTAGTGATGATAAAGAGATAGTGGCTGGCAGTTTCTAGGCAGCCCTAAAGCCAGGTTAATCTTGGGCACATTTTGGCCCTGATGATGAGGCATTCCAGAGTTCCTATCTCAAAGCTATGGATGAAGCTGAGCCTTTCTTTTAAGGCCCTAGATGAGAGGCCCACATTTGATGAGTGTCAAAGGTCACCCAAGAGCATCTGGCAGAAGAAAAAGCTGGGGCTCGGTTTGGTGCCAGCATGTATATGGGAGCTTGAATAAGAATGCTAGTCTACTTCTGCCTCCTCCTCAGAATGTGCTCGCTGCTTCCTTCTGGTCTGCTTCCAGCTTGGAGCAGACAGTTGGCTGAAAAATGTAGTAGATTATGAGACAGGGATCCAAACTGGAAAGCTCAAGGACTCTGCTTGTTATATTTTTATTTAGGCCAAGATCCAAGCACAAATGTGAGCTCTCAGTCCCTGGGCAGAAGCTTGTGACATCAGTTCATTTGCAAGTTTCTCTCTCACGGAGTACAAAGACAATCACCACAACCATCCTCCAGAGCGGAATTTTGGGTTCTCTTAGAGCGGGCTTTGGAATTGGAGCCCTGACTTCAGGTTCTGGTGCTATGTGGTTTCTAGTTCCCTAGCTTTGGGAGAGTCCAGTTTCAAAAATTTGAGGAAGCACTTGGAAAATGTCTATTACAACATCCTGTAACAGTAGGCCTTAATAAATGATTTTAAAACACTGTTGGGTGTGACTTTTTAAAATGTCATGAGCCAGGTAGGCAATGATGGTGCATGCCTTTAATCCTATCCCTCAGGAGGCAAAGGCAGGAGGATCTAGGCCAGCCTGGTCTACAGAGAGTTCCAGAACAGCCAGGGCTACACAAAGAAACCCTGTTTTGAAAAACTAAAAAGTCATGAGCCACTCCTCTGAAGAAAAACTGAAAAGCTGTTAGTCATGTTCTGGTTTTTTCAATCCAATGAAGTTATGTATAGGAACAGGGACAGCAGGAAGCACCGTGCTTCTAATTTCTCTTGGTCCTCCATTCTAGAACACTCTCTTCTCCCTCCATGTTGGCAAAAGCTCTAATAGCTCTCTGGTTCCAGACCACCACACCTGTACCCCAATGCTCTACCAGACAGACGGATGTACTAACTGCCACTGTTTCTTAGTTAACACCAACATCCCTTGATGCTAATTATGCAGCAGGTACTATCCTAAGAGCCTTAGATGAGAACACACTGACTCCTGTGTGAACAACACGGAGGCAGCTGAACCGCCCACAGTTTCAATAAAATGCTGCCGCTCTCAGTGTAATAAGGGCACAACAGGAAGCCATGGGCAGGAAAGCACATTCTCCAATGTGTGCGGTAATGCATGAACTCCACTTGCCTCCCTTTGAACAGCTCTGAAAGCCTGGCTTGACCAAACATAGCAAAACAGTGAAAAACAAACAAACAAGCCCATTTCTGAAATATTGTTCTGTTGATCCAACTTCTTAGGGGACAGCTAGTGTAGAGAACAGTATGTGATTCTTAGTAGGGATCTCTGATTAGTTTTTAAACATTTTCCTATGAAAAATAATAAAATGCTTTTATTTTATACAACTAAGACACAATAGTCCACTGAATTCTGACTGCTTTCAGCCTTCATCGTCTGCAAACAGTGGTGGGTTTTTTCTCATTCCTAGAAGTTTTGACTCAGAACATCAGAACTCGAACACATGACAAAGCCTTGGGGAGAGTGGTACAAGGGCTCAAGAAGGCTGCACAGTTGAACTGTGTTCCTGCTCAGCTGTGAGGTAAGAGCTAGGGCCTAGATGCCAAAGCTTCACTCACTAATCCTCACACCTTTTTTTCTTCTTAATACAAGAAACCTGGCCCATCTTAAACAAGAGCAAGCTGAGTCACAAAAAGCTATGGAGTATCAGCAGCAGCTAATGAACACAAGGATTGACATGCATAATTTGTGAATCAATGCAAAGTAAACTACAGTGCAACAGTAAGATGATAAAATAACACTGCAGTAAGTCATCATTATGTCTTTTTAAAAAAGGTGGAATACAAAAAGGAATATGTGCGTGTATTCTTGCATATGCACCCAGCTATGCACTTACATATGAACATGCACAGGCCATCCCTAGAAAGACACTTTAATCTCTGGGAGGAGAAACAGAATGGAAGAAGCAAGTGAAGCCTAATTCCTACACTTGATTTCCAGTAAGGGGGAAAAAAAAAACTTGTTACAAGACCAAGTGTGAACATATCTGTATGTGCACAGTGCTTTCCTGACATTTCTTTCCTTTGATGGTACACCAATGTGACGGCTCTCATCACCAAACTTGCTAAACGCAATTTTTAAAGGCTTTATTTATTTGTATGTGTATATATGTGCACAAACATGTTTATAAAGGTGCCCTAAGAGGCCAGAAGCTAGTTACAGGCTGCTGTGAGGTGCCCCACGTGTTAGGAACTGAATCTAGGTCCTCTGCAAGAGCAACACTCTTCATCTTTAGCAGGTAAGCACTCTTATCTGCTAACACAACTCTCTACCCCTTAAACACAACTTTAAAAGAAATTATTTTTAATTTCTTCACTTTACATCCCCTTTGTGGCCCCCTCCCTTGTTGCCTTCCTATCCCCCCCCCATTCCCTCTCCTCCCTCCCTCCCTCCCCTACCATCTGACCTATCTATCAAGTCTCATCTGGACTGCCTTTTCCTCTGTTGTCTGGCAAGGCCACCCTGCCTGGGGGAAGTGAGCAACATGTGGGGACCAGCGTCCATGACAGAAGCAGTCCCTACTCCCAATAGTATGGGACCCACAAGGAGACTGTGCTGCCTATCTGCTACATCGGAGCAGAGGGTCTGGGTCCTCAGCACACATGGTCCTTGGTTGGTGCATCAGTTTCTGCAGCAACCCCTCTCCTCCGCCAGGATTTGTTGGCTCCACTGTTCTCCTTGTGGAGCTCCTGACCCTTAAACACAACTTTTAATGGCAGAAATAATAGATAGACTGATGGATGGATGGATAAATAAAATTCTGTACCTACATTTTCCCCCCTCCTTTTACCATTACTGCAGCAAATTACATGGTCTAGGTGTGTTGTGGTTAACACTAAACCAATTCTGTACTCTAGAGTAAATCCAACTTAGCAATGGAGTGTGAGTCTAATAAAATGTTGGACTTGATGTGTTGACAGTTTGTTTGGGAGTTTTGGATCTCTCTAAGATTGGTCTGCAATGTGTCTGTCTGGTGTCTTGGTCATTACTGGGGTTAAGTACCAAAGTTATGCTTGCCTCATGTGACTCACAAGCTCCAGACCCACAATCTCTCTAGAGTAGCAGGTGTGAGTAGGCTTGTTTGTTTATTTTCAAGTGTCCCGCCACAGGCCACAGCTTGCTTGGGTTTTCTCTGTGGAAGGTTTTCAATTACTAATTAAATTTCAAAATTGACCAGAACATCCATATTTCTTTTTGCACCAATTTTGATGTTTACTTTTCCCAGGAATTCATTCTTTTCATCTATATTTTCAAAATTTTTACAGTGGAGATTTTTTGTTTGTTTCATTTTAAAGATTTATTTATTTATTTATTTATTTATTTATTTATTTATTTATTTATTATGTATACAGGAGTGTGCCTACATGTACACCCGCAGGCCAGAAGAGGGCACCAGATCTCATTATAGATGGGTTGTAAGCCACCATGTGGTTGCTGGGAATTGAACTCAGGGACTCTGAAAGAGCAGCCAGTGCTCTTAACCTCTGAGCCATCTCTCCGGCCCCTATAGTGGAGTAATCTTTTTTAAAAAAAAGATTTATTTATTATTTATTACGTATACAGTGCACATTAGATCACATTATAGATGGTTGTGAGCCACCATGTGGTTACTGGGAATTGAACTCAGGGCCTCTGGAAGCGCAGTCAGTGCTCTTAACCGCTGAGCCATCTCTCCAGCCCCAAGTGGAGTAATCTTGTCCAAGCTGGGGAGATGTCTTAGTGGGTAAAGTCCCGGAAGTGCAAGCACAAGAGACAGAAGGATCCCTGGGTCTTGACGGCCAGGCAATCAAAGCTGGGAGCTCAGGTTCAGTGAGACAGTGGCTAAAGAAGACTGCCGACACCAAGCTCTAGCTTCCCGCGCATCTGCAGAGGCAAGGGTTTACACATATGTACATATATGCACACCCCTCGTGCTATGTGTTTGATGACTGTAGGATCTGCTGTGTGTCTCCTTCTCATGCCTGTTACTACCTGTGTTTCTCTGATACTTTTCTTCCTTGACTTTAATCCATTTCACAAGACTTTTGCGAGTCCAGTGTTTCTGAATCTTCTAGCCCAATAGTTTCTGATTTTTGCTGCTGCCTTTCTTTTTGTCTCTTAAGGCTTTTTTCTGTTTTTCTGATTTTTTAAAAAACTGAATGCTCAGTTCATTACTTTTTAAAAAATATATAAATTCAAAGGCCACAATACTTTCTTACATGCTGCTGTAGCCATGTCCATAATCTTTAACATATAGGATTTTCACTAATTCATCAAAACATTTTCTAATTTCTACTATTATTCTTTTTTTACTCACAGGCTCAGAAGTTTACTTCTTAATTTTCAACTGCCTACAGATTTTCTTTCCCACAACTTTATTGTGGGCTGTCAGTACATCAAGACACTGCATGAACTCCACCAGTGTGGAAATCTTGTGTAAAAGTTCTTAGACCTCTTGATACACCCAGTTATCATATATACTAGACTCCACTGTTGTCACCTGCATCTGAGGCTACCAATACCCTCAGATTCTCTCCACCATGAGGATTTATTTATGTTAGTTGAGATACAGTCTTATGTACTTTAGGCTGGCCTTAGACTCATGGAACTGGTGATGACCTTAACTCCTGACTTTCCTGCCTCAGCCTCCCACGTACTGAGAATAGGTGCATACTACCATGCCCAGTCCAGGAGGAGTATTTCTGAAATACCTGCTTTATTTGATAAGGGGAGAACAGATTTCGTATAAAATACTTTCATATTAGATTCTTGATAGGAATACACATTTTTAAATATTTACTACTTACCTAAAGTGTTTTAAGGCCACTTAGGCACCTATAATCTTTAATTTACATATTCCTACATAGGATTTTTATAACTGGCTGCAGATGGTAAGGCTATCAACCTTTATTTTTGAGATTATACTCTGAGTGCCCAAAATGAATTTCCCCCTTCCTGGTAAATGTGTGTATGCTGTTCCAGAAGAGGCAGCAAGGGCTCTGGGCAAAGAGCAGCAGTCTGCTCTACTCTGCTCTGCTCTGCGAGTCAGTGGCAGGAGTGAACCCTTTATTCACTCTCATCCGGACTGGCTTCCCTGGGCTCCTGTAGGATGCAGTCTTTAGGGGACTGCTGAGTTAAGGAGGAACAGCTAGTGTGGGTCAGGAATGCCCTTGCAGACCTACCGTCAGTGGCGGAGGTAGACATTAGCCAGTTCTTAAAATAAATAAATAACAGAAATACATGCCATGAAGAAAACACAGAGTGCTCTGAGATAGCATCCTGGGGGCCCAGCTGAAGGATGAACCAGGTTTGGGTGACGGGCTCTCTCTGCAGAGGTGACATTAAAATGGAGACAAGGATGAGGATGAGCTAGTAAGAAAGAGAGAAAGGGCTCTTCAGGCGGAAGAAACAGCTCTGTAGTAGGGCTGGCTGCGGGCAGTTTCTCTCTTCTTGTTTGGGAAGCATCTAGCAGAGGGGTGACAGAACCTCACAACTCAGAAACTGGAGACAAGAAAAGAAATTCAGTTCTCAATGTGGCACTTGCAGTCACTGTGATGCCTTCTGCTGAGCATATTCAAGTGGTTATGTATTTCTAAAACATGATATTAAGCAGGTGACACTGACAAGGCCAGTTGCTATGTACACAAAAAAGACTTTGCCTGAGAAAGGGCCTCTTGTTTCTAAGCTGTCCAGTGTTGTTCCAAAATCAGGAAGATGTAGTTCAAGGGCAAAATATTAACCACAGGATGCAGACTACAGAGCAGCACAGCATCTATCATTCCGCTTGGGACACACGTCTAGCTGTGGTCCACCTTGGAAAACAGTCGCTTTTCATCTGCTTAGGGAAGCCAGACCAGCAAGTACTTTCAAATACATCACTCCTAAGCATGTTTGCAAGACAAAGCAACACAGAGGGAGGCAGCCAACGTACTGTTCTCGCGGACCAGGCAGAACTCCCAGGCGTTCTGGCTCTCCAGCGTGCTCTCCAGGTCCACCGCAATGTTAGGCTCGCTTTGCTTCTCCAGGCGGTATTGAGGGCCTGGAAGATCAAAGGGGCAGGAGGAGGGGGAAGTCTGAAATGGTGATGGTAACACGCAGAAATTATCATACACTGAGAAAGCCAAAGGAAAAAGATGTCTGTCTCAAGGGTGTAACTAAGATGGCAGAAACTGGCTTTCCTCGTCCTGTCGTCTTGTCGTAGTCCGCTCCTCCCCCTCCCCCCACATCAGGTAAGCTGTCTGAGTCAGAATGAACTGGAGGCGCACAGGATTGCCCCATTTCTTTGATACGGAGCAGGTTACCATCCTTTGTGGGCCTGTGTCCTTACAAGGAATACAGTGACGACCAAGATGACGTGGATAAAACCCTCAGAAGGCAGAGGCAGGCAGATGAGCTTCAGGCATTGTGGCCAAGGCAAAGCATTTCTTCATAATTAGCACTGCATACTAATTGGTTACAATTAGGAACTATGTGTAGAACCCTACGATAGTTCAAAAAGTTGAAGAAATAAATGTGAAAGAGAGTGACTCCCAGACTCTGGGTTTGGTAATGGAAAGATAACAGCTATCAGTTGTTCACGCTTTTACTGAGACATTTGTGGAAACATTAGAGACATGTTTTCAGTATTCTGGCAGCCAAAACTCATACCCATCCCACTGCACCTAAGGGTTATGGCAGAACTAAGAAGATAGCAGAACATTTGATACATTTGTTCATTATTTCTTTGTCAACCTAAATAGTAATGTTGCTCTCAGATAACACCTAATGGATTGAAAGGCCAGATTCAAACTGTGCCTGTGATTTGCTCATGGTTATCAAAAAGGTGAGAGGCCCAGGAAACTCTGACTCTGAATGGTGTGCATGGTCAGAAAGAAAGAGGCGTGAGAGAGCTGAGGATGGCAGCAGAGGCAGTTAGGGCTCCAGGAAGACGCTAAGCCTCCATACCCAGCACCTCCAGGAGCACCATGTGTCAGCAGGCATCAACTTCTATAAATCACAGAGGTCTAGGTACAAAGTCCAACTGACATCTGCCCCCTGTATCTGTGCTATGTGTACTCAACCAATGCAGACTGAAAACACTTGGGAAAAGTTGTGTTCATAGTACTCTGACTATCTCTCATCATTCCTCACCCTCTGTGCAGCACCCACCCAGTGTCTGTGCTGTGCCAGGCACTGCACGTACTCTAGAGACCAGAGTCTATGGAGCAGTGTGCCATATAAACACTACACCATTTATAAAAGGGGCCTGAGCACCTGCAGATTCTGGAGCCCATGGAGATCCTGGAAGCAATTCCCCAGCCCACGATACTGACATCTGATAGTTTTACGATACACTCAAAATTTGGGAACAACAGATTTGATAACAAAGAGCCTGCTAAATAAAATATTTTGGGATACTACTGTAACATTAAAAGTAATATTAATAAATTAAATTTATAAAACATGTTTATAGCATGCTATTTGATTAAAAAATTCTAAGGCACAATTTTTATAGAATAATTACAGTTATAAAAATGTATATTAAAAAAAGTACAGGGGTAAGAAAGCTGTTTCTAAACTGTGACTGTAGTTACATTATAATAGGATTATGCAAGCCGGGCAATGGTGGCGCACGCCTTTAATCCCAGCACTTGGGAGGCAGAGGCAGGCGGATCGCTGTGAGTTTAAGGCCAGCCTGGTCTACAAAGCGAGTCCAGGATAGCCAAGGCTACACAGAGAAATTCTGTCTCAAAAAACCAAAAACAAAAAATACAAAAAACCAAAAATAATAGGATTATGCATGCCTTTAGTTTTCCTGTTTTGTAAATTTCCATATAATAAGGGCTATTTTTTATAACTTAAAATGTTGCAGAGACCTAAAATATTTCCAATTTCTTACTATGTCATTTTTTTTTTAAAACCACACATAGTGTAGAACTTGGAAGGCCTTTAACATGCAATAATTTTATTGAAACAGATCCATTTTTGGAGTTTCATCCTGAGTCACCCTCTATGCAGGCAGGGGCACTCTGAGGGCTGACAGGTGGCCTGCATGTCTGTATCCTTGCTCCTGGACACCAAGGTCTGGCTGTTGCAGAGGGAATGTCAGGTTACTTTCTTTTGCACATTTCTTCTCCCCCCCCCCCTTCCTCTAATTTCCAGCCTCTGCAACTTCCTGAGGAGCAGAGATTAGGGAAGTCAGGGAAGCTAAGGGTCCTTTATCTGTAAGCAACTCTGTGGCACACTCTCATAAGCCATTTGCCGAGATCTGTCTACTAAAATTAGCATGTAGAAGCCTGGCACGGTGGTGCATGCCTGTAATCCCAGCACTCACGGAGGCAGAGGCAGGCAGATCGATGTCCGTCCAAGGTCTGGTCTACAAAGAGAGTCCAGGACAGCCAAGGCTACATAGAGAAACCCCATCTTGAAGAAAGAAAAGAAAAGAAAAAAAGAAAAGAAAAGAGCAGCAGCAGAAAGAAGGGAATAAAGCCCAAGGTCTTTTTGGATTTATCACTCTGGAGCCTTGCGCCTTTCCTCCTCCTGAAAACTATAAATTACTGGCCAATTACAGAGGCCATAGCATACATCATAAATATAGATTTTTGTAGATTTGTAGATTCATCTGGTTCAGAATCACTTAACTTGTGGTTTATATAAATTCAAAATGAAAATGATCTAAAATAATTTATTTTAATGAACTTCACCAACACCCTGAGCTACAGCTGTGCTTTGGTCTGTGGTGATACAGGCCTCTAGTGAACTTACCCAATGCCCCGAGCTATGGCTGTGATCTGGTCCATGATGATACAGGCCCCAATGAAGAGGAGATCTCCTTATCTTTCTATCCAAGAAGATCTTTCCATCTTCCTTTCATTAAAATATAAAACTCTGTGAGTGTGTGATGACATCTACATCACCGGTCCTTTCTCTGCTGAGCCACACCCACAGCCCATCTTTCTTTAAGAACTTGACTATCCCTCTCAATTTGTTGGGAAGTGAACTCCACTTGAGTTGTTATCTGCTCTGGGTGTCCCTACTGTTCCCTAGGAAGGAAAGAAAAAGGCACAAGCCATCTCTGAACTTGGTGAGAGGCTGATGGGTCTTGGCTTTGGGGAAGATAAGGTTCTTTTGCTGAAGATGTGACTCAAGACTTAAATTCTTGATAGGAGATTAGCTAAGAAATCTTGCAGAGGAAGGCTTTCATACATCCTGCCAGAAAAACGCTCGATCAATAGCTTCCATGTAATGAGAGCATATTGGACCCAAGTGAGAGGCAAGACAGCTTAGGCTGGGCTCAATTACCTTGGTCCAGGTCCTGGCTGAGTCATTTAGTTTATGACATTGCCAACTTATTTAACCTCCTGTCTGTTTCTTCATCTGTAATATGGGGATAACAACAACATGAACCTCAGACAGCTGTCTGAGGAGTCCATGGGGCAAGAGCTGTATGGTGTCTGACATACTGACTGTGGGGTTTGAAGAAGACACGCCTCCTCCCCCACAGGCTCATGTATGTGAAACATGGTTCCCAGTGAATGGTTCTGTTTGGGAAAGCTATATAACTTTTAGGATGTGGAACCTTGCTTCAGGAAGCACATCACTAGGGATGGGCTTTGGGGATTTATACCCTCATCCCATTTCTTGTTCACTCTCTTTCCTGTGTGCTGCTGAGATGTGATCTCTCAGCTTCCTGCTCCTGCTGCCATACCTTTCCTGATATTATCAACTCTAGCCCTTAGGAACCATGAGCCAAAATACACTTTCCTTAAGCTGTTCTGGCCACGGTGTCCAATCACAGCAACAGTGAGGCAAACCAGAACACTGCACCATCCCTATCCTAAAACTGAAGTAGGAGTGAAGGTTCCTACCTCCGAACACCTACCATCACTTCAAGGACTACTTGCACCAGCCTTCCCTACACATCATCTCATTTATTCTTCAGATACCTTGGGAGGTAAAGAGCAAAAAGCCCATTTAACAGGAGATAGAACTGAGACTCAGAGCTGAGAATCTGCTCCATGTCCCTTGGGGAGTGGTGGGACGAGGATGTTTGCTGCTGGGGCCCCGGCCCATGCTCTCTATTCCATGACGACCCACCAGATTCTCAGTAAGCAATAATCCAGATTAGCACAACCTTCACCCAATCTAACAAGCCATATCTCCATCAACTATGTGTCTGACTTCTTGAAGGAAAGAACAGCAGCTAGAAAGCCATTTTAAATGTGCTTTTGCCAAAGACATGATTTTATGAAATCGAAAAGGCTTTCCCACTGAACAGTACATGGCTCTAAAGGCAGTGTCCAACTTCTGCAAAAAAGGTTTTAAAATGTCACAGTTGTGCTTGAAGCTACATGCCCTCTGGCGCACAGCAAAGGGGAGCAAGCAGGAAGGCTGTGGGAAGCAGTCACTTTGCAGTGACAAGAACTGCTTGAGCATTCCTATGGTGTAGTTGTGCAGCAATGCCACAGCACAGGATGGTCTGGGGACAGGACACTGCTCTGGCACCGAAGTTCCCCAAGGCAAACATCCCAGCACATATGTTTCAAAGAAAATCTGTGGAATATGTCAGCTGGGGGGTGCACGCTCAGCATGGCTTCCTAGATCCCTTTGACTATTGACTGAAACATGAAGGGTTTTAGCACACGCTTCCACTTCCGTAACAGCCGAGAACCAGCTGGAGTTAACACCCCGATGGGAAGCAAGTGCCTATTCCAGCCTGAAGACAGGGAAGCCATCCTGTGGCACATCAGTGTGTGTCTTTTTTCTGATGACCTTGGTGCTTTGGAATGTGGCTCTTCACCAAAGTATCTGGTTGCTTTTATACTGTCATAAAGTTTGGCATATACTTGTCATTAACATCTACTACATCTGTTTCCTTTTTTTCCATCAGAAAACGTGGTGACACTCGGTGTGGACCATGACTGTTGTGGCTCAGGTACGCATCCTGGGCCAGCTCCTTTTCACGACACCTTGCCATCTAGCTGGCAATTTCCTTTTCCTTTCATGTCCTTGACTAGTCAGTGCATTCGCTGAGACTGGCCCGTGAGAGGGAAAGGATAGAGTCAAAGGCTCATAGTTGCATCTTTACGTCAAACTTCCCAATCACCACCTTAAAGAGTTTCTTGTAGTCAGAAAAAGCTAACAATTAGCAAGTAAGAGGCAAGGCTGGTTGAGGAAAACAAAACAAAACAAAACAAAAGCAAAACAAACAAACAAACAAACAAACAAAAAGGTCCTGGTATTTGCCCTTTAAAACAAGGCATGCTTCTAGCTGTGCATTCTGGTACACTACTAAATCATCTGTAAAATGGGCTCAACAGAACTCTGCTCAGAAGTTCGCTGTGAGGATGAAGTGAGAGAATCAAAAACTCTGCTTGGCAAAATGCTTGGGCAGTAGGGCGATTATTGCTAAGGCTAAACCAGAAATGCTGGTCAAGGTAGCAGCGGATCCCTAGCCATGGGACACAGCAGGCGGACACATCAACAGTGGACACATGGTGGCTAGGAATTCTGGGACCAATGTAGATGTCTGTATTCTTTCTCATGTGAGACCAAGACTGTGGGTTGGAAAGGGTACATAGCTCATTTAAAAGCCTTGCTTTGACACCATGGGCAGCATTTAAGAATAGAGACTTGCTCAGGAGCCAGGACTCCTCGTTTCCTAGACTCTCAGGTCCTACACATGTCAGAACTCACAGAACAAGCCATACAAAGGATATGTGCTGTGACCGTCAGTGGGCCCATCTAACATTTTCTGAGCATCAATAATGTGCCAATATCAGGTATGAGACGAGTAATCCCACAGGGAGGCTGGGGGAGGCAGGGAGACACTTCAGCAGGTGAATCTGAGAACAAGTGTTGCACTAACCAAAGGTGGTGACAAGGTGCTGTGGGGTCAACCCAGGTCACTCCTCTTCCCTGTGGGGAGAGCATGTGATCCCTTGAGGGAGGACTAGAGGCCTGGGAAAGGCTGAGGGCCTGCACTCTTCTGCAGTTCTAAAGAACCTGTGTAGACTCTGGGAAATCCAGCTTGGAAGGAGCTGGGGCAGCGTGGGAACACAGGGGGAGGCAGGGGCAGACCGCTGGTCAAGAGCTAAGGTTTCTCTCACAGCAACAGACACCACCAGGACAGTGAGAGGACACGACATCTATTTGGGGAGACTCCTTTGGTGACACTATTCACGCACTGGACGAGGCTGGTGGAGGTAGACCACTATACTAAACCTGCCTGCTCAGCTTAATCCCGAGGCTAATGCAGCCAATGCTGTTTCTGACAAGCCGACGGCACTGACATCAGAATGTAGGCACAGCACTAGCCATCCCAAAGCACCTGCACTTGGTGTCCGCTCCATCCCAGCTTTTCCTCGCGGCACAGCTCTCATCCTTTACTTGACTTACTGTAAACACAGGGCTACGTTCAAGTGATGACCACTGTAGCTTATGCCACCTCTGAGGCTCAGGCTGGAAAATGTGGAATTTAAATGATAAAAATAAGAACAAGCTGACATGACAATAAGGTCACACTTTAGCCTCGTCTCAGCCAATACACAATTTACTCTTGGTGAAATGGCCCAATATAATCAAATTAAACACAATTCCTATTACAAAAGAAGAAAGGCCAGAGCTGTTCCAATCATCCAATTCTCCTGCCTACTTAAACTGCAGAACCTTCAGGAAAGGTTTTGAAAGCATGACCCATCAGTTCTAATTTTTAAAACTTACCCTTTCAGTCAAGACTAGAAAAAGGCCCATTCCAACTTTTATCTTTTCTACAAAGTGCTGTTATCTTGGCCTGATGTCAGGAGCTCTAGCTCTCTTTCTGCTGACAAGCAGAGACGAGAAAGATAAGATTGGAAACGAATCTCACTTCTCTGAGTAAATAAATAATCAATACTCATCTAAATGTAAATGAGAAGGTAGCCCCCTCTGATAACAGCACTCTTATCAGAGAGCCAATTTTCTTCAGACATTTGGCCTCAACCAAATCACCATCATTCAGCCCTAGCCTAATGGCAAAAAATCGTAACTAAATTGAACCGATCACCAGAGATCAACTAAGTTCTGCCCTGGCCACTTCAGGTTCAAATGTTTGGGAATGCAATTTTGCCCCCATTAACTTTCAATAGCAACGAAGAGCAGACTGGTCAAGGGGCCAGTCTGTGTGATAAACAAAGCCCCGCCTGGGGGCTGGCCTGGGTGCAAAGGGGAATGGGTATAGGCATTTAAACAACACCACTGCTGGATGGACACACACCCCAAACCCGTGAAGGGAAGGCCAATCCTGCAGGTGGGCAGAGCGCTGTGTCCTCATCTAAGGCCTGCCTCAAACTGAGGAGACATTTAATTTGCCTGGTGATCACAACAGTTAAAGCTTACTAAAGATGGAAATAAAGAAAAAGAGATATGAAAAAGTGACTATAGCTAGAAACAACACAAGGATTCAAATGATCAATTTCCTCCAGCTCATTTGTCTCAGGCTTACATCTGGCCCAGCAGCGCCACACTGACCTGATTTTACTGAAAGAAGACGCCGTCTACAAGACAAATCACTTTCAACTACTGCACTGGGGTTTCCATTTCTCTGTTGCAAGACTCAATTCACTGCTGATGAGAGTATTGGGGAAATTATGACCATTATTGATAGGACAGCAAAACCACTTTTACACAGTAGTCTTCAAGTCGACAGAAAGCGTGTACTAGGCCATTAATGAAGGTGTCAGCTAGAACCAGAAATTAAAGACAAAGGCCAGCAAATGCCTAATTTCTAGAGCACATCAGGACGCATGCTGGAGCCTTTCATAATTTGGAGAGGAACAGAACCTAACCAAGGAGGAAGGCAGCCTGCTGTGCCCACAGGTGGGATGGAAAAGCTGCTCGTTGGTTGCCTTGGAGTCAGGGAGATAGCTCTTGATACTCTCTATCAGTTACTTCTGTGTGCTGCTTTCCAGCCCCTGTGAGGTTCTACACCCTTGAAGGTGGAGGTGCAAGTAGGCTGGCGTTAAAATGTGGGTTTCAAATCAGAAAGACAACAGCGAAACCCTGGCTCCCATCTGACACCAAGGAGGCAAGTTGGCCTGGAGCAGCATCAATAACTGAAGGCAAGTGTAGACAACGCTACCACAAAGAAGGGCATCCATACATGTCAGCACAGTGCTGGGCACAGATGACAAGGTTACCAGCCGTTCTGTTTGAGAACAAGTCAAATTCTGATTCATCCCCAGGGCATGACAATGACTGCGATAAACACTGGAAACTTCCTCTCCTAACAAAGAACTCTATACGTGTCAGGTTTCTGGAATCTTAGACAACACTACAAGGTTGCGTCTGTTATCATTTCTGCTGCAGAGAGGGCACATCAACTGTGGAGTGACCAGCTATCTGCCTGTGGTGAGGTCAGGCTGAGAAAGGTGTGCCTGAGGTGGGCCCGTGGCTTAACCTCCTAGGCTACACAGCCCACATTAGTTTTGATCTTTGGATTAAAACAAACAGCAATAACACAATGTTGAGATGGGGATAAAGCCACTGGGTGGGACCAGGCTTCAGGAAAGTCAGAGCAGGTAGCTGTCTTTGGGGTCAAAGTGTAGCACACGATTCCAGGAGGCTGGCAGCAGGCACTTAACCAGAACCAGCTGCTGACCCTGCCTTTTTTTTTTTTTTTTTTTTTTTTTTTAAAGGGGAGCTCTTTTCCTACATTAAATGATTTACAGAGTTACTGCCTCAATCCGCAGTTCTGAAAGTGTGATTTCTTTAGGGTTTAACTATACCCATTTCTAGTCTTGTTACAACTTTTTTATTGCGATAGAAAACATTTACTGGAAATATGTTACTGCTATTACCAGGTCATAAAATAAAAAGAAAAATAGTTTATGTATTGCCATCATTTCCAATCATCAATCAGAGAGTGCCAAGGCGAGGAAAGGAAAGGGCGTGCAGCCAGGATCTCCTCCTTTGTGTAGGAGAAAACGCGGGAGCATCATAATTCTTCAGAACAAATTTCTTCTTGAACACCAGCCACAGGGCTGGGCTAGCAGAGAGCACACCTTGGCTGCATCCTCCTCCCAGCAGCCTCTCTGAGCTCAGAGCTCCTCCCAGCCACCTTCCTGAGACCCTGCTTCCTAAAGCACTCACAGGCTGATAGACTTCTGTGTATCTGTGACCTCCCTTAGAGGGTGCTACTTGAGGTGGGGGTGGGGCTTTTAAAACCTCAGCTCTGCTTGCAGGGCTTTGTAAGTGTTGAAGGACCATTATTCTCTAGGATGGCTTCAACAGGGTGGTACTTCAAATCCAACTCAGTGCCCACTCCTGTGGGCCATATTAAGAAATACTGAAAACTACATGGCTTAAATCACCAGTGGGAAGCCATTAAATAAATTCTATCAGTATGATGGGATTATATGGCTACTATAAAAGAAAACTAAGGTAGTAAGACATGGGAAAAGTCTTGTAATACTCAAACAACAAAACAAAACAAAAACAAACAAACAAAGAGCTGGTCAGTGGTGGTGTACTCCTTTAATTCCAGCACTCAGGAGGCAGAGGCAGGTGGACCTCTGTGAGTTCGAGGCTAGCCTGGTCTACAAAGCAAGCCCGGGACAGCCAGGGCTACACAAAGAAAACCTGTCACAAAAACCAAAAATAACAACAAAACAAAAAAAAAACCAAAAATCCCCACTGGTTATTGTGGTGCATATTTATAATCCCATTTGGGAGGCTGAGGAAAGAGGATCATGAATATGAGGCCAGCCTGGGTTATATAACTTGTCTTGAAGAAAAAAAAAAAAAAAAGTAGTTGGAACAGAGGTGTGTGTACCCTCGTGGTACAAGGTACAGGTATAAGGCCCTGGGTTTAATCATAAGTGCTATTAAATAAGCAAATAGTAAGTAAAAAGTAGTAAGGCATATAGTATATATAGAAAATACTACATGTTAATAAAGTCAGACCCCAACAACACAGGTCCGTATTTGTGTGTACACTTGTGGAATATAAGCTAACATGTATTCCACAAACACATGCATTTAGGATGCACAAGGACACGAGCACCACTGACTACAAGTTCTCTGCGGTACAGAATGAGACAGCAGCAAAGAAGGTAGCTTTTGTTCTTTCCTTTACAGATTCTGATGTTTGGATTTTGACAGTTGACATACATAGGTATTTATATGTCAGTTAAAATCCAATGTCTAAGTGATGTTTAGCAATCTCAGAGTCTTCCCGTCTGGGCCAGAGGGCTAGTGGCTCAGAGGCTGTTGGAGAGACGCTGGCTGTCGGGGAGAAAGGCCTGTACAACTACTGCCAGGGAAAGAGGCTAGTCACAGGGGAGTACAGAGGCTGCTAAGGAGGGCTGCTGTTATCCACAGGGTGTTCATTCAGGGGCCTGCAGCTGCACACCAGACCAGGCTTACCTTCAACCACTGCACCAGCCTGGCAACTATGTTGTATCTGTCCTGTTCTCTTCATGGGTTCTACAGAGAAAAAAGGGTAACTCCACACTGTTCTGCTACCAGGCTTCCCCCTTACATTCCAGCTTGGAAGTAAGAGGCAATGTGTCAAGAGTCCATGCCCACAGTTGCCCTGAGCTTGCTCTATACGGTGTGCTGACTAGGGAGTGGTCCCCAAGTTGCTAAGATCAGGGCATCTGAGACATCATGGTTAATATGGAAGCACCATTTTGCATGGACCTGAATTTGCAGCTCTACCACTTATTAGCTGTGGAACCTTATCTAACTTCTCTATTCCTTAGTTTCCTGCCATCAAAGAGGAACGTCAACACATATCTCTCAGAGTTGGTTTCAAGAATAAACACAAAGCCTCAACAGAAGGGTATGTGATGCACGAGTCACACTACATCCAGATGCCTGGTTTGCTACTCTGTCTTTACCTCCGCAGCAGTGGCTGGAACCTCTGGAAGGCCACCACAGCTTCCTCATCTTCCTCTTTTATACTGATGTGGGAATCCAGAAAGAGACTCCAGCACTTTTGCTGCCTACTGGTCCTGCTAGTCTCTCACCACTTCATCTATCCAAACATTCTCCTTAGTAAGAGTCAAACTCTCTATAAATGGCCTCTGGTCCCTTTAGAGCATCCAAATAAAGGATTTCTTGTTCTAGGTGCTTGCTAGATGGGGGCTGGGACCAGGGAAAGCACATGTCAGCAGCCTGCATTCCTAGGGCAGTCTCAGCACACAGGCATGTTTAGGATGTGCTGCCCCCCTAGTTAGCCCTCTCAACCATCTCTTCCTCCATGAGGATCTGTCCCCATCTGATTCCCAATGCTGGGAGGCTCCTGACAGCTTACTGGTCTCCCAGGGAAGCAAGGAACTAGTGTGGGTCAGAACCAGAGGCTGGACAACCAGGAACTTCAAAACCTAGAGGTTTTGAAGCCACTGGGCAGGAGCCTCCTACTGCCATCAGTGTTAGCTAGAAGGCTGAGGAGAACTCACCCCCTACATCTTGTCACAGGTAGGTAAATGTTCTCTTTAGAGACAGGCAGTCTGATATTAATTGGAAAAAAAATTCTTTTCCTCTTTAGGATTCAGATATTGTTTGTTAGAGGATGGAAACCTTTAACACTGTCCTAAGCATCTAATTTTTTCAACCCAGTATGTTTCTCTTAACTTGAGTTGCTGTGACATTACCAAATTTTACATACAGTTATCTGTTGCTCTGTAAAGAAATACAGATGGTTTCTGTGGAAATAAACAGTCATTTATTTTAAACAATTGTAAAATAGTTTATGGAAACCAGTAGAGTAATGCATTCAAATAAATGCCAAAACTGGTTGATGAGAGCCAGGGTGCTAAATCACACTGCTGAGGAATCCAGCTGTGGGGAACAGATAGTAAATCCAGAGTGACAGAATTTCCCGTGATAGCAAAGGTTTCTGACATCCAGTCCAGTACTCAAACCCATTTTCTTTAACACAGCACTGACAGCCAGTGAAATTAGTGAGTTTAGTCACAAGCACCTAAGGACAAAAAGAAAAGAAACAAACAAGAAGGAGACCATGCCTTTCTGCAGCTTCTCTGAGAGGTGTTAGAGTCGGGATTCCAGCCAGGGTCAGTGAGAAGGAGCACAGAGCCAACTGTTCCAAGTCACTCGTCCGTGTCCCGATTCCCGGGAAGGCTCCCTTCAACCCACTGAGGCCAGAGCCTGGTTAAGGCCTAGCACATCCTCTCAGCAGTTCAGTCTCTTACTCTGGAAACTGAGGGTAACGGCAGGCATCAAGAGACAGTGAGTGTTCTTTCTGCACACAGTGCAGACTGGCTGTGGGCCCAGCCTGCTGGAGCCCCAACCAGATACCCTGGGGAACACCACTGACAGTGACTGGATTATATCTTTGCAGGAACAGAAAACTCCAAGTACTTTTGGCTTCTTATTTCATAGGACAACGAGACTCTATCTATACATTTGGGTCCTCATTTCTCAAACCTACCCTTTTACCTTGTGCCGTGGTGGTCTGATGGTTGACATGGATGTTTACAGTGCATTTGCTCAGCTGTTCTTCAGGACATCTGCTCTCTAGGGACCCGAAGGCGCACAGGGCACTCAGTATTCCTCTCACTGCGATTCTTAGCTCTGCTGACTCCACCCACTTGCCTAGGTTCCCACCATTCAGCATATTATGGTCTTGTTGCTGCCTCCTAGCCTCTGGTCATCTACTCTTCACCCACTTGTCAGAGGTGCTCTCCAGAGGCAGACTCCAAAGGTGTCTTCTGGGGCTAGTCTCTGGGCATCCCATGTGTTCACATTTCCTGTCCTAGGTTCTCTGGGAATCCTTTAATTCCCTGGACACACCCTGGTTCCTTGCCCATGTGCCTGCACTGCTTGTTCATCCACAGCACCTGCACTCTGTGTCTCAGGCCGTATATTGACGAGCTTGCCTTGGTTTTAGCACCGAATCTGAACCTGCCTCTCTCTTGAGCCACAGGAGCAGATCTTCACAGGTTCCCAGACTGTCCTCCATCCTTTCCCACAATAGGTAGGCTGTAGCACATTTCCTGTCACCATGGTTGCTGCTCCAAGCAAGAGCTCTACAAGTCCAGGAGGCCAAAAGCAAGGCTTCATTTTTAACATGCTGACTTGGCCGTCACATGTCACTCAGATGATAGCCCTTACCCTCAGGCCAGGTGTCCTGCCCCATTCTCAGCATGCTCTCAGTGTGCGTCTCTGAAATCCTGCCCTATCTTCTGATGACACTTGTACGCCTGGATCTCCTTGTGCGTGAATTGCACATTTATGTGAACTGAACTGTACTTGCTAGATAAGATTGAAGGAAAAGAGAAGGAATGACCCAACTAAAAAAACAGTGTTAAGTAATCTATGGAATTCCACTTGCCATGATTCTCAACAGTTCAACCAATGACTGGCTTATTCATCTTTGAAATGATGTGACTTGGTCAACATGAGATGACTGACTGATTGAGCTAACTAGGCAGATGGTGGAGTCTCAGTTTTCCAGCCTATTTTATAGCCTGAGCATCTTTCTGGCTAAGTTTGATTTCATCACTTGAAATTATTCATTCCCAGCTTTCATCTGTTCTAATAGAGAATAAAAAGCTAACTCTATGGATTTCAGAAAAAAACATTTCTAAAGGAATTTGTAAGAGGTGAATCTGACTATGAGACTTTTGCTTACTGCTTGCCCCTGTGGCCCAGCCCTGTACTAGCATGTAACTGTTTGCAGCTGTCCCTGGATGCTAAACATTACCTGCTTTCTTGCTTCTGGTGACACAACATGCCACCCTCCCTGACAGACCCTTCAAACTTAAGACCCACCTGCATCAGGGCTCCTTTCTGCCTGCCCCATCTTTCTTCCAACAACCATGTAGAAGTGGAGCTTGTTTCAAGCCGGACATGAACATCCTAAATCCTTCTTGAGAGGCTGAGACCCTGGCCAGCTCTTCCCAACAACCACATGGGCTCTGGCACACAGTACCTCCCATGAAATTGAGCAGCCCTTACTGCTCACATTCGAATCCCAGCTCCTTGTCTCTAAGCTGAGGACGGGAACCACTCTAATTCAAGTGGTTATTGCAATGATTAAATGAGGTACGAACATAGTAAGGGCCTCAGCTTGGCTCACAGTGATCAATGAAGAACAGTTCAGCATGCTTTGCTGTGCCTAGCTCTCAAGCTATCAAACAGGTGAAAAGAAAAATTATATTATCTGCTTTATCTTAAGCTAACTGTGACAGAACTAAGAAGTTTAGGTATGCTTTTCCCTGTGTGACAAACCAAACAAAAGGTTAGAGTGATAGAAAAATGGCAGCCGAGGGTTCATGGCTGCCAGCCATTTTTCTTTCTGGGAGTTTTCTTTCTGGTTTCATCTATTATCTGGGAGCTGGCTGCCCTGCTGGCTTTCCATTTGCCTTGCTAATAACAGTAAATCCAGCAGCTTCCACTGCAGTTCCTGTCTCCTTCAGCTGACTCCCAGGCCAATCAGCATCTCTTCCCAGCTCATGTCAGATGTTCCCTGGGAAGTCCTGCTGAAAAGAAAATTTATGGCAAAAGTTTCTCCTGCTTTTAACCCTTCTGCTTATCAAGGTGTCTCAGAGGAATGCCAGGTCTAGCCGACATGTGCACTCCTGTGCTCTCACTGCTGCTCTGACGAGGGCCTCACAGCTCTGGACAACCTCAAGTGAGCAGCCGGGCCGACAGAGGCCCATGTTCTGGGCTGTACCCTCTAGGGACTTAATTCAAGCTGAGATCCCTTAGCAGCTATAATCTCCCACGTCTCAATGTAGTCCCAGCCAACAAATACACAGATAAAACCAAAACAGGGCCCAAAAGCAACACTATAGCACAGAATGTGAACGGGACTGGGTCTCAGTTGAGACGGGACTACAGTGTCTGATGGCATGGCGAGGATGTGCAGTTGAGGGGAGCACTGTGTGGACATCATAGTCTCAACAGTGCCACAAAGAAGGCAGTGTTAACCACTTTCTCTCACACAGGAGAAAAATGAAAGCCATGCAGACTAGGACACCAAGGAGCTAGCTAATCAATGTAAGAACAAGAGTGGAGCCAGGCAGGCTTTTCCAAACCCAGGCCTTACTCTCTGCAGCTAAGAACAAAGCAGCAGTCTATCATGCCACTGGGACTTTACTGAAGAGGCTAAAGGCCTGACTAACGTCACCCGGTGAGCAGGATCAGGGCTTCACGCCAAAGGAGAACCTCTTCTTGCATAGCAGCCATCCCTGACACATACGAAAGCTGCAGAGAGTTAGCACTCCAGGCTCTCAAGAGACAGAGTGGCAATCCACTATGTCTTCAACAATAGCTGCCTGCTGGGCTCAGGCCTGTTGGCAAAGGTAGCTCTTCGTCCTAGAGACTCTAACCACAGGGTTTTCATTCTAGGCGTGCTCAAGCATCGTGAGATAGCTATACTGACGTGACTCCTATGACCTCTTCTCTACCTCTCCACAGAAGTTACATGGTGCGATGAGCCAGATCAGTACATCCAGTCAACTCATTTCTGTCCTAGTTTTAAAGGGAAAGAAGGATGTCAAAATGTACATGTGACAGCTGTTTGGGACTCTAACGCTATGCAAAAGCAGCTGTTTTCATTTTTACTAGAAGTATTAGTCATTCTTAGAATGGAAACAAGTATTAGGCTAATAGCTTATGCTTTAGCCCACGGAAAATCCAGGTCACAGGGCTGTAATGTTGGCGAAGTCACAACGTGATGGCTATGCTCATACAGCATTTGCTCTCAGAGTCTGGAAATGTTTATTACAGGAAGCAACTATTTAATGATGTTCTTAGAGAAACCTGACATCTAACCGATAAAATGGATGGTGGCTTTTAGGGGAAACGAAGTTTCCAAATAGAGAAAGTCCATACAAAGGGGAAAGGAGAAATCTTTCTAAGCTGTAGAATTTGAAAGGAAGCTGCTTTCTTTAAAAAAAAAAAAAACAAAAAAACAAAACAAAACAATTTTTACTTTCATCAAAGGTCATGTACAATTTGGAAGTAAACAAAACCCAAGTCCTAGGACAAACCACAGAGATCCCCACCCTCTGAAGCTCCAACTCACAGATAGCTAATTTACATTCTTAGGATGTCTTTCTAGTATTCACCTTCAGATTTCATTTAGTACTTTTACTAGGTGATTTAAAAAGACGATCATCTAGATCAATCAGTATCTATCAATGTCCACCACAGAAGAAGAGGGAGTCTGCTGTGCCTTTCTTCTGTACATGGTATGCAGTGTTTCCTTCTCTGTACCAAGTGTCTGGCTGTGGCATGCTCCTCTGGCTCCTGATGATGCCCGGGAGATGACACGCGCACGCACACACAGACACGCACAGTCATGGGAGCCAGGAGGCAATGCTAAGTGATGTGTACAGGCTTTTCATTCAAAGACATGTAAGTGTCCATCTAATGGTTCAACTCTCTGAAAAGGCTTAGTCTCTCACAGTGAAAAGCAATGAATTGCTCCTAAGCAAGAGGGTGGTCTGAGCCAGCATCCAGTTAAGAGGCTGCAGGTTAGCCACCACCTCTAGGTCAGCAGTGGTTCTGGCAAACCAAAAGAAAACCATTATTGTCCGCAGGAAGCTTTCATTTTACACAATTAATTTACTCAACTAAGTTGAATATCCCTGTCCCAAAGGAAAAGGAGCCAATCACAGCTGTCTTTTGCAAGGTAATCAACAACATCTGGCAAGATCAACCTATCACTGCTTGTCAGTCCCTGGTCTTCTGCTGCGAGGCCAAGATGCTGAGTGCATATTCTCAGCAGCTGCAAGACTGAGGGGAGACCTGCCCACCTTTCTGGCTACTGCTGATCCAAGTGGAGTACCTGCCGGCTCCTGCTGCCCTGCCCAGTGCTGGTGGACAAGACAGGAAGCTCATGGAAACAAGGAGACAGTAAGAGAGTAAGGGCATGTCTGATCTTGGGGACAGGAAGTTCTCTTCAGCAGAGGAACTCAGAAACCTGAGGACGCAAGAGTCCCTTCAGGTGGAACACAGAAGGACTCCTGAAGCCACAAGCAAAAACTGTTGTCCCTGCACCTCGTTGCCTCACCTTTTACCTTCACCTGCTCTCTCCTCTCCCTGCTAGAGTGTGAGCTGAGGACGGGCACTGTCTTCTCCCTGCTCTGCCTGGCACAGCGGAGACTGCCAGAATACTCACTGAGTGCTAAGGGTGCTTCTGATACCTGATGCTTGAGAAATCCATGTGAGCCTTCAGTTTATTTGTGTTTTACTTACACTGTGCTTCATCTTAATTCACATTGTTCCACTATTAAACATAGTACAGAAATCTCAAGTTTTGCTATGATCTGGCATTTCTGTGATTTAGTGGTGACATCTCTGGGAATACTGAAGAGCTCCAAGTACGCCTTGCACCTTCTACAGCAGTTGAGCTTTAACCACACCTCACTGGCTTCCTGTGGAAAGTTAGTTTGGTGACAAGATGGCATCCACACACTTCATTCTGTGACCTAGGGAGTCATGGAGGTGGGTATGGATGAGACCCATGCACCTGCCTTCCGGTGTAAGCCCAGTGCTGCTGGCCTCATCTTAAGGCCTCATTGCCCTGTTTCTAGACATTATCACAATAAGAAAGAAAAAGAAACTGCCTCATTGACTAGGTAATCTTCTCCCGCCTCCTTTTCTTTGGGTTTCTGAGAGACTCACAGAGCCTGGGCTGGCCCTGAATTCCTGATCCTCTTGCTCCCAGCTTCCTTTTTTCACAATGTGGTGCCCACAGTGACTACAGATGCACAGTAGGAAGCTCTTCTATCTGCAACTGTCCGGAAAGGGGGACCTCTATGCTGTCCACCACAGCTGCTGAAAGCTACATTCTAAACTGCTTATGGAGGAAAATGGCTCTCCTGCCAGGCCTCTGTGGGCAGTGGGGTCAGGACTGAGGACACTCGGCTGGTCATAGACAAGTCTGCTAGGGTAGGCTAACTCTTGTGAAGGAGTGGTTTTGTACAAAGTAGTAAACGCTGTCTTGGCAGAGGAAGATGTCTTCTAGCTGGCAAGAAGATCAACAGAGGCTGGCATGCCTGGAGGAAGGTTCTTTAGCTCGGCCTGGGGAAGACCCACACTCTTCCCAGAGGCAGGCACCGCACTCTGAGCCTCTCATGTAATTCTACAGTCATCTTCACTGATGTCCTCTCTGTGCATGAGCACCTGAGAAACGGCAGACACTCTGGGAGGTGCTAGACCACCACCACAGGAGTGGCGAACCGCACTTGTAAATAAGATCCCTGGCAGCTCCCCTCTCCAGGCTTTACCTCTAGATTCTCTGGCACAGGAAGCTGATGACGTCAGCAGCTGTTTGACAAAGAAGCCTTGGGATCAGTCCTCCTCTATCATGGCACGGGTATCCTTGTTAGGAAAAGGCAGCTGTTCTGAGGAATGGGTGCGTCCAGCAGCCCCAAGCTCAAGCACAAACAATACAAAGGCTCCTTCTATATCATGTTAAGTTTTCAATAGACTTGAAATACCGGAAAACAGAAAGTTATAGGCAAAGGCCACGCCACATGAGTGGAAAGATGTAAAGCAAAGACGCCAAAGAAACCCAGGTCTAAGGGTGCACCCAACACAATGGTGACAACAGATGGCTTCCACTGACTGAGTAGTTTCCATGGATTAAGGTTTTGTAAGCTCCCAGCAACCCTTCTTTTCAGAGACAACAACTGAGGCTGGAAGGGGTTGATGACTTGCTTCATTTCATTGCTTATGAGAAGTGCTGCTGGAGACCTAGGAGGATTTAGTTCCAAAGTCCAGGCTTTTCCTACAGAATTAAGCTCCCTTCCTGGAATGAAGCAGATCGCACCTGTCTCCACTGGGCTGTGGGTCCTGAAACTAACCCAGCAGAAGGAAATGCCATGTAGTTGTGAATAGGACAACGTAGGGACATGTGAGTTTAGGTCCCAGGTTACTCATTAACTACTGTGTGACCATGGCAACTGCTGTTGCCTCTCTGAGCTTTACTCATTCTATGTATAAAATGAAAATAGCAACAAATAAAGTTATTTTAGTAACTAAAATGTAAGTGTGAAAAACACTGACACAGGTGGTAATAATTATTAACACACTGTACTTTATGTGTCAAGTTGAAACCATCGGCCAATAGAAGACAAAGAAGTCATGACCTCAGATGTTATTTAACATATTATGTACAGGAAAATAAAATACCCCACACCACTGGGTGGCTTCCCCTGCTGCTCTCTACCTTACTGGTGTGAAAGTGTCTCTCACTAACCCAGCAGGCAGCTCTTGAGATCTGCCTGTCCATGCCTCCCAGTGCTGGGCTTACAGGAGTGCAAGGCATGCGTCTAGCTTTTTACATGGCTGGTTGGGATTTGAACTCAGCTCCTTGTGCTTATAGGGTAAATGCTTTCACCACCTAGCCACTTCTATAGCTCCCCGCCATCTATGTTACCATTAATTTTTTATAACCCTGAAAAGCTGAGAATTGCACACACACACACACACACACACACACACACACAAATCCATGTACCTACTACTATATTCCATAACTAATACTTGGCTACATTTGCTCTAGCAGGCATTTACCCCCATACCCATCTTTTGAAATGCATTTTGAAGCAAGATACCAAGTATGTTTAATATACTCTGTTTTCAATTAACTACAATTCAATGTTTACAATTCTCTTTTTGTACACAGTAATATGCACAAACACTACAAATGTTATTTGCTCTCCTACAGTTGTGCAGGCCAGTGCCTGACCTTACTTGGACTCTGTCAACACACAATATATTGCCCTTAGCTCAGAAAGCTTTCAACAGCCTTTCATTCTAAGTGAGGGAATTTTGCGGTTGAGAAAAAATACACAGAGCTTAAGAATCTAATTTCATCTACATTAACCTTTATCAATACTCATGATCATGCAAATACATGTGCATACTTACACACAGGTACACAGGTACACACGCATATCCCCTCCTCTTATCATCGTTTGCACAACCATAAAAACAAAAAGGATACAGCCCAGGTCACAAGGTCTTTTGTAAAGGTTAAACATAAAAATGCTGGGGATACTGTCAGTTTTCATGGACATCAGAGTCACTTTTGGTACTTCCTCTCTACTCCTTTCCCCCTAATTTAAAGATGTTGTTTTGAAAAAGAAAATGTTAATGAGAGAGGGAGAGAGAGAGAGAGAGAGAGAGAGAGAGAGAGAGAGAGAGAGAGAG
>OU015750.1:11241462-11295522 GCA_907169655.1 Acomys percivali | reverse complement strand
TGTGTGTGTGTGTGTGTGTGTGTGTGTGTGTGTGTGTGTGTGTGTGTCTGAAGTGGGGCAGGTAGGCTCCAGGGATCTGTCTGCCTCCGCCTTCTAATGCTGGAGTCACAGAGGTATATGACCACGCCCAGCTTTGCAGATCTGAACTTAGGGCCTTACAAGAGTGTGGTAGGCATTTACCCACTGAGCAAACTCCCCAGCCCTCAGTATTCCAGTAAGCAAACCACTGACCCGTAATCCCGTACTTAAAGTCTAGCACAAATATGCAAAAAATAGTCATAAAAGACGGATCACTTCATGTATCTGAAAAGTCAGAAATAATCTAAATAACTTAATTGTTAGGTTAAACATATTTACCTAGGAAAACAAAAAGCATGATCATTCTCATACAGAATAATGCTTAGTGTGTGTGAATGAAAAAAGCAGACATATAAGATCATATACATGTTCGAAACCACATAGATATCTCTCATTTATTATGAGCTGGCTTGACAGATGTAAGTCACGTAAAAAGGCAAAAGGGGCCAGGAACTATGTCATATGACTTTAATCCCAGCAGGCAGGGGCAGGTCAATCTCATATGAGTCCCAAGCCAGTCTGGTCTACATAGTAAGTTCCAGCATTGCTAGAGCCTCTCTTAAAGAAACCAATATATGGATAAAGAAACGTGGTACATTTACACTATAGAATATTACTCAGCTATTAAAAATAAGGAATTCCCAAAATTTGTGGATAAATGGATTGAGCTAGAAATGATCATAATGAGTGAGTTAATCCAGACGCAGAAAGAGTCAAATGGTATATACTCACTTATATCTGGACACTAGCCCAAGGGCTATGTCCCATGAAAGTCTTCACTTACCAGGAAAGTGGGACAGAGGGGAGGACATGCTACTGGGATTCTAGGTGAGAGAAGCATGGGAGAATGGGGAAATAGAAGGATGCAGAGGGTCTTAGAAACCTACAAGAAGAACATTATGATAGGCAGATCTGGGCCCAGGGGTCCCCCTCAAACTATGGCACCAGCCAAGGACAATACGTGCAGTAAACTTCAAACCCCTACCCAGATCTAGCCAATGGACAGGACAATCTCCACAGTTGAGTGGAGCATGGGATATGACTTTCACACGAACTCTGGTGTCCCATATTTGACCACGTCTCCTGGATGGGTGGCACTCAGAGGAAGGATAGCAGGCTACCAAGAAGAGACTTGATACCCTAAGAGCATATACAAGGGGGAGGAGGTCCCCCTCAGTCACAGTCATAGGGGAGGGGAGTGAGGGGAAAATGGGAGGGAGGGAGGAATGAGAGGATACAAGGGATGGGATAACAATTGAGGTGTAATATGAATAAATTAATAAAATATATTTTAAAAAAAGAAACCAATATATAAATAATTAGTAAAAATGAGGGCTAACAAGAAGGCCTAGCAGGTAAAGGTGCTTCCTGTCAAGTCTGGCAACCTACATTCAATGTCTGGAAGAAGGAAACCGATTTCCAAAAAGTTGTCCTCTGACCTCCACATGTGCACTGTAGCATGCACA
The DNA here is from genome assembly GCA_907169655.1 of Acomys percivali. Classification (NCBI taxonomy): domain Eukaryota; kingdom Metazoa; phylum Chordata; class Mammalia; order Rodentia; family Muridae; genus Acomys; species Acomys percivali. The sequence continues at coordinate 11,293,978 of OU015750.1, read as the reverse complement.
CATGTCACACAGACCCATACAAACAAACACCAGAGACAATATGTGCCCACAAAACACTAGTCTGTGTCCCTATCTGTATGAGAATTGAGTAAAAACTTAAAAGGAAATTCAAGTAAACTACACACTCTTTGTTGGACACACCTCCAAAGTGTTTTCCACAGTAACTGCTGAGGTCATTTCCTCCCTTCATCTTCTAAGATCGGCTCCAGGAGCCCAGGCTACAGCTTCAATCCACTCTAATGCTCCCCACCACACTTCAGCTCCAGAAAGGAAATGAGACTCTGACTGCTATCCTGCCTCTCCTACCTGAACACAGCGCTTCGCACAGCTGCATCCAGGGCTCCATCATCTGCTGCCCTGCTTCCTCAGGAGCCTCCGCACTCATGTCTTCCCCTCAAGTTCCCCTCAATGCACACACACACAGTGTTTGAAAAGAAACCCTGGTTAGATTGCCTTCCTTTTAATGGCACCCTCTTGCCATCAAAGTAAAGATCAAATTTAACATGCTTTACAAACATGACCTAGCCCCAAATGAGCACCTTACCCTCAGACTCCAAGCTCCTCCTAGGATGGGAAGAACAGCAGTCTGAGCATTCAATCCTGTTCCTCCTCATGTTCCTCTAGCCTCTGCTAGAAAGCACATTCTGACAATTTTCTCTGACTGGACCAAGGTATCCTTCCCCTTACACACTCTGGTTCTGTAATTACCTTCTGCTTATTACATTCATGGCATTATAGCTGCCTTTTATCTGCTGCCTCCCCAGCTATCAGGAAGCGTCTTGGGCATCAGGAGATCCCTACTGCCTACTCTCAAGCACTACATCACCAGCCCTAACTAATGGGCCCACCTCCTCCAGTCTGCGTTTTCTACCAGAGCTCGCCTCGTCAGATCTGGCACCTGCCAAGGTTCTAAGGCCACTTTCCTATGCTCATGCGGGAGGTGTCAATATTCTCTGACTGTATCTCTTCTGCTTGAGACATTTTCATTTAGCTGCACAGCAAAGTCCAGGTTAATCTTAAAAAAGATGTCAAAGAAATGACTATAGAGCATTTCTGCTTGGGTCCCTGCCCTACCCAGTAGTTTTTATCACTGTAGTTCCTTTCCTGTGATGCTTCTGCTAGGAGATTTACTACATTTTAGTGTCTCTTTTCCTGTGACTTTCCAGTGTGGCACTGGCACTGATGTAGCATTTGATGACACCTGTAAACCCAGTGGCATCTCAGAGCCACACCTAGATTAAGTACATATAGTACATGAATGAGTCTTTACTCACCCTCTTCATTTCAGAGCTGAGGGGAGTGAGGCTGGGAGGGCAGCTCACAAGTGCGTCACAGTTCTTTCATTCTAAGCAGACCCTTGACCTTCTAGGCATTTCTACAACCAGGCAGCAGCTTACCATCAAAATGCACACTTAGTACAGTAGTATTTGCAGAGAGCTAAAGCTAATCCCCAGAGGGCCCAGGGACATGTCCCTTGTCTCGGGGCTGCGTGTACCTCGGTACCACCACATGGCCAGTGTGTGTTTTCTTCCTTCCTTTCACCATGCCTTTCATTAATCTAATCCGTGCTGTGACTGGCCTGGATGGAGTGAAGGAATACATTTTGTAATGGAAAAGGAACTTCTGAAAGATTAGCGGCTAGTAGGAAGAGTAAGTGCTGGTCAAATGCGGTTTTGGTGAATGATATATTTCAAGTCGCTCTGATGTGGCAGTTGTGAGAGCTCATAACACCCTTCTAAAATAATTGGGTCTCTAAAGTGGTTCCAAAAGATTTTTGCTTGACATAAATTCTCTAAATTTCCAGGCTTTCTGGATAAAATAGTTGACTGCAATGCCATCTTTAACGTGCTCTGCTCTATGCTAGAGAAGATCCATCAGGAGGCTCGGAGCAGTCCAGACAGAGGGAGGCTCAGGTAAGATCAAACAACAAGATAAAGAGGCAGAGAAAGGTGTCAGGGAGGAATATTTATTTAACTAAGAGCTTCCTGCCTGGGGGCACCTCTGAGTCGCACATTTAAACGCCTAGCAATCCTAATTTACTCTAGCATTTTCTCACAGGGTCACTAGACACCAAATGTTGACTCTTTATTTCTTACTCAGCCCCCCATGCATGAGTGGCATCAGTGTGATTACTTATTTTTCTCATAACGAGGTGTAGTTGTCTGCAGAAATTACTACTTTTTGCAAAAGTGAACAGGCACCATTTAGATGTTCCTATGTTCCCTTTCTTTTTAGGAATATCTGCTACAGGATAGGGAGCCTGCACATTGGTGCTGGCTCACAAGCTTTCTTCCACAGAAGAAAGGGCACTGGGTCTCTGGCCCTATGCAAAAGACACTTGTGCTCACATGAGTTCCCACCAGTTTATCACACAGCATTTTAGGCTCACACGTATTAAAATCTTGACTCCACTTCTTGTGGTACTGTGGATGGCACATAGGGCCGCACATACTCCTGGCAAGTATTCTACCACTGAGCCACATCCCTAGCCCCTGAGTTTTCCCTTCCTAATAGGGCAGTTCAGGCCAGGTGTATGTTGCTTTAAGAAAGCTAGACATAAAACATTAGAACTGACATCAATACAGACAAACTGTGCAATTACAAAAAGAATTCCTGGCTTTATGTTGAGATTCACCATGGGGTTCCTCTAAATGCTGCTCTTCCCTAGTGCATTTAGACTTCACAATCAACGAACATTTCTGTTTACAGAATTTTAAATTTGTTCTCCCATTAGGGTTCTAATAAGCAACATGGTACAAATAAAAAGAGTATGGGCTTTGAGGTCAAAGAAGCCTGGGCTCTAATTTAGGTTCACCATTCACTTGCTGTGGAAATCTGGGTAACTAGCTTCTCTCAGAGCAAAGGAAAGTGAGGCCTGGAAGATTCTGATTACATCCACACAGTCATCACAGCTCCTGACGACACAGAGCGCCATGTTTCCCCTCTCTTGGTGTTTCTGGCGTGGTATCTCTAAAACACACACCCCACCCCTCTCCAGTGTGCTCGTGTAGCTTGAGTGCAGTGAGTGGTATCTGTAACAGCACAAAGACACATGGGTTCACAGCTCTCAGCTCCCTGCCCCCAAACAGATCCTGCTTCTACAAAGACCAACTCCTTCCTGTCACGAATGCCCCTAAGACACGCATGATAAATAGAACATTCATTTGTATTCTGCCTGTCTGGCATGAATGTGAGGCCTCCTGTGGCTGAGGACACAGGCTCTGATGCTGCCCTCGCCCTTGCTGAGGTCATCGCCTGACCTGTGCCCGCTGGAGTGTCATCCACTTTGCACGTCCTTCCATATTAACTCCCAGTTCTTTCCTTTCTTTGGGTTCCCAGTCTATATGGCCTCTCCTCTCCTTGGGGCCCAGTGTATGTTACAATGACTATAAGTTTGGATTTTATTCTGAACGCAGATAGTTATCCTTAAAGGGTTTGGAGCAGCTACATCTGATTCATATTTCACAGGGTCTCTCTGTATAGACCACAGGCTGGAGAGGCTAAGAGCCGTGGCAGGAAAGCCAACCAGGGACTTGTGGCAGTGTTTCAGATGAAAAGTCACAGTGGCTAGGACAGACTCAAGATATGCTCTAGAGGGAACACTCATGGCACGGGGAGCAGGGATGGGAAAATCCAAGACTGAAGGCTGGGTGTGGCTCTGGGACGAGGTGGATGATGGCACCGCTGACTGTGTGAGCACCTGTTGTGTGTCTCTCAAGAGTCAACTGTACTACAACTTCAGCTAAGTCAGTTAGACAGCATAGGAAACTGGAATGTTCCTTTTGCAGTGAAATGTAAGCCACAGCTTTGATGGCAGTGCCCTCCCTCTTCAGGTCTTCACAGTGTACAAATGAAGGGCTCTGTTCAAATGTGCTTTTCCCAGGAAAGGGGGAATTCCCTGAGCACCCTTCCTGTGTGATGCAGTGAGCTCCTCTGCCTGTGCTCTTGTCCTCTACCCCTCCTGCCTCCTTTGTATCTGGAGTGTACGAGGTTTTCCTTGGCAAGCATCCTGCTGTGCCACTGTCCCCTGCACTCAAGCAATGTCTGAGGAATAGGGAGCACGATGAATAGACGCACACACAACACAGCTGGCTGCCAGCGCGCTCGGGGTCAACATGCAGGCTTTACATGAACTGTTAATGGGGAACTGAAGACTCCATCGACGCATCGTCTGACTGCCACACAGAATCCCGTGCACCGTCTGTGCTGCTGCTCCCCTCCACCACCAGTGTCCCCTCCCCGCGCGCCTCAGCACGGTCTCCTTGAGAAGCAGCAAGTGAGGCACAGTAAAGTGGTGGGCAAATGCTGCCTCTGACTCTCAATAAAGAGGCTGAGAGGGAGCTCCCTGGCAAAGTTAACACTTTTCTAGGTGGAATTTTCTGAGACAAGCAGTAATGAATATCGAAAAGAAAATAATACTGTAAGAACTTAAAAAAAAAAAAAAAAGAAAAAGAAACTCAAACTAATAAAGTATGTCTACACTTCAAAAGGCAAGAATAGGGTCATTAAGGAAAATCATTAGTGTGTTTTTCTACTCCTTTCGGCAGATAACAGAAAAATGGCCCCATTTCAAAGCGAGAATGCACCAACAAGCACAGCCATGCAGACCTCTCCTGGGCAAACCCTATTCTAAGTCTTGTGCTGCAGACTGGGAGGTCCCTGCGTTTCTGTGATGGTGTGAACTGAACTGACATGCTTCCATTTCTCAGCAGCAACTCTGTCACACCAGCATGCTTCAGGACACATGACGGCAGAGGACAACAGTATAAAGGCAACAACTAAACAAATGCCAACAAGCCCAAGGCCACAACCAGAAGGGCGACCCTGTAAACTGAGAAACTGACTAAGGCCTTTATTCACTAAATGACAAGTTAGTATATTTCACTGACTAAATCCAGGGATCTGACAGTGATCTATCTTCACTGTGCCAAAAACTCTCCCACCCAACTGTTAAAATTAGTGAATGCATTTGTTTACTTTACTCTCTATTTACTGTTTGCCACCGATGCAAGGAGACTCCTCCAGATGCCAAGTAGGTCAATGATAAAATGAAAAAACTGAAACTTTGGAGGAGATATTTAAAAATAAGGCTTTAAAAATTTGTCTTCCCAGAGATCTGACTGGAACACACTATGAATAAATGACTATAGCTAAGTACATGAATATTAATAGGAAAACCTCCTGCAGTGTCCGTCAATAGCTATGACCTGATGAAATAACTACAAACAATGCACACCAAGACTTTATAAAAGCTACTATCTTCTGTAAAGTTCTACAAACTTCTATAAAGTACAAGTTACTATCTATCCTAAAAGGCAAAAATTATTTTAAAGCCCCCAAGGTTTCCTTTAACAAAGACATATGTTTAAACTGAGGTTTTAGGGTTTGTTTCCCCCCCCATACCTACTACTTTTTTTCTTTAAAAAAGGAAAGAAAGAAAGAAAGAAAGAAAGAAAGAAAGAAAGAAAGAAGGAAACAAACTAAGTAAGCACCGGAGGAAAGGACAAGAGTATTTGGTACTGGGACTGTCATTAAGTCCACAATTTGATTTAATAATGGGATCATTCAAATTCCCCACTTGCTGCTATTATTAAATGAAGTCGTATGGTCAGGCCAGAGAAAGCTGAGAAGCTAGGTGTGTGTGGGAGGAATGGAAGGGTTCCTCAGTCTTGTTCTCTGGCTGGCCTCAAATGACTGAACAGGACGGGAACCACAGGCTTCATGCAGTACTCACATGTTGCTCAGTTTCAAGTGTCATCGCCTGTCTTCTCACTTGAGCTGAGTTACAGTGGTAGAGACAAGTGTAATCCATCAGGCTAAGGCTGCTGGAGGAGAGAGCCCAGCACACAAGCCCTGTCCTCGCCAAGGCGACGGAGTAGGTCACTGTGCCAGACATCTTCCCACCAAGTTCACAATGGAGTTCCTGAGCTAATGGGGAAAATCTAAGTACCTCATAGCCATGTGTGGGCAACAATGATTTTTACTAAGTAAATGTACTTTCTTCTGTGTTAAAGAGGATTTTCTTCTTTTTCTTAGTCACTCTTGAAAAGAAGCCAACTCCCCAGTACAAAGTTCAAACCACAACATGAATGCCACCTCTTCTGTGCTAACCCTAAATAAATCTTTGCCAAACTGGTGACCCTTCAACTTCTGAAAACAGATTCTTACAGCAAGTGAAAAGGTTTACTTTAAAATGCTTCTTGACATAAGAAAATGGAGAGCAATATATGTAAACGTGTCAATCTCAAGTGGCTACAGTAGTGTGAACAGTAGTAAATAAACCTTGGATAATAAATCCTAAGCCATTGCCAAGGACATGGCAGAGACTGATGAAAAGGCCGGTGTACACACAAAGTGAGCATAAGGAAGCACATGCAACTGTGCACGTGTGCCTGAGAGCACATAATGTGGACGGGGGGGGGGGGGGGGGGGGCCAGACACAGATAAACAAATATAAGACTGTACAGAGATGGCTGGAGACAGAAGGAAGGACACTGGCTCAGCTGTATCCCTGTAAGTTTATTGGGGTTTCACATTCTAAAAGTAAAACAAAACAAAACAAAACAAAACAAAACAACAACAACAACAACAAAACCCGCAAATGTCACTGGCAGGTCAAGTTCTATTGAGAAGGCTAAAAGAAAGTTGCATCTCCTTCCTACACAACTCAAAACAATGCATTCTTGGAATATAAATGTTACAAAACTCACTATTATGTAAAAAATATAGAGAGTAAAGACCCCTGACTCTACAGAGTGAGTGCTCATTAAATACCCTTGAGTATCTGAAGCTATTTAAAAGCTATTAGATTGGCACCTGGAACCCCACACATCTACTCTCCCCTGGGATGGAGAGGCTGTGCCTCTTCAATCATCCCCTAAATGCAAAGAGGTTTGACCCCCATGCAATAGATAAAAGTCACCCAAAAAATGAACAAAAGAGGTGTTTGGAAAAAGCAGAGCACCATTCATCCCAGCTAACGACTTGTTCATTATGAGTGATGATGGATAAAGACTTCTCACGCTGAGATGAAATCAAGATTTATATGCATTGTTTCCTCTCCCAACTTGTGGGAAGATCATCATCATTTAATTCTATCTCTGCGGCCAGTGATGGGCATCCAGAGAGCTGGTTATCAAACGGCGCAGTCAGCTGGCAAAAGCCGAAACGTGCAGTTGGCACATCTGGACGGAGCCGCCACAGCCGAGGGTGAACAATGACTCCTGGCATGCATCCAAATTGCTTGCAGACGCTAGCAGGTCTCATCTACAACCGCCCTACCAGCATCTCTCTCTCTCTCTCTCTCTCTCTTTTATGAGAATCAGATTTTCATTGCTCCATTCAATTGCTCTCCTCTGCCATTTTTTACAGCTCTTATCGTTCCCCTGGAATATGGCCTTGAGACAGCTCATCCGTGTCCTTCACTGTGTTATCTCTTCTAACTTTTATTAAAACTTCAGCTTTCATCTGAAGATAGCTAATTAAATCTGGAACAGATTATATGCCTCCCTTAAAAGAGAACACAACTATTTTCTTCAAGCTGAGCAATGCCCTCTTCCTTTCCAAAAGGTGAGCTCAAAGGTATTTTTAAAAATTCCCTTCACTTACAAAGCTAAGACACTTTACTTGCCATATACGGGCTGACTTTTAGTACAGTAGTCTGTACAGTACAATTTAGTACAGTAGATAAATCTTTGAATTATTCTTGAAAAGAACTGTTTCTTAATATTGGTAATATTTGTGTTCTATATCCTTTAAGTATCATATCTAATAGCACAAGCCTATTTTCTACCCCCCCAAAAGATGGTTAATGAGGAGTTAGAGATTAATAACTACATGGGTGAATCAAACAATTTATCTTTTTAAAGCCATCTTTGTAAGATTGCTCTCATTTAGTAAAAATGGAAAGAATGTCTTCCTACACCCATATCGTGAATCCTAGTAATTGAAAATGCCCCAGTGTAAAATTGTGTGAAGACATAAAATGAGAAGCAGTAATTCAAGCTTAAGGTTTAATTTTGATTCCTGTGGTGCTGGGGACAGAAACCTGGACCATGCACATGCTGGGCAAGCCTCTGCCACCCAGCTATGCTTCTTATTCCTCGGCTTGGATCTTTATGTTTGTTTGTTTGTTGAGATAGGGTTTCTCTATGTAACCCTGGCTGTCCTTACTTTCTTTGGAGACCAGGCTGGCCTCAAACTCACAGAGATCCACCTGCCTCTGCCTCCCGAGTGCTGGGATTTCAGGTGTGCACCACCACACCTGACTCTTGGTTTAGATTTTAAGACAAATTTACATTAACTAATGGTAAACTCAAAAAGTTTACCATAAATTATTAATGATTGGGTGCCATAACTGATTTGAACACATTCTTCTCACAAATGCCACTCACTGACTCAGTTCTTTCTGAGGTCCAGAGGAAGCTTTAAAACTCACTTTTCCCCCCCTAAACATTAGTCTTGCTAATCAGCCTTCTAGAAAGGATATCCAAAACAATGTAGCCAGATATCACACGTGCGTACATGTGCACAGGTGCAAGACCACACAGACACACACACTCTGCGCTCATGCTCTCGCTCTCTCTCTCACACACACACACACATATACACACACACACACAGCCTTTTAACTAACTGTTAAGCTCCTACTGCCACAGTATAATCTAACTAACCCACCTGAAATTTTCTGGGATCCTTTTCTTCGCTTCACTGCCTTTAGCAAGATCTCCTTCATGGTGACCTTCGTGTTGTCCACCTGAATAAGGGAGAACCCATGAGCAGCATTTCTGTAGGAAGACAAGCACAAAACAGTTATCACTACAACTTTCACTATACCTGGGAAAGCTTCAAAGTAATAGCACAGATAATGCCAGTGAATATTTTGAAGAAATCTGCTAGGTGTGGTGGCACACACCTTTAATCCTAGCACTCAGGAGACAGAGGCAGGTGGATATCTGAGTTCAAGGCCAGCAGCTGGGTCTACAGAGCCAGTTCCAGGACAGCCAAGGCTACACAAAAACAAACAAAAAACCAAAAACCTGTCTTGGGAAAACAAAACAAAACAAAACAAAACAAAACAAAACAAAACAAAACAAAACACCTACTTCTCGGGTATCTGTGAGGGCATTTAAATATAAGTAGCACCAAGTGAGCTAAGGTCAGGGTCGGTGCATGCTTCTCTAATTGAACCTAATTGGCCAGCTTGTGTTAGAGGCGCAAGAGTCTCCATTTTGGCTTGGGAGCCAAATCCTGCAGCAAGGACTGACAACTGACAGAACCTGACTTATGTCAGTGGATGTCACTACAGGCAGACACTAGGGTCACAATATGCCCCTTGGCACACCAGAGAAAAAGAAAAGGTTCTTCGTAACTGTTCAGTAGAACATTGGTCTGTCCATTCATCTTGTTGTTATTTTGGTTTGTTTTGAGACAGGGTCTCACTATATAGACCAGGATGGCCTCAAACTCAGAGAGCCCCCCCTCTCTTCTGGTATTAAATGTGTGTCCCACTATGCCCAGCCCATCCAGCTTTTAATACACAATCTGTGCATACTTTACTATAAAAAATTTATTCAGTCCTAGAAAATCAAACAAAATATTAGTTTAAGCAAAAATAAATGAAAGACAAAACAACAACACAGCTTGCAAACTTCCTAGTCAAATTAGGTTGGAGAAGGATTCAACTAGATGGAAAAAAGAAAAAGGAAAATAATAGCAAACAAACAAACAACAAGTATGCTAAAAACAAAACAATAACAAAAATACCCAGTAGTCCATCACCCAGGTGGAGGGAACTTCAGAGACTGTTAACCGCAGTGACAAGTGTCACAAATACGACCCCCTATGCTTGGGCACTGGAACAAAACAGGCTAATTCCAAGTAGCACATGTAAAAAATGGGACCTGAGTTTCTAACTCTGTAACACGAGAATTGCTATAAGAAGTTTGGTCACATTCCCATTTCCCCATAAGAATCTCAAAGGGGAACATAGCCAAAAACCACGGCAGAACTTAACACTGACAAGAAATCTGAAAGAAAAGCCAAGCCCTGGGAAAGCTTCCCAATGGCAGAACATGTTAGAAGCCCAGGTTAGACCCATCCAGGTGGCTGGTTCTCCACAGGGGCTACGGGCTCATCTCAAACCAAAGACCCAATTTGTTTCCCTAACACAGAGACATATCCACAGCACCCCTCTCCATACAGCTTGCTGGTTAATCCTTGACGTTCCATTTGTTAAAAAGCACAAAGCTGATGCTGCTCTGGCCAGCACAACCATCCATTTTAACTTGGTGAAGGTTCTTGCTATCGAACAGCAGGCCTGAGAACTGTCAAGCTAATTTTACTGAACACTTTGTTACTGAATCATGCCTGAGCCCCAGCCATTCTTTACCTCAGAAGCTGGACCTCATCCCAGAACAATCTTTAAAAGTTTATTTTACTGATCAAAGCAAAATAAGAAATAGCTCTTTAAAAACTCTCTATTTTGGGAGTGATGCTGTAAGTGATACTCTGGCAAGAGCACTGATATTTAAAGGGCCCCATGCATTTAAAAACTTGTGGGTGTTTGCTTTGGCACCAGGCCAGTGACTATTGGCACAAATGCCAATCAACCACACTCAGATCTGCCTTCCCAAGCTTTCTCCTCAGAAGTTAGTATGTCCTCCATCTGTGACAGTATGTTAGGTGATAGATGAGTAGGGCCAGAAAGAAACACAAGTTCTTGGGGAATTTGCAAACTAGTACTGGCCCAGGCCGCACAAACTCTCATCCACCTGGAAGCTACCTGAATGATGGTAATTTTGCCTTTTTATAAACTGCTGCATTGCTTCCTGTTCTGTGGCCGGCTGGTAGCATCATTCCAAGCCAGTGTGCTCAACTTTTTTGGCAAAGGGCTTAACAGGCAGTTTTGTATCGGTACTAACTTCCATAAATTCAAAGTGTCCTTTTAAAAGGTTTAAAGCAAAGGAAAAATCCCCAGCCTGTATTTTTCTGTCATTTTACCAAAACATACCTGGGTGACAAGGTTAAAGCAAGCAGAGGAAATCCCTGGCACTTCCCATCCACAGGCCTTACTGATAAATTGTGTAGCAGAGGAATAAAGGATTACCTTCTGTATTTTTTCATTACACTTTTCTTTTGTTACAGAATACATAAATCCATTGTGGCACAATGTAATATGTATCACCATGCTACACCTGCGGACGCTTCCGCGCGGCTGCCATGTCTGTGCAGTCAGGAATGATAAGTGAACCACCCGTGAATGTTAACGATAGTGATCATTCTGAGGTAACTCGGCTCTCCATCTTCCTTTACAGCCTCCAAGCTGAAGCCAGGGTAGCAAGGTTCATGAGAGGAAAATGAAAACAACAGTGAAGGGAAGGGGCAAAGCAGCACTTGGAATGTGCGTCCACGAGTGTGTGCTATCTTACTCTGGGGCTCCATTTCTGTAAAAGCACACACATTAAAAAGAGAAGGTGGCTCTGCCCTGCAGACCACGCTTGGCTCCATCTAGTCAGCTTCCTCCTGTGAGGTATACACCTCTTTACCTCCAGACAAACGCAAATTTGGGTCTTTTTTGGGCATGCAGACTCACAGGAGGGGGTTTTGAAGGCGAAGAACGCAAAAGTAGTGGTCTTATTACCCAGCTAGGCGTGGCTATTAAGTTAGGCTCCCATTTAATAAACAGAAATGGAGATCTGCTACCACAGCTCTCAGCTTGACTTCCAAACAGTCTGAGTTTTATGCCTCATTTCTTTACATTCAGCGTTTTTTATGGGCTTTCTACAACATCTATTGCAATACATCTTTTAAAGCTGCTCTTATTCCACAGAGGGCATTGGGTTTGAGACTGAGAAGACAATGGACTTATAGGCAAAGCATGCTGCTAGCTGTAGCTAACTTCCCCTGGCCGGCATGGACAGGTTAGGTCACACACAGATATAGCATCTGGGGTCAGGACAGGGCATTCTGGGAGTACTAAGCCGAGACAATGCCCTCCTGAACCTCTGTGGGATTCTTGTGTAGGTCTAAGATGAATCTCCATGTCAGAGAGATGACTAAATGCTGCCAAGAATGTGTCAGTCAATTCAACCCCTGCTAGCCACTGAAGAACGCATGGGCACTTAGAGAAAGAGAACTCACTCAGGAAGCTTGCTGTGCCTGTGAAAAGCCACAGATACCAAAGAGGCTTCTGGGGGAAGAGGGAAGCCCAGACTGGCACTGCACTTGAGACTTTTCTACTTCAGCCTCTGAAGTGCTGGGATTTTAAACTTATGTGGCTGCTTCAGATTTACCCAGAATTTTAACACCAGCATTCGTCCTGGACATTGTTTTTCTAAATGGTAAATACAAGGTGACAGGAGATACATGGAAGATAGGGACATAGGTACTCATACAAAAGCATACTCTCTATTCAGGAACAGGGCAGGAGCTGGATGCCAAGGGAGAAAGTAATTCATATGGGAAGGAAAGCACACAGGTTGTCTGAGAGTGAAATGCTATAACATTTCAGTTGTAGCCCTGCAATGAAGTCCCTTCTCTTTAGAATTGTCCTGAGGATAAAGCACACAACGGATACTAGGCACCTGGGCACTCAGGAGTGCCAAACATGGGAGGTGTTTCTTATGGCTGGCTCTCTGTGTTTGCCTTGATCCAAGTCATACCCCAAAAGAAGAGGCCTCACACAGCCCCTCTCTGCTCTGGCTCCTACAAAGACTGTTCACTGGGAGGAATGGAGTGGATCTCTACATCCACTGCAGCACAGAGGCACTAACTCTGTGATTAGCTGCTTGGTGGCCACATTTTGGAGCACTGTCAGCAAGTAGCTTTGATCCAGGCATCAAAACCTCCCTGAAGGTCAGCATTCTGGCCTCAGTGTTCAAAGCTTTCCTTTTGACGTAGTAAAACTCAGAAGCAAAATAACTTAGCAGCTTCAGAGGGGACAGGAGGCAATAGAAAACCAGTCATATTGCAGGGAAATTCAGTGAGAATGAAATAGTTTTAAAATCTGTGTAATATACATTGTTTACCATTTAACAATCACAAAAGAAACAGCAGCAACTACTTTTATTGAACATTTACTATGTGACCAGTACTATTTTAATCTGTTAAAACAAAACAAAACACAACAAAACAAATTTGTATCAATGCATTTAATCCTAACAGAGCACAAATACACTTTAACAGAAACAAGGCTGGAAGGCTTAAGCAAAGTCTCCTGAGGCAGAACTCACACTCATGCTATTTTGGACTGAGACCTTAACAAAATGGTCTCTAACATATGTACAGCCTGTGGGAGAGAAGGCCAAAGAAGAAGCTAACAAATGACTGCTTTCCAATCAGACATATGGGACACAGCATACCTAACTAGCCACACCCAGGAGAAGAGTCAGAGGAGCTCCTTCAGGAGAGATGTCTCAGCTTCATACCTTGCCAGTCGAGAGGAAGCAATAATACCAGAAGACAGCAGAGTGTATCGAGCTATAGAAAGCAATGGCTGGTTTGAAGTCAAGCTTTACCTTTGTTGGGTAAACTATTTAGTTACTGACTCCATTTCCTCACAGGCAAAATAGGATGACAATAATTCTTGGACTTGAACGTGTTTATAATAACAGCTGTCAAATAATACTTAATAAGCAATGTTTAGCATACTGGTCTTTATTAAAAGTGATACGTAATGTTCAGGCATGGTAGCATAAACATGTCATTCAGCACTTGGGGGCTAAGCATCTTCAAGTTTCAGGCCAACATGGGCTACGTAGTGAGGGCTTTTCTCAAAAAACAGCCAGACAGCAGGGTAATGTATATGGAGAACAATATTCCTGAGTGTTTACTTGTTTCTATAATCCCCTACCCACAGAGAGGCAGGTGTTATTATTGGTCCCATTTTATAACAAGAAACTGGCAGGTTAAGACACCTGCCTGGACATACACATTAAGCAGGAGCCACAATTTAACCCCAGATTGACCATACATCTCTTAGACCCCGAAGCCCGTGTTTTTAACTCTTTTGCTTAGAGTGGGGGCTGAGGGACTCGGGACAGAAGAAACTTCCATGTCCTAGATGGGAACCAGGGACCAACCTGTGGAAAAGTTTTCCTAATACCCTGGTCTCCGGGCCTTTCATGAACCATGGTCTCAGCTTCCAGAGCTATGATAAGGTGCCGAGAGCAGAACTCTGTCCTCTGGTCCTGACCAGTTCACAACAGCAATGGAGCTGCGTTCCTCTGGTTGCCACCTGCTCTGGCCCCCTTCCATGTACTCATTCCCCAGCACTTCAAGGTAGAAAATGAAAATATATGAGCAAGAGCAAGCCTTGCCATGATTGCAGTGGGCCTGCTTTAAAGTCAGTCCTTGGGATATCACTTTATCCACAAAGGGAGTTGAAGCTAGTGTGAATGCCACAGTTTGTTTCCCTTTGCGCTGACCACATTTTTTCAAAGATCAAAGCGTATTGTGCAAGCATGTGATGTTTGACATTGGACAAAGTACCTTTTTTTCCCAAACAGACATTTTCCAAAAACATAACTCGCTAGACTAATGGGCAGTGAGAAGCCAAAATGACTGCCCTCCGCCTTCTCCTTGTGTATCTTTGCCAGAGTCCTTGGGACTTGCCAAATCTGGTCATGCCTGCTTAGCTTGCTCGACTGATTGTGCCAGAAAAGAAAATAAGACACAGATGTATTTGGGCTCTTTGAGATGCCAGTAAGAGAGACAGCTAATGGCTTCATTTCGACCCTCCCCTTCCAGCTGGGCACAGGTGGGGATAATGAGGTCCCTCTCCCTAATCAAACTCAATTATTTACTACTCTATATAACCGCAAAGACATTCCTCCTCTGTTCAGAATATAAAACACACCGTGGGCTACTTCCAACCGCTGCCACCGGGTATTTATAACAAACTCAAGTGGCTAACAGTTTGCCTTGGCAGGAGTTTAAGTGTGTAAAGTTTTGCAAACTGTTTCTGTTCGAATATGTCCTGCTGAAATGGGGTCCCAGGCGGGACTCCATAACTGTCAGGTCAGTGAACTGCGTAACATGTGAGAATGTATTCACCATGCAGTGCAGACAGGATCTGGAAATCAAATGCTTCGTTCCACTGCAACCTTCTGAAGCATCACAGTTGTTTCAGCAGCAAGACTGACACTGTATTAATAAACATTACGAGTCACTAGCCTGACATGTACACAGCGGCAGCTGACAGACTCCAGCGTAAGCTGAGAGAGAGCAGAGGAAACCAAAATGACACACAAGAACTGAACACAGCCAAGGGGGTGCAGCAGGAAATAAACTGCATTAGCTCAGAAATGTGGGCCCCAAACTTTTAGAAGACACAGTAACTACAGTGACATCGGACTTAAGTTTTGGATATTGAAGTAAATTAATGGCTATCTAAATTGTGTGCTTTTGTTGTACGAATAAAGCATATGCTGGCACTTTCTGCAGATGGACACTGCAGTGAGAAAAGTACACATACTTGGTTTGTCTGACCTTTAAATTCTTAGACGTATGTAATTAATTCACTCCATCTTTATTACTTGTTCCAGTATTTCTGTCACTTTAGACAGACACAAAGAAAAATCTTTCCTTTCCTCCAGACAATAGCCTTTGCCAAAAAGGAAATCAAGTCAGGGTTACAAATACAAAATTAAACAGGCTGCATATGTTCCATCTTCATACATAAGGACAATCTGGACAATGAAAATGTTTGCTAATACAACAGAATGGAAAGAAACAACATGCAGTTGGTCTGGGTAATTCATACACAGATTGCCAGGCCTGATTACAGAACACACATCTTGTTTGTATTTGTGTTCCATTTCAGCTCTGCCCCTTCCTAAACTCTGTGCTCTTGCTTTGACCCTCAGCTTAAAGGTTTTAAAAATGAGCTGCTTATAAGGAATAAAGGCATAAATTAAATAAACAGAAAGTGTTTGTTGGCCTGTTCTCCATTTCTTTCTCTATTTTACAGACTGTAAGCCAATGTACTTGGGAGCAACAGAGGCTCCTAGCCAATGATGTCCTTTTTGATAAAGGAACCTTCTTTTGAGGTATATTTAGGAGGTACTATCAGAAAGATAGGTTAAAACCTACAGGCTTTTAAAAGTCCTCACATAAGAAAAAGTAGTGACCCCTGGGCATGCCTCTTTAAAAAGCTGCTTACTGTTTCCTTTGGACAGCCTTGGAGAACCCTCTGGGCCACATCGGCTGTCCAAGGTAGCCTAGCTTCTCACCTTCTACCACACAGCAGAAGTGTATCTAGACTCCACTAGCTTGCGATCTTATGTCCACTTAGTGTTTTAAACTTTGTAAGGAAGGCACAAAGGAAGGTACAGTAAGTGCTGACTGCCATGGCTCTGACCTGAGATCTGTCTATTTTATTAGCCTGGATGCTTGCTGCCCTGGAACCCTCCCTCCTCACTCTGCAGCAAGGTCTGCTTTGCCATTGCTGTTTGTGAGCTCATTCTGGATGAGCGAGCATTGTGCTGGAGGAGGGTAGACGCACAGACGAGGCAGGTCCCTTTCTTGCCCACCACATCTCAGAGGATCAGTGGGTCTTGGCTTGGCTTGGTCACTGCTAGCAAGGAGCACTTCTCCAGATGCTGGGCACCACTTGAGAGTCAGATCTTCATCTGGCTTTTGACATCAGTCAAAAACCATTCTGGGGCTGCAGTTTTAGTTAGTAGGGTACTTGCTCGGCAGGCACACAGCTCTGGGTTTGACCCCTAGCACTATATAAAGCAGGCATGTCATGGATCAGGAGTTCAAAGTCACCTTTGGCTACTTACCAAGTTCGAGGCCAGCCTTACATAAAAGAGAGCTTGTCTCAAGAAACAACCTCTCCGTTATTCCTATCCACTACCTCTTCCTACTACTGTCCTGATCTGTCCTACCCATCCTCACTGCTTAGCTCCAAAGTAGTTAAGAGTAAGAGGCCCAGGCAACACACCCAGTCTGTCTGAAATCAATCAGAAGCAACAGGTAGTTTAGGAATCAATCCACTCGGGGGCTGGGAAAGTAGTCTGCTTCCATTAGCAGTTCCTAATTTTCAAATCAGTAGAGAAATCCAGTCTCCCCCAGACGGCAGCTCTATGTCCTGGGGTTTTCTGGGGCCTGTGGGGTTTGGGGGCCAGCTAGGCCAGGCTTCACTTACAAGGGACATTAGATGATATCCAACTCCACATTCGTCTCCACCTAACACTTTTCCAGAAGGGATTCACTCAAGTTTTTTTTTTTTCTTTTTTCAAATAAATGAAACCTATTTTTACTACTGATAATCTCTGGCTTACTACAGTAAGTTTATTTCTTTTCACTTCTGTCTGATGAGGACAGAAAATGATAAAAAATGGAATGCAAATAATTATAAAATCTAATAATTCATAATCTTTGCAGGATAAAATGAAAGGAAATTAAAAAAAGTAACTCTCCCTTCCCCTTAGCATTAATCTACATAGTATCATTTTCTGAGGTTTCATAACCCTCTTCTTTCAGGAGTCAACAACTACATCTGTAGGCTGAGCTTAAGAACGTAAACATTTTATCTGAGCTCAATGAAAATCATACACACATACAAAAATCATATACATGTATAGGGAGACCTATACATGATAAACTAAAAGAAAAATTAATGTATAAATATATTTTACTGTCACTCTACACACTATATTTTGTAAATATGCATATGATTAGATCATTACCAATTCTGGTTGCATGGCCCTCTTACTCCACCCAGCTAGCCCTCATCGAACAGAAGTGAAAGGAAATACACCTGTTAGAAAGAACCAGAGGCTGATAAACAAACCCCAGCCATGCCCACTATACCTCTGTATGGTCTATGGCAACTTTCACACTACAAAGGAGTGTTGCTACAGAAACTGTAGGACACACCGGCCTTCACAGGAGGTCTGCCAGCATTGCATGTTCTAGCAGCTAGAGCTATTAACAACACTAATGAATCAGTAAAGGTCAAACTCATCACTGCAAGTAGATGCAAAGTTTGCTAAACAGAAAGATGGGGTGAGAAATCAGAGCACACAAGGTGCTTTACTGGAGTCGGCTGATGCCTGGAAAATGTGTGCTCTTTGGTGTCAGAATCATGGGTGCCCAGGTATCACTCAGAAGCAGGGACCAGAGGAAAGCGAGGAGGAGGAGGAAGAGGAGAGAGCTCTGCTCTGGATATAAGACTTTCAGCTTTGTGACTGGAAAAGTCCTGAGAAGCACAACAGGAATTAGTTATGCTATCAAGTATGATGGGGCAATGCAAATACAAATTTTCTAGTAGAGAAGTTTGCATTTGGAGAATACATTATAAATCAATTAAAATAATGTGCTGATAACTAAAAGTACTGTTCATTTCTTAAAAGGAAAATAATATGGCAACCACATTTCCATCAAACTTCTGTTCAATGACAGCCAGCTGAGTGGGGTGAGAGGACCATGGAACCAGAATTGGTTGTGATCTAAAAGACTCAAATTGACAACTAAAACATTTAATTCTCACTAAGCCCAACATCAATTTATTTTTAGCAAAACATTGGTATCAAGACTGTTAAATCTGGGGCTGGTAAGATGGCTCAGAGGTTAAGAGCACTCACTGTCTGTTCTTCCAAAGGTCCTGAGTTCAATTCCCAGCAACCACATGGTGGCTCACAACCATCTATAATGCGACTTGAGCCCTCTTCTGGTATGTGGGCAGAGTACTGTATAAATAATAAATAAATCTTAAAAAAAAAAATTATTAAATTTATATTTTATTAATGCTATCATTTACCAGAATTTAATGTCATGTTTTAAGCTGTGTAAAAATGAAAAATTTATAGCTAAAACATTACAGAATTTTATAGCCAAAGTTTTATATTTGTATTTCAAGTAGCACTATATTAAAAACCATTTTGGAGAAACACTAAGTTTTAATAATGAGCCTGAGTTGATGAGAACTTATTACTTATGCTTAAGAATATTTCTGTTGTTTAGATTCAATAGGAGAGAAACTAAGGTAAGCAAAGTTTTCAAACTCACATAGCAAGTTGCTAGTGAAACTTGAACCCAGGTTTACCAAGGTTGAAAGCCTGTGCTTCCTCAGTGGGAGGCAAGGGTGGGTTTCTGGAGTCTTTGTGGGGTATGGGGTTGAGTCTCTAAGATCAGAAAGCAACTTGGAGCTTCCTGATACTCAAAGTGTGGGACAGAGTCATGAATAATAAGAAAAATGGGGCCCAGTGCCAGCTATGAGTCCCCTGGCAACCCAAAGACCTGAGCATTCACCTATACCTTCTCCACAAAGTCCTCCATTGGGTGCTGAGGGCACAGAAACATACTTTTCTGTCTCTTTCCAGTCTTCGGGGAGCTTATGGTCTTGCCTATCTCCAAGGAAGTCCACTCCTAAGAAGTCTAATCTGATTGTCTTACAGAGCTTCAATGTCCGCCACCTGCACATGTTCAGTGACACCTACTCCTATTAGGCTTTTCAGTCCATGAAACTCTGCAAGGAGGCAGAAAAATGTAGCAGTGGAAACTTAGCAATTCAGGAACAATCCAGGGGGCTATGCAGATGCTGGGGGGGTCCAAGGACCAAACTCTCACTCTCTAAGGGTTGTTTTAATCACAACAGTAACAGCAGCTAGCACAAAAGGTAATGTTCACCCACTCCAGACACAGGTCCAAGCTTTACATCTAATACCTACAACTGACCTGTGAGGGGGGCTAGTATTTATTACCATTTAATTAAGCAAGAAAAAGTTATGGAAGCTACCGGAATCAAGCCCACCAGTAAGGGAAAAGGTCAGGCTGGGCAGCAGACTGGCTCCAAGACCTCTATGATCCTTCCACTCTGAGTAATGGCTTGAAGGTTTGCCCTCAGAGTGGGATCCACCTGACCCTCACCCTTCCCCCAGGACATGGAGCAGGCTTGGAACAACACTGCACAGCTGTGGTTCTCATACCTCCATATTGGTCATAATAAAAACAGGGCAATTTTGATAAAGAAGCTGGTATTTATACAGTTGGCTCCTTAGTTCACTACTTACTTCAAGCCTAGTTTCCTATAACCTTCAGCTCAGTGTCATTCCTGCTGGTGGAGACAGAGGTGGGAGGAGGGAAGGAAGGAAATGAAGAAAGGGAACTATGCTCTCTTCCCTTTGCTGACATGGACAAGACATGTCCCTGGGGAGTCCTAACTAAAGGTCGCACAGCCTAGATTATGGACCCCGACAGGTAGGCCAGAGGCTGCTGAGCCCAACACATACACACAGTGAGCAGTCGGCTCTACTTATACATCAGACAACTGGGAAAAGAGACAGTTTCCTGACACTTTCCTTCTAACCTGGGACAACTTCCAGAAGACTGCTTGATAATGAAGTTGGAATTTTGGGCTGAAGTACACAGTTCAGGGGTAGAACACTCACCTCACATACATGATGCTATGAGTTCGACTCTCAGCACAGACAGAAATTTCTACTCTTTGACTAATAACCCTGAATACTTAAAAGAAATGCCCCTAAGAAGCACTCCAACAGGATACAGGGGTCCAGAAGACTATTGTTATTTAAGAAAACCCAAACAGCAGAGCAGTCTAACACTCTGTGCAGTTATACTTAGGAAATTACCACATGTTTATGATTTTTTGACAACTGTGTTCTCATTAGGTAGTAATCTTCATGAGAAAAGATTTTTTTTTCTGTCTAGATGAGATTTCTGATACAAAGTAACTATAGATTATAAGAATTAAGAGCATTAAAATATTCCTATTACAGTGTTAAGCAAATATAATGCAACATGTATGTGTGCAAATAATGAAATGATTATACAAACCAGAAATGGGCTAAGGAGATGGCTCAGAGGGTAAAGTGCCTGCTGCATAGCCATGAGCACCCACATGAGAGCTGGACACAATGGTGCACATCTGGGTGGGAGATGGGGATGGACGGAGACCGGCAGATTCTGGGAGCTCTCTGGCCAGCCTATCTAGACAAAATAGTGAGCACAGGGCTTTTCTAAAAACTAACATGGAAAAGCAACTGAAAAAGGCACTGGCCTCTGGCTTCACATGTATATGCATGAGTCTACATGTGTGGACACCACAGTTTCATTAGGAAGGCAGAAGCACTGGATAACTTTTAAATTATTTTTTAAAAATTATAGTTTGTAAAACTGTTGTTTTTATAATATGCTGTTATATAAATCAAAGCTGACTTGAGAGTAGAGGTGAGGCAGCCATTGGGGAAGCTAGAGGGGCTGTTCCCAGCTCCCCACTAGCACCCAGTGTTTGTTCTTGCTCAAGGGGAGAAAGACCCAGGTTCCTCATACATCACATGCTGCACAATCCCATTTTCCTAAATCTCAAACAAAGGGATCTGTTTTAAAGGGACAGGAGAAAGCCCTTCAAGACAATCCCTCATTAGGACCATGAATTTGCTGGCTCCAAACAGCAGGGGGTGCCAAAGGGATCACTATTAATCCCAGGAGACAGCAGGGAGAGGGACAGCAGAGGCCTAGGTTAGAAACACTTAGGTGAGACTGAAACCTGCGTGTGTGGGCTCTGCCTTAGCTACTGGGACTCAGCAGCTCTGTGGGCCCAAATGGACAGAAACACATCTTCATCTCCACCTGCAGTACTTAGTGTTTCCTTAGGTGGTAAGTGGAGGAAGCACATCACAGCAGGAGGAGCCAGGCTGGTGCTGATCATGAACAGACTTCTTAGCTAACAGCACTGTTTGCTACAACTGGGGCAGACTCCTCAAAAAGCATTCAGACTCATTACTGCTCTAATCAAGAGGCTTTATGAACAATGGATGGAACTCCTCTTGGTCTTGTTAGGTATTAACAAAATACCTGTTAATAAAGCTTTTAATAGGTTAGCTATTAATACAGCTAGATGTATCACTACATATAGATTTGATTAATGATCTGTTTAAATTCCAATGAATTTTAGTTTATGTTTAGTTTACATACATATGTATGTATGCTTTTCTGAGAAGGATTTTTTCCTAGGCCTTACCAGACTGACAAAGTCACAGAAAAAGCCAAGCATAGTCTAAAGGAAGGCAACTGAGGAAAAAAAACAAATTGAATTTGAACCAGTTGGAGAGAAAAGTATTTCAAGTCACAATAGGAAAATGGCCACAATGCGCAGTCTCATTTAGTGTCCTTGACTAGACAGGGACAAATCCAAATGCTGCTTCCCAGGCTCTAGTCAGCACTGCTCCCAGAGGTCATGTGTAGACATGCTGTTCCCAGATCTGCCTCATAGCCTGTTACTGCTCAGCAGGCTGCACATGTCCTAGGTACGGGAGCATGAAACAGCATTGAGCTTGTTCCCAAGTTGTCCTGCAAGTGATCACGTGAACAGATGTTCCAGGTAATACATGTCATTCATCTGATAACAGAACCAAGATCAGATGCACAATGCCGGGACACTGGGGCGTGGGGACACACTGAGGACAATAGCAGGCAGTACTCACATTCGGACAAAGAGCGACTCTTTGGATGTCAGGCCAGGAGAGGAGTACTTTTCAACCAGGGCCAAAGTACTAAAGCCAAACTTATGAATGGGTTCATTGGAATCCAGCGGCGGGAAATCTGTGTCTACCTCCCCATCGTCCTCAGCAATATGCAGGCAGTAGGCACTGACGTTGTCACTGAAAGGAAGACCACAGAGACAAGTGAGTGCTGTAGCGAAGGACACAGACCAGACAGTACGGCACAGCTAGCACACGGACCCTGCTGCGCTCCACCCTCTGCCCTGGATACCCTGAGAACCTCTAACTCCTGCTTCTCTGAGAAGGAAAAAAACACTTGGTAATATACACACATGTACTCACATTGGGTCATTTTTCCAACATGTACTGGATATTTGTTAGAGATAAGACCTAGAATTCAATCCTTAAGATGTAAAGTGAAATTTAATGTCAGCCTTAAAAGAAGCTCATACTATTGAGGTGGGGGTATGTGCTATTGTACCTATATAAGAATGCAGTCCCGCCAGGCGGTGGTGGCGCACGCCTTTAATCCCAGCACTCGGGAGGCAGAGGCAGAAGGATCGCTGGGAGTTCGAGGCCAGCCTGGTCTACAAAGTGAGTCCAGGACAGCCAAGGCTATGCAGAGAAACCCTGTCTCGAAAAAACAAAAACAAAACAACAACAACAACAAAAAAGAATGTAGTCCCAATCAAAGGGGAAAGTAATGGTGGGAAAACTGGTTCAAATTCAATTTGCTTTTTCCTCAGCTGTCTTCCTTTAGACTATACTCAGTACTTTTCTGTGCCTTTGTCAGTCTGGTAAAGCCTAGGAAAAAAATTCTTTTCAGAAAAGCATTATGTACCTACATAAACTAAAATCATTGGAATATAAACAGACTTGTTTATATTGCTGCACACATAGGTAAGCCTAGTTCTCCTTTCCCTAACATGTAACTGACTCTTTACGTAGGAGCTGATTCCAAACACCACAGAACGTAAGCTGAACGAAAGCAAATGGTCTGACTTCTGAAGCTCACACCTGGTCCTTTTGACCGCTTCTGGACACATTCCATTTCTCTATCATGTCTAGCCCGAACTTTCAGATTCTAGTCTTGCCCTTTTAGAATCAACAAACACCTTGAGGAATCAAAAAATTAAAAAAAATTTTTAAAGTTTTTAAAAAGGCAATTTGTTCATAATTATAGGACACCAACACCATTTACAAGCTGAATAAGGACTGAGATACAGTTGGTAGAGTGTTTGTCAAGCATGCGTAGTGTCCAGGACTGCATAATGCCCAGCACTGCATAAATCAGATGTGGAGGCGTAGTCCTGTAATCCCAGCACTCAAAAGGTAGCAGGAGAATCACAAGTTCAAGGCTACCCTTGGCCACATAGCTAGCTAGCCTGGTGTACATGAGACCCTGACAATACGTAAGTGAGTAAATAAATGAATGCTGAAACCACCAGAGTGCTCCAGGGTAGACTGGGAAATGGCAAACCTGCTGGCATTTAGGCAAACTGGCTTCGGAAGCATACTCTAACAGTTCAGAAGGCAGAAGAATTCTAAATTCTGCAGCTCAAATTTAGAATTTTAATTACATGATTGATGCTTTAATTAATTAATTGCAAAGTGTATGCTAATTGTTTAATTGGTTGCTTGATCTATATAGATCATTTTTTGAATTAAATGAGTTGATTTACAAAGTTTATTGATTGGATGTGACAATGAATTATTGCGCTGACTACCTGATTTGCAATTTTCCCAGTTAATTCACAATCTTTAGCTATAACTCTGCTTACTGAGAGAGCCTACTTCAGGTAATCTACACTCAGTATGTCTGTCAAGGCTGAGAAGTATTTACTGTATAAAACAGGTAATAAGGATAGATGAAAATTAATGGAAGCTATAAATCTGCTAAGTGGATTGATAACAAGAAAATAATCTGGCCATGTTTGTCACTTTACATTTCATGTATTTGCAATGCTGATAAGAAACGTAAAATTCTTGTCTGAGAGGTGGAAACTTCTGGATCTTTACAGCCAGCTGTGAACTCAACCACAAGTGTGTGCAGAAAGAGATGCTCTTTAGAGGTGGGAAATAGCCCAGGAGAGCACCAGCTAAGAGAGACCTAAGTTCAATTCTCGGCTCTTGGGCTATGTGAATTCAGAATAATCTTCACCTTGGCCTTTCATTTCCACATCCAATATATGAATTAAGTCATATTGGCCAAATTCAGGGTTGCCTCTGTGACGTATGCAAAGCCTAACATATACAACGCAAGTAGAATCTAAACGTCAGGTGACTGTAGTGAGGTCAGATGGGAACCAGCTTGAAGGGTTCTGGCAGTCCTTAAGCAATGGATGCACAGAGGTGCAACAGGGCAGCTGTGACACCAGCAGCTCATTCCAGGCAGGCAGGCCTCTAAGTTTAACGGGGCCACTGTGCCTCTAGGGTTTTATGAACAGGGCAGGTGTGATGGGACAAGCAATAGACAGTACAGATTATTTATTGCCATGTAAATCAATCTGAGAAATGTATGTAATTCCCCAGCACCACAGAAGTTCAAGGGCAAATAATAAGCCTATTGATCAAAGCAGAAAGCCCAAGGCTGGTATCAAAACCTACTTTGATTATCATGGGATGCACCCGAGTCCCCACAAAAACAAATCCAACAAATACTATAAGCTCATGTCTGATAATAAACCAAAGAGTTTAACTCACCAAATCTGAACTACAAACTATAAAGTAACTCATTCGAAAGCATCTGCACAGTGCTTACCCTGTTTAGTGCTCGGTCCTAAGAAGGACTCCTCTTGTGTTATACAAAAGGAGTGAGGTCATCAGCAAAGTTTAGCAGCAAACAGGGTTCTAAGGCCTCAACTGAAAATCTGAGGACATGGAGACTAAATATTCAGCAAAGACCTGCTGGTTCCCTGTGTCTCTACAAAGAAACCATTGTCCAACAGAAGCTACTGTTGTTTTTTCACTTGTCAAACTGCTTAGGACTCCTCATGAAGCGCCCCTAAGACACGGCAATTCCATTGGCTGTTTGCACTGGGCATTTTGTACCACATTCTGGGCAAACTGGCTTTGACACAGCCACTGAATTTCCACATCAACTCAATGAGGTCAGTCACTGTTTCTATTTTATACACTAGGAAACTGAGGCATACCGGGGTTACGTGTCCTGTTGAGCATTAGAAAGCATGTGAATGTCATAGCGGACACTCAACCCAAACCACCAAGAATCCCTTGACCCCAACAAAGCCAAAGCCAATGCTGCCAAAGGCTTCTCAAGGTGCTTACATGGTGTCTAGGGAGGAGGAACTGTGACTCACTAATTTTGTTGTTGATTTTCATTAGGAACATGGAGATTTACGTGAATCTCCTTACATCTACAGTGGGGAGTGGGGACACAGGAGACAAAAGCTGACATGGTCAGCTCATGGGCAGAACTGGTGTAGACCACTGAGGCCTTGAAACCTTTGTTCAGCAACTCATTGAGGAAAGCAGAAATTGGTGGCATTTTGAAAGGGGGGAAGGGGGATGCAGTGCTGGTCCCTGCCAATGGAGCTTTCAACACAGGGCCCTTCCTACGGCTCCATTCTGAATGAATGACATCTGCTCTCAGTGGTAACTCAACCACTAAACAAATCTCTCTGAATCTCTCTAAGCTCCATCTTGTGTGAAAAAGGATTTTCTTCATTTCTCTACAATCACTTGCTCTCTGACAGAATCCAAGTGCACTGACTTTCTGGCTTTCTTGGTCACTATTTCTGCACATCCATGGCCACCCAGCTCTTTTTCCTATTTACACATCTACACGCCCAAACAGCATGGACTCTTCTAGCCTCTTCACGCTTACTGAAGAGTGAAATAGCTGTCACTTAGAAGTACTTAACAAATACTTGTTAAATGAACAAGTACATGAATATGTAGATGGACTCACGCTGAACAAAAGTAAAAGATACAATTAATGAGGTATGTGTTAGCCAGAAGAGGGGAATAGCTATCAGCTAACCAAATGGGGCACTTCGGGCATTACACACAGCGAGAATGCAGCTTCAGACAAGGGAGGAAGCAGCAGGCAAGGAGGTCAAGGTGAAAGTAAATTTGTTTTTTTAGACAGAGCCTCATTCAACCCAGGCTGGCCTTAAATTTTCCATGTGGCCAAAGCCAGCCTTAAGCTCCTAACTCTCCAGCTTCTGCCATTGAGTGCTGACACTGCAACCATGTGCCACCATGCTCGGCTTTATAAAGGAGGACACATCAAGATATGAGTACTGGCATCCCATTTTGTGATGGATAAAAACAGTAAGAAATGACTGCAATTACATAAAAAATTGAGTTGTGTTCACAAAGACTATAAATAACTGTACAAAGGGTTTTCAAAGGCTATGGAAACATTTGTCATGTGGAGTTTTTCTTTCTACCTTCTGTACTTCCCAAATGTCCTGCTCTCATTTTTCTTTCCTTATAAGAATTAGGAAAAGTTTGTGACAGGTTAACTTTCTAATCCTTGAACTCCCAGTCCTTCAAAGCCTATGGCCCCAGTGTTGCAGCCACAGGTGTGGCTCACTATGCTGGGGTAACTTTCCTCAGGCCAGGCGCAGGTTCAAAGTGTTCATTGTACTATGAAACTTTGGAATTGCAGAGGGAATAATCCAATCTGCTGCACAAGGGTCTTATAAAGATTAGATTACTTTATTCATTGTACAGTATCCAGCATAAAAAAGAAATCTGATTTTGCCAAGACTTCTTCAACCAGTCTTCATCTTCCGGTTACAGCGAGGCACAGAGAGCAGAAGCAAGGAAGTCTACATTCCTGTCTGACTGGTGCCCGAGGACAGACAATCAAGACTAACAAGTAGGACAGAAAACGAGAGGCTCAGTTTTAACGACAGGTAGGCCCTGGAGGAGAGACAACCACACTGAAAGAGCATGGGGCTTCAACACTGAACAGAAATAAAATGGAGCCTGTGGTCAGAGAGAGCCTTGGGGCAGAAGAGATGCAGACATGGAACCAAAGCTTCAGTGAATAGAGCAACTTGGTTTCACTTATTTATGTATCAACAACTGATGTAACTTTTTTTTTTCCCATTGGGAAAATGTATTTCACTGAGTTGACCAATATTCATTTTCTGCTTAAAGGTTGGTGTGGCTTTTATGAAGTGACAGACGCCTGCAGCCTATATATAGATAGCATTTAATTCATACGTGAAAATTTAGGAGCAATTCAGGAAGCATCCCCGATTTTTCCAGAGTTTATCTGGTATGCTCAGTTTACATACTCATAAAAATTCACGCATCTTTGGAAATGCAGGAAAGATCCTTTGAAGTGTGATAACCATAGGCAAATGCTTACTGTTCTGTTTTGCTTTTACACATTATTCTGAAATGTCCAGAACTCTTAATATCAGGGCTCTGGTGGTCACTGTGATGGCCAATCAATATTAAGAGACTGCTGGGCATAAGAAAGGGGAAAGTAAGAGGTTACTGAGATGACTGTAGTTCAGAGGTTGATCTGTGAAGTCAGAGGAAAAAAAATTAAGACTGTCAAAGTTACCATTTCTCCAAAACCCACATAAAATAAATGGTAAGGGAACTAGAGATGATCATACCCAGACTCAGAAAGACTCACACGGTATATACTCACTTATAACTGAACACTAGCCCAAAAGTGATGTCCCATTAAAGTCGTCACTTACCAGGAGATTGGGATAGATACAGAGACTTCCTATTGGGACTCTAGGCGAGAGAAGTATGGGAGAACAGGGAAACAGAAGGATCCAGAAGATCCTAGAAACCTACAAGAAGCACATCATGATGGGCGGATCTGGGCCCAGGTGGGTCTGCTCAAACTACTGCACTAACCAAGGACATTACATGCTGTAAACATTGAACGCCTATTCAGATCTAGCCAATGGATAGGACATTCTCCACAGTTGTGTGGAGAGCGGAGACTGACTCTAACATGAACTCTGGTACCATGTATTTGACCACTTCTCCTCCATGGGGAGGCCTGGTGGCACTCAGAGAAAGAATAGGCAGACTACCAAGATGAGAATTGATAGGCTGTGACCATAGGGTAGGGGAGGAGGTCCCCTTCTGTCACAGAGGGGAATAGGGTGAAAGAGGGAGGGAGAGAGGGAAGAACAGAAGGATACAAGGATGGGGATAACAATTGAGATGTAATAAATTAATTTTTTTTTTTTAAAAAAAGAAGTGTGGATTTGCTATGAGGCCAGCTGGAAAAAAAAATGGTAAGAACTGGTAAATATTACTGTAAGGTTCAAAGCGCAGCAACCTCATACAGGAGTGGCTCGAAGTTCCCCAGGATAGCAGCTCTAGAGAGAAAACACCTGCTGGCTGCTGGCTGGAAATGTGGTATCGCCACCTTCCTGCCTAACGCCTTTGAAGGCAAAATAATCTGTCTTCTACAACACCTTCCTTCCACTGTGCTCTGCTGGCTTGCAAGCCAACCTCCTGCCTTTCTTTTCAGAGCACATACCCTGGGCTTAGCCACACCCTCTATTGTAGCTCCCTTACCATGTGACATGTCTGTCTCATCTCTGTGAGGACTGTCAGCCATGTTCCTAGACGGTCAGGTCACTAGGATTTGGCTCAAGCTTCATTTCTGTTGGCAAAGCTTCCCTCCCACCTCAGCACAGTACAGAGAGAGCTCTAGACAGAACTAGAAAGGCTTATTCCCTCCCATGTCCCTAGAACTCTCTGGATGTTCACTGTTCCCAGAGTCTCAGTGGTACTCAAGTGAGCGTGTATGAATTGGTATCTGTCTGACCCATTAACCTGAACCACAGACTATGATGATTTGTAGCCCAGGGCCCAGCACAGGTTCTGGAATGGCACTGACAGCATGCAATGCTTGAGGGAATGTAGGCAGGCAGGGTCTCTTGCTATGAGCTATGGCATCTGCCCATGATGCTGCTTATAAGAGCTTTATAGCCAGGAGTGGTGGTGCACACCTGTAATCCCAGCACTCAGAAGACAGAGGCAGGCAGATCTCTGCGAGTTCAAGACCAGCCTGGTCTACAGAGCAAGTTCTATGACAGTTAGGGCTGTTACGCATTATGTAAAGAAATGATATCTTGAAAAAATAAAAACAAAAAGGAGGAGGATAACAGTTTCATTTCTTTGTATAGAACAGTTAAGAGCAAGAGAAACACCTGGAGAGATGGCTCAGCCATTAAAGGCGAGGCTCACAACCAAAACAATAAAAGCAAAAGAAGGAAGTAGCTCTAGTTCAAATCCTGACTGATGACCTACAGCCTACTCACCCCCACTTATGCCATTTATACAACAGATGGGAACTTGAGAAATTACTTAACTCCTAATCCCTAGTTTCTCTCTAGTGAAAAACATTATTTATGACTTCCAAAGCTGCTGTAAGAAATCAGACAATAAACTAAGAGTGCTTTAGCACACAGTGGGGCACACTGTCTTACCTATCAACTGTCACCTAGCAGAGGGCACCCCTGGCAGTCTGTAAACTATAAGCATGGGCTTGCTTTCTCTTCCCACTCAGCAACTACAACGTCTGCAACAACTTTACACCTATCATTTAAATCAGGACACTGGGAGCTGGAAAGATGCCTCAGAGGTTAAGAGCACTGGCTGCTTTCCAAAGGGCCTGGGTCCTTGTCCCAGCACCCACTTCACAACTGTCTACAACTCTAGTCCCAGGAAATCTGATACCCTCTTCTGGCCTTCATGGGCACCAGGCATGCAAGTAGTATACCAATGTATATGCAGGCAAAATACCCATACACATAAATCAAAATTAAATGGGAAAAATGGTGGGGGTTCTAACTGAGGAAAGGAAAAAAAGATAAATACAGAAGGAAGGAAGAGAGTAAAATAATAGTAAGGATATCTGAAAAAGCCAGAAGGAATCATACGATTAACTATCTACCTAAAAATACCTCTCCTTAAATTACTATATGAATATACATGTACAATTTAAATGAAATGTTCCCTCCGTCTTTACTAAGCCAGAATAATCCCTAACTATTTGTGAATATTTGTCCTTATACCACACATCAGTGTAGTGCTCACCCCTCATGAAGAAAACATTTCTTTCCAACAAGTAGAGAACATCTGCAGGAAACAACACCCAATCAAAATGCAGAGTTGGGAAGTCCCAATAGCTACACCTAAAACTCCTACACCTAAGGCTCAAGGATCATTGCTGAAGATGAGGAAAAAAGGTTCTAAGAGCCACTAGAACAGGAACTTTGCTGTGAGGTTGTCAGAATGTCAGAAGCTACACTCATCAAGTCTCCATAACTGCCTAAATATGAGCTAAATGAAAACAATGCCAAAGTATGTGGCAAAGTGGATGGGGGTAGGAGATAAACCCTAACCTACACAAAGAACTACAGGCATCTAAGGAATGCTGAGGGCAGGAGAGTGTCTTGCCCAGGGAAAACCACAACAATTTGTAATCCAATACAAAATAGTCATCCCTGAAAAACAAACAAAAACCAAGTAACATTATATGGACTGAACATGTTGTACTTACGTATTTAACACATGCGCACACGCACACACACATGTGCACACATGCGTGCACACACACCACGACCACCACCAACAACAACAATAAAACAAACAGAGGCCATGAATTTGAAAGAGAGCAAGCAGGAAAGGGGTGGTGGTGGTATAAGGGATGATTTAGAAGAAAAAAAGGAAGAGGGATTATATTATCTCAAACAATAATTTTATAAAACTAAAATAATAATAATAAATATAAGGCAGGACTTCACCAGGTTGAGACGGTTGAGCTTGGCAGTTTCTGGTGAGTCTTTAAAGGTCTATCACAGGCAAGCTTGAAGTATTAGACACTTGGAGAAGGCCTCCCTCACATGGCAGGGCTGAGCCGTTTGTTTGGATTTGAATGTTCCCATGTGCTCCCATCTGCTCTACATACCACTTAGTGAACTGCATTTTGGACTGGGGCACTAGCCCATAAAGACACTGTGAAGACTCTGGTTCACACCTGGGCACTGCTCTTTGGACGTCTCTCAGATGCTCCTTGAGTAAGCTCAGTCTTCACTACACCTCAAGCCATTTGCCCTACCTCTGAACCCCTTTGTTTTCTGGGGCTCCCTGTTTCATCACAGCTCCTCACTGGCCACTTTTCAGGCCTTGCTCATGTCACTAACCCCAGACTTCAGTGAACATCTCTACATACAAGTCTACCAGATTCACACTCCCAGTCTGTCTCTCTTCTGAACCCCAGCACCCAAATACAAAGGACTACCAACTTAGGAAGCAGAAGACTGAACTCCCACCGCCCTGAGCCTGTTCTCCACCTGTGAAAGTCAACAAACACTCTTCCACGGCTCCTGTCTCAACACAGGGCACCACAGCACACAAGGCAACTGAGTCTGAAATCTAGGATACTGCTTCTCTCCCCAATTCCCCTTATCCAACTCACCCCCACACTCTGGGAGTTTTACCTCAAACGCCTTAGAAGCTGTCTACCTCTCCTAGTCTTATCCACTCTCTTTCCCTGCCTTTCTGTGTGCTCTAGTCACAGCAGCCTGCTGCTTCCCCCTGCCTGGGGTCTGCTGCCGTGCTCAGCAGGGCCACTCTCAACCCAGAGCTTCTGCTGCCCATTTCCAGGGACTCTCTCCCTGACTTCAGGCTAGGCCCTCAGGAACGGTGTCCTGTCCTTCAAAGCACTCAGCTCCACCATCTGAAAAAAATTAAGTTCCTGCCGGCTTCTTTTACGAGACTGTAGAATCCATGAAAGACAGGCCATGTCTAGCTGCACTCAGCACTTGCACACCAGCAAAATGCTGAAGACACAGCAAACACTCAAAGAATGCTGGGGAAATGCATGGGTGAATACAAATGATAAGTGAAATGAGCCAGATACAAAGTGCTATTACACTTGATAATTTCTTCTACCCAACACACTGTAAATTTTTGAGTGAAGTGACGGCATTGCTCTTGTTCTGCATTTTGTCCTTCCTTTATGTCTAGGGCCTAGGACTCCAGAAGTATTTGCTGAAAGAGTGGAGGGTAGCCCTTAATGTCAGTGGCCATCAATGGTGAGAAGAGATAGACAGGTGGCCTACAGAGCCCTGGAGATGAAGCAGGGTATAGAAGGAAGGCAGAGAGACATACCTGACTAGAGAATAGAACAGTACACACATGGTCCATGCAGCTAGGAGTGCAAACGGGAAGGGCTGCTTAAGCTAATACTACATTTAAACAGATGGTCCTTAGAGATGACTTAAGGAACATGAACTGGAAGTGGCGACCTAGAAAGGGAAGAAGAATACTTAGAGGCATGCACTCAGAGCAGACAGTAAGTCTAACCTGCCCAACACGGTCATCCATGTATGAGGTACCAGAGTACCACAACACAGCACAATCACTTGCAGTGAGAGCACTAACGTGCACAATGAGATTCAGGTATAGCTTGTTATGATAATGGTATATAGTAGTAACAGAAACACACTCACCATGGATTTTCTCATCTTTTTTTTTTTTTTTAAACAACACTCTGTTATAGTGCACACCACATTTTACACACAAGAACACTGTACTGTTTGGAACCTCAGTAACACATCCAGGATGACCCTGCTGCAGTAACACCGATTTAAAAACAAGGCAATGCTCTGGGTTCTACACTTTTAACTACTATGCTACACTCTGACAAAGAGGATGCTAACATTTTCTATGAAAAATGATGATGTTGGATGTGTAATGAGATGAATTCTTGACTATACAAAATCATCAACTCTCCTCAAGGACTGTAGATAGCGGACATTGAGTATAGTGAAGCAAATCTACCACAGGATGGTGATCTACACCACTTGGGTAGACCACAGCTTGGTATATTTGGCAATGTCCAATTATTAGCTACAAGAGGCTACTATGAATTTCTCAAATGGCATGTGTGAGTAGCGTCTACTTTAAACTGCAAATAATGCCAGCTATTAAAAATTTACAACCACCAGATTAATGGTGACAGATTTTTTTTTTTTTTTTAAAGACAAGGTGCCATGTGGCTTAACTGGCCTACAACTCTCCATGTTGTCAAGAATTACTTTGAACTGCCAACATTCCCACTTCTACACCACAAGGGCTGGGTCACAGGCTTGTGCCATCATGCTCTGTTTAACAGAGTGTGCCAGAGATGGAACTCAGGGCTCCCTGCATGCTTGGCAAGCAAGCTCCCACTCAAGCCACACCTCTATATCCTCACCCCTTCATGCTGAAATATTATTTTGAATACAATAAATAAAATACATTATGAAATTTAAGTTGATCTTTTGGTAATTTTAAAACTGTGACTACCAGAACATTTGAAGTTACAAACATGCCTCCTTCTTCCCGCTTACTTTTTACTTCCTCTGAACAGTGTGGCTCTGCAGCCTAGCGCCTCCACTACTGGGCACAGCAGTCATCTGCAAAGGCACTGCCCCAGGACTACAGGCTTTTAGTAGCTCACCTATCAGCAGCCTGAGAAACACCAATAGCAGATAAGAGACTACAGAAACAACGGTGAGTCTAGGGAGCCACAGAAAGGAGAAGGGCTCCCTCCACCCCCAGTGCTCTAGTATACACAGAGTTATGATGTAAGACTACAGTCTATGCATAAAAAATAGGAATAGTCAAAATTACCCTTCAAAATCCTTATCTATAAAGCAAAGTAAATGTGGCTCTGCGTGAAGAGCTGGTACATATCTCAAGTTCCTGACAGCACAAAATCCTCACTGAGTTTTCTTTGTCTCCTACAAATGGGTGTTACTCAGAAGATACTGTTACATTCTTGAATCTAATGGAGAAAGATAAATGAAGGAATGTTTTAGCAGATCTTACATGTCAGAAGCAGTCAGCTGATCTTCAGCACAGAGCAAAGGCAGTTTAATGGAGAAGAACAATCATCTCACAAATGGTGCTGGAGCAACAAGCTACCCACATATACCCAGGTGTCCAAATACAGCTCTCCCTTCCAGGCTGAACCCAAGGTATATCCTTCCCTCTGCAGTCTTCCTGCAGCACTGAGGACTGAACCCAGGATCCCACTCCCTGCACATGTCAGGCAAGCACTCTACCACTCAGAGACATCCCGAGTCCAGGATCACAGATCTAAATATGGAGCACATAATCATGTATCTTCTAGACCAAGGAGACCAGGAGAAACATTTAGGTGCCCCGGGATACTATGGGGGCCTTTTAGAGACAACTCCAGGACCAGCAAGCTGGCTCAGCAGGTGACGGTGCTCATCAAGCCTGAGGACCTGAGTTTGATCCCTACAGGAAAGAGGAAATCAACTCCCCCAAGTTGTCCTACATGAATGCTGTGACACATACGTGACGGCACTCATACAGACCACATACACACACTCAAATGTAAAAAATTAAACAAATGGATATAATACCAAAAGCATCACCTATGAAAAGAAGAGCTGATAAGCTGAAGTCCATTAATATCTAGAACATCTGCCCAGTAAGAGATGTTATTAAAAGGAAAAAAGAGCTAGGCAGTGGTGGTGCATGCCTTTAATTCCAGCACTCAGGAGGCAGAGGCAGGTGATCTCTGAGTCACCCAAATCTAAATAAAACATTGTGAGACATAAAACTTAATAACCATAAATAATTAAGTCTAACTTGTTCAATTTGGTCTTGTAAAGTCAGATCTTCCCACTGTTTCTCTCAGAATCAGTATGCCCAAATAACCAGGAAATCCGGCTAAATTCCATAGCCCAATCTTACACAACAGTTAACAAACCCAAGAAAAAAATAAAGGACACCAAGAATCACAGCCCAATTCTCCATTCCTTCCCTGGGGCCAGTCAGATGCTGCAGTTTTCAAAGTACAGGGGCAGTTGAACAATACTCTTGTACAAGTGGTTTTCTTGGCAATCAAACCAAAATTGGAGGAAAGCTCTTACAAGTATCCAGCAATTTGGCCCCAGTGAATGAAGTGCTCGTCCACAGACCAGCCCACTGGGAAAGACCAAATAAGGATCTATTCCAGAGCATCAACAATAACAGGATGAAAAGAAAATCCTTCCCATACTGCCCCCACAGAAAGGGATTTCAGAGATTTACTTCATAGACTGGCTTATACTAAACAGGACTAAAAGCCCAGTGTCACAGACAAACTGCACAAACCTGTGGCTTAACTTGGTAATTCAAAACTGCACCAATGGGGTGACTACTGACATGTTGGCTTGCTGATACCTGAAGGAATGCACCACAGAAAGCCAAGCTCAGCTGCAGAGGCTGACAAAATTAACATCAGAGAGCACCCAAGGAGGGTCCCAGGCAGAGAACCTAAACCGATAACCTGTTTGAACCTTCCTTTCAAGCTTCTTTCTTTTCTTTTTTTTTTTTTTTAACTAAATCATTACCATATAAAATATACATAATTTAAAATATGAAAAAAAAGTGTTACATGCATTTTACCACAATTTCAATTCTCTAAATATGCATGCCAGGAAAAGGTTTTCAAGAATACCTGCCTGGATCACCATGGGTTTTGAACTTTGTTCAAATTAAAGTTTGAATTGAAAAGGTTTTTCTCTTAATTTGTGGTAAAACAGACATTTTAAAGTTCTTTTATTTGAGTGTGTGCATCTATATGAATAACTCAATGTGCAAGCACTGTATATATTCAGTGATGTGAGAGGCTGCTAAAATGGGTGATTTTAAGTCTAGTGTTTTGTATATTTAACAGCTTAAATATATAAAGTATTATGGTCCCATGTATTGCTCCGATACATTGGCCCCTTTTTTTCTTAATAATTTATTTATATTTATTTTATGAGCATTGATGTTTTGCCTGCATGTATGTCTGTGTGAGGGTCTCAGATCTTGGAGTTGCAGATAGTTGTAAGCTGCCATATGGGTGCTGGGAATTGAACCCAGGTCCTCTAGAAGAACAGTCAGTACTCTTAACTACTAAGCAATCTCTCCAATACCTTTGCCTTTTTTTTTTTTAATGTACTGTGATTATTTATGTGCTTGAAACCATCTCCCCTAACTTCTAATTGTTCTTACCAGTTTTCCCAGGTGCACAGTATTCTTTTGTTTTGGTTTTTCAAGACAGGGTTTCTTAGTGTAACAGCTGTGGCTATACTACAACTTGCTGTGTAGACCAGGCTAGCTTTGAACTGAGAGATCCACTTGCCTCAGCTTCCCAAATGCTGGGATTAAAAGTGTGTGTGACCTGTCCCCTTGATGGAGAGGCCTGGTGGCACTCAGAGGAAGGACAGCAGGTCACCAGGAAGAGACTTGACACCCTATGAGCGTATACAGGAGCAGGAGGTCCCCCTCAGTCACAGACATAGAGGAGGGGAGTGGGGGAAAGCGGGAGGGAGGGAGGAATGGGAGGATACAAGGGATGGGATAACAATTGAGATGTAATATGAATAAATTAATAAAATACTTTTTTTAAAAAAGTGTGTGTGATCACTGCCCAGCTAATATTTTTTCATTTAATACTGCATACTACTTTTATTTTGCCTTTAAAATCAGTATATAAAGAATGGGTTTTGCTATTTGCTTTTCACAATACTTTGTTCGGGCTGATCCTCCTCTCTGGCCCCTCCCCCTGGCTACAGGTTTCCACAGGAGTGTACTGAAATGTCCTGTTTCAGAAGGGCATCATCAAAGCTATGGGGTTCTCTTCTTTTGATGGCTGTTGCTAGGTGAACACAGTAAGAATTATTATATTACCGAGGTGGGTCATCCTCATTTCATCATGAACTTTGCCAAAATGGGTGTGGAGTTGTTTTGCTGTTGTCTGTTTGTTTGTTTTGGTCTTAAATTCTACTATCTGAAGCTAGGCATGATAGTGCACACCTTTATTCCCAGCACTTAGGAGGTAGAGACGGCAGCCTGGTCTACACAGTGAGTTCCAGGACAACCTCAGCTGTTACACAGAGAAAATCTGTCTCAAAAAACAAAACCAAAAAATTCAACCGTCTGACTCATCTCCAGATTTCCAGCCTGCTTCTCCCCACTCCTCCTGTAAGCTGAACACCTGCTGATGGGAAGGGACGAGCAGAGGCTGCAGGACAGCGGTCAGCTTCAGAAGGAAAGGAGGGAAAGGTAACTTCGAGACCCTGCTACTTTACACTAGAGGGAGCATCATAACACTAGCAACTTACTTTAACTCTAATTTCATAAATTATATATATTTAGTAGGTGAATTGCTGTTGGCATTACTGTGATTAGCAATACATCTCTTTGTGTATGTCTCTGAGACAGAGTCAGACTATGTAGTCAAGGCTAACCTGAAGTCTGAAGTGATCCTCCTGCCTCTAAGTACCAGGAACATGTGCACCAACCACCACACCAGGTCCTTCACTTCTCTATTTGCTTCCTTGTGTTTTGTTTAACTGATAAGCTTAACTCTGGTAATTTAGAAAGCTGCACACACACACAACAATTTCACCTAATGTTCTTCAAGGCAAACCATTAGTAAAAAAATAAAAATTTATGACAACATGTAATATATTTATGTTATTTTAAAACTGGAAAGTGTTTTTTAAAGGGGCATTCTTTTTTTAAAGACTTATTTATTCATTTAATGTATTTGAGTGCTTTGTCTGTATGTACTCCTGCATGCCAGAAGATGGTATCAGATCCCAGTATATACATGTGAGCTACCATGTAGTTGCTAGGAACTGAACTCAGGACCTCTGGTAAAGCAGACAGTGTTCCTAACCACTGAGCCATATCTCCAGCTCTGAAAATGTTTTAAACCTATGTCCTAGTTAGAGTTCTACTATAGAAAATATTGGTATATATAACATACATAAATGAATTTTTGAGGTTCTCTATGGTTTTAAGAAAAGAAAGGATTCAAAGCATAAAGACCAAAATCCTAAGCACTAACTGCCTTAAGTGAAGGGATGTGCATGGTACAATGTATGGTCTCTGCCAAGGGATGAAGGGTATATTCAGGAAGCAGTGCTGACAGCTGTTTCTCAGCACTCTGGAGGTACAGCAAGGTCTTCTGGTACCTGCTGGTTACGTGCTGCAATGGCTGGAGGTGGCTTTGAGTGGACCCGTGCTTCTCTTTGCAACTCTGCAGTTCTTATTTCTCCTCTACCTGCCACATGTCCTCCAGCATGGCAACAGTGTGGCTGCCACCAAGTAGCATTCACCTCTCATGCCTGACATACAGAAAGTGGAGGTTTGTTGCTGCTATGCCTTTTTAAAAAGTGCTGTTCTTAAAATTTTCATTTTCAAACGATTACAAACTCACAAGAGGAAAAAATATACCACATAAAAGCCTCTGAATCCTTTATGTAGTATCCTTCCACTAGCAATAGCTCATGTAATTATACCCTAATATCAAGAACAAGGAAATTGACATCGGTACAACACTGCTAACAAGACTACAAGTCTTACTCAGTTTCTGCCAGTTGGCGTGGGCGTGGGCGTGTGCCTGTGTGTGTGTGTGTCGTACCCTTCACTGGGAACAGAATGTAACAGAGATGTCTTTTATACCTTTGCCCTCTGAAGGCATTTACGTGTTCTCTGTCTCTGTACTTATGTCACTTTGACTACGTGATATAATAGAATCACATGAGATACAACCTTTCCAAAGTGACTTGGACCTATCAAGTAGTTGTGTGTACCAATGGCTTGTTTCTTTCTTATTGCTCTGTAGTGTTGTGCTGGACAGGCGAAGCATGGTGTTTAACAGCTCATCTTGTATAGAACATTCCAGTTACTTCCAGTTTTCACTATAATCGCATCATTAATTCATACAGGAAAAATATAGTAACAAGTTACCAACTAGCAAAAAAACAGTGGGATGGATTGAAGTATATTCCTGAGAAAACATGTTGAACTTCTAGCCTCCGGTACCTCCTACAAATATGCCAACACACAGCTCTGACTCTTTAACATACCTTCTTCTCAGCCTCTCCACCTAACTTTTCCTACTGTTCCCTCGGGTTTCACCTTGGTTGTCCCAGGATCAAGAGAGCTGGACCCCACACATAACTCTGAAACACACACCTGGATCTTCTCAAAGCATCTACTCTTACATGCCATTCGCTCCGGCTGTCACCATTTTACCCTAGGCAGCACATCCCTGACAGCAGAAGCTGTTCTCCTCGCCTGTATTTGCAGATCTAGCATGCAGCTCCACCACAGTATGTGTGGAAGGGAAGAACTGGGCACTGGCAAAAACCATTGGGTAAAGTGTCAATCCTGCTATTTGCTATGTGGTTTGAGAAAGCTGTTTAGCCTAAGTTTATTTAGTTTCTGTATCTATAAATGAAATCACAGTTCAGCTCCTGTCTGTGACTCAGTAGCCGTATCACCCTGGACCAGTTGACTCACATCATTTAGTTCAGGCAATGCTCCCTTTCTTGTACCTCATTGCTACTTCATGCTGAGAAAGATCTACATCTCAGCACCTCCCTATGAGCAGCAACCAATCCCCAGCCTTTGTCTGAGCCTAGTGAGTGTCTCAGTTGGAATGGTTCCCTGTGGCCACCAGAGCAGCAATGATGAGCTTTACATTTGAATTTACTAGGGAAATGGAAGGCAATGTCAGAAAGAGCTCAAAAGCAACTAGTCATAGTGGCATACATTTGTAATCCCAGCACTCAGGAGCTGCAGCAGGAAAATCCTGAGTTTGAGGCTGACCTACACTTCACAGTGAGGCTCTGACAAAGAAAATAATGAAAGAAGAAAAGAACTAGAGGAAAAAAATTCATGTGCAAATTTAATATATTTTTTAAAAATTTAAACTAAAGCTGATTAGATCATACTCAGCTAAATAAGAGCTGTAGAAATTTGCTGTGTTCCAAATCCTGTTGCTGGAAAAATGGTAAACTAGAAGAGGACATCTGTCAAAAAAGGGTGCAGGCAAGGCCAACACACTGTAAAAGCGGCTGAATGTATAGGCATAGAGGGCCCACATTCAAACAAAGCATCTTTACTATAACCGCTAAGTGAAGGCCATGTTCCTATTGACAGAGAAGGCTCAGATTCACAACAAAGCACTGTAGTGAGCGAGCACACAGAGTGACACCCTGATCTGGGGTCAGCTGTAACCACCATCTTCTGTGGAGCAATCTTAGCAAGGACCTGAGTCCACGTCTTTACTTCCAGACACCAAGTACCAGAACACATACTTTCACGGCTGGAAGAACAAACAGGACACCAGAAATAAAGTGCCCAGTTAAGTGCCAGCTCATGGCAAGTGTTCACACACCAGTCTCCTTCCATTTTCTTTTATGCCATCTTATTTTAAAATCTATTTATTTATTTTATGTATAAGAGTAATATGCCTTCACACACACTAGAAAGAGGAATCAGATCCCATTACAGATGGTTATGCGCCACCATGTGGTTGCTGGGACTTGAACTCAGGACCTCTGGAAGAGCAGCTAGTACTCTTAACCCCTAAGCCATCTCTCCAGATCTTTTCATGCCATTCTTAGCCATATAAATTCATTTCCTCAGGTCCATATCTGGAAATGTGTACATTTATTCTGCAAGGAGGACCCTGGGGAGGACTATGAGCTAGCTCAGTGTCACACAGACATGGCCAAGAGTGGAGACCTAGGAGACCACTTGGAACTAGAGCAGGTGAGAAGAGAAAGGGTTACTTGAGCTTTGGCTCCCGTCCTTCACTCGTGTACTGCCAACAGATGAGGCCGATGAGGTCCTGCACTCTGGCGCTGGCCATTGTCACCACAGTCATTGGCAGCAGTCTGTCCTGGCCCGAGTGCAGAGGGAGGTAGACATCGATCTTCTTAGTTGCAGTTGTACCCACATGACCCTGTGGATGGAGCACAGGCATGAGCGTAAAATACACAGCTGTGGTCTTGCAGCCACTATGGTCCTAGCACAGCTCTCCTGGTATGGGTCCCATCCTTCCCGCACAGACCTACTCCGAGCTTAGCCAGTCTTGAGGCAGACAAAGTCTACATTCAGGAAGGTGAGTGAGCTCTACTAGAGAACAAGTATGAGTGTGAGCAGTAGGTGCTTGGTGTGAGACTTGGAGGAGACACTAACAGACCCTGCCATCAGCTGCCTTCCCTGCTAACAGCCACGTGTCTCCTGGAGAGGTTGAAGAGGAGGCACTCACACTGAGACAAGAGCTTGTCTATATATTTCAGAGACTAAAGGAACTGATTTCATTGGCAGTGCACCTGCTTACTTAAATGCCACACAGTTCAAGGATGGCTGGTCTTCTCTTGCTGTTCAACCCACACTACTCTATGAACTTCTGATTCTTGCTATATATGCAGCCCTCCTCTCTCTGAACTCTCCTTTCTGCTCTCTGTAGCACCAGCACTAGTCAGCAACACATCCAAGCTGCTTTTTAAACATTCTGTTTCTGTGCCTTAAGCAAAAGCTGCTGTCTAGGGAAGGCACTTCCTGGGGAAGGTCTGCCATTCTCTTAAAGCAGAACTTCTTTGCTTGGTTATTTTGTTTGTTTGTTTGTTTGTTTTAACTCTTCCTTCTCCTGTGTCTCCCTCTCCCTAGTTCTCTTCTCTTCCCCTCGCCCACTTCCCAAGTTGCTCTGCTGCCTACAGTGGCTTCAAACTCATGGCCTCATGCCTTGGCTGCAGTTATACACACACCACCATGTCCTGCTCTTCAGCCTTCTTTTTCATAATCCCCCAAATCCTTAAGGTTAAGAGGCTATGTAGGTAGTCTTGTCCCTGCTAACAGTCCCAAACTATTATTTCCTCTTTTCTTAGAAAAATTCCTGTTCCAACGAGTTGCAAACCAATCAATTGTAGCAGCAGCGTCCTCTCTCACTCTGCTCTAGGAGGCTCTGGGCCATGCCCCTTCCTCACCAGAGACTTAGAGCTTGGTCTTCTTGGTTCAGTCTTACCCACAACAAGGCCAGTACATCGTAAAGAGAAAAGTGCACAATTCAAGTTTACATTGGTACACTTTACTGTCCCCCATTCCTTCCTACCCCAAGTCGCAGCAGCAGCCATCTCACTGCACCACACCAGTTGCTCACACCCCAGATCCTTTTTCTTTGTACTATTTTTCTGCTCCACTAGTAAGTTCAAGGACAGCTACTGCAAAACTGTACTTCAGTGGGAAAGAATGGTCTTTTTAGCATATGGCAGTGGGATGAGCAGAGAGCAACACGCAAAAGGGTCCTCTGCATTCCTTCCTCATAGCGAATACAAAGATCCACATGTAAGAGATAAAGCAATAAAACTCATAGTAGGGTAAGTCTTAATGACTTTGAATTAGGCACTGATTTCTTTAAAGGACAGACTTATAAGCAACAACAGCAACAATAAAAGACAGAGTTTATAAAAAAATTTAAAAATGTGTTCCCCAAAGAATATTGTCAAGGTGACCCACAGAAGGGGAAGAAGAGTTGCAATCCAATTATCTGGTAAGAGTCTATCATCTAGAACATGCTGAGAACTCTCACAGTGCAATATAAAAAAGAACCTATTAAGACACTGGCAAAGGATCTGAAGAGACATTTCTTCGGAGAAGATATACAAATGGCCAATAAACACATGAGAGGATACTCCACACAATCTACCATAATGCAAGTCCCAGCCACAGAGAAGGCACTGTCATGTAAAGTTAGTTACAAGTGCATGAACACACATGCATGTACACATACACTCCCCCCCCCCCCCCCCCCCGCACACACTAGTAGAGTGCTCCTCTACTATAAACACAACCTGGTTTTGATTTGCAGTATGAGGGAGGGACTGGACACTAAAAGCTATCATATTACAAGCCTCTTCCCATTTCCCTAGTGAGTGGGTGACAATGAATAAAGGCCACACTCTCACAGCACTATCTGATCTATCTGGTGCCCACCCACCTCTCCACCAACATCCAATGCCAACTCTCCTGCCTCACCATCAAGGTTTAGCTACCTTGGCCTGGAAGTACTCCTAGGATGTGTGCCTAGACACATATCTGTGTATATCTTGTCTACATCTCTCACTGTGAAGACATCACTGGGCACTACGGACTGTATCTAGAAGGCTCTGGTTCATCACTTGTCATGCTTTAATGTATGCTCTTGGCCATGTAACCAAGTCTCTCAGAGTTTCTGCTCCTCATGTAGATTGATAAGACTCTCATGAGGACTGATGCAGAAGCTTCACTCCTGACTCTGGCTCACACATTCTTCATTGATGATGCTATAGAAGGAAGACCCTCTCGGTTATTCTCCCACAGGTATCCTATTCATTTCCTTTGTACCCCTTAACAGTTTAAGATTACACCTTTATTTATGTTCATCTTTAGTGCATGCCCTTCCCACAAGAGCAGTGACACTGTCTCTTTGCTTCCTGTTCCATACATGATGCCAAGGAGTGTGTCTGGCAAACTGAAGACTCCCCAAAAAGAATCTGGTAGTCAACACATGCTGGCAACTGTCTATACACCCCAGCTAATTGGTAGGAGGATCCTTAAGCCCAGGAATTTGAGGAATGCCTAGCTGGCATCCCACTCACACTAAATACCAAATAAACAAATATAACACTACTGAATGGCCCAAATGCCTGCTACTTGAGGAACTGAATAAATCTTCATTTCTTTCTTCCTCTTGTCCTTTTTCATAAGTCTGTTTCCTAATCATACAGAGAATCAATTTAGCCAATCACATGGCTTCACTTTATAATTCTAGCATTCTAAGATAAAGAGTCAGAACCTGAATAAGGAAAGTAAGGTAGAGATGGTTTAAAAATCACTTTACATAAATGTTACTTCTCTTACACCCCAACAACTAACTAACATCAGATCAACTGATTGCCCCCATGTTTAAAGCTATCAAGTGAGTAAGAAAGTCAATTCTCAGGATTTGACCAAATGTGTGTATCTATGATATTTGCAAATACATATGATACCTATATTTCTTATCATAAGCCTATTCAGTTTTATTCTCAGTAGGGATTTTTGGACTGTACAGTGTTTATATGATGTGAACTCCTTATACATAAGAAGGTGTATATATTAATCTAATTATGGACTTAAATATTTTAAAGTATAAATACCCTTATTTGCTGCAAAGTCCAGTGTGTAGACACTTGCTTTTTAGCAGGATTTTTAAGT
The DNA here is from genome assembly GCA_907169655.1 of Acomys percivali. NCBI lineage: Eukaryota > Metazoa > Chordata > Mammalia > Rodentia > Muridae > Acomys > Acomys percivali. The sequence continues at coordinate 11,249,450 of OU015750.1, read as the reverse complement.
GCTCCATTTTATTTTATTTATTTATTTATTTATTTTTAATTAATTTATTCTTGTTACATCTCTATGGTTATCCCATCCCTTGTATCCTCCCATTCTCCCCTCCCTCCCATTTTCCCCTTATTCCCCTCCCCTATAACTGTTCCTCAGAGGGATTACCTCCCTCTGTATATGCTCATAGGGTATCAAGTCTCTTCTCAGTGACCTGCTGTCCTTCCTCTGAGTGCCACTAGGTCTCCCCCGCCAGGGGACATAGTCAAATGTGAGGCACCAGAGTACTTGAGAAAGTCAAATCCCTCTCTCCACTCAAGTGTGGAGACCAGAGAACAAGTCTTTGGCACACAGACTGGTCAGTAATAGGTAACGCAGGTATGTTCAGGTTAAGCCAACAATGGTTTGCATTTTTATGCGTCTTTTCTGTCAACACTAATGTAATCAATACTGCTTGAATGTCTGAATACTGAAACACAGCCTTCTACATTCTGCTCCTTTAGCGAACCCTGACTAACACACGAGGGCTCTGGCTCATAGCACCTTCTTTTTTAGACCTAGTCTATTATGTTTACTACTCTTCCTTTTTGCTCATGGTACCATCTTGCAGGCCCAGTGCATTCCCTTTTTACCTTCACTTATTCCTCCTCCTGCTGAACTATAGCTGAGGGGCCACAGGGCTGACACCTCAAGATGTGGAGACCCACAGGGAAAGACAATGTGAATCTGCTTCATAAACTGCAACGTGCTTTCTATGTGCAGAGCAGCTTGCTAGATGTTTTTGACTTCAGATTCATTTTGCTTTCATGATCACATGGAGCCCAGGTGACAGCACACAGGCTCTGCAAAGAACCCTGCGTATCCTAGTAAGGACAGACGCTTGTCTAGCGCTTTGGCTCTATCTCATTGATTTCTCAGCTTAGCTCCAAGAGAGGGCTCTACCTTTACATCCCAGGAGAAAACTACGGCAAGGCTTCTGAGGACATAGTGTCCTGCTCAGTGTGCCACAGCCACAAGGAAGAACCACAGCTCAACCTGAGCCATTGTGACTACCCAGCCCCTTCACCTCTTAGTCCAAGTGCCACTAACCCAACTCTGCACAGCTCACCTTCTCTTTCCCTTTGTCCTCATAAACACAACAAAAGCTCCACTTTGAGCAGCCTCCCAAGAAGCATCTACATTTGAGGGAGGAGAATAGAAAGGGACTGAGACTCCCAGGACCCCGCCCTGATCCAGACTGCAGGATGTCACTGTTGGTTAGGAGACCAGCAGGTGTTACTGTCCCTTAACCCTGCTCATTTAAAATAAAATCAGAATAAACACAGAGATGCTTAGTAAATGAAGTGCTTCATCGTTTCAATCTTCTAATTCCATCTTGGGAAAGTGCCTTGTACAAACCCTAAAATTATCTATTTTAATGAGGAAGCTCCTCTGAAAAAGCTCCAGGTGGTGGCAGTAAGCTCTATCTGAGAGTCTCTGTGTTGCAAGGTTAGAGAAAAATCATCTAAAACATAAAACAATCCATCAACATAATAGAAAGTAATTAACTTATAAAAAAAATAAGGTGACCAAAATATTAAAGTATTCACCACACATCAAAAAAAGCAATATTAGAGGCCTACATCCAACTATTAAGAAGCAACTAGCAATAAACAAAAATGGGGTCACACAGCTTCACTGCATAGCAATCTGTGTGCTCCCCAATACAGCAGTGGGGTGATGAAGCCATAATTAGAGAGCACAAGCAAGGGAGTCACAGAGAATGGGTTCTGCTATGTCCTTCTGCTCTCTCATGTATCCAACACACACCCACTGGAACGCCACGCTGGAACACGGTGCTGAGCACATCGGCGGCGGCAGTCTCACTCTAAGGCAGCCACACTGGAAGGGGTTGGTCGAGGCATCTTAGAGAGGAAAACATTCATGCTCCCCGCCAGAACCATGAATCCAGAGAGAAGCAGCTCGATGTGTTTACAATCAGCATGACAGGGGCAGGACAGAGGGTCCTTTGGAGACACGGTGATTTTATTAATGATTTTGATTTATTTTTTTTTTTGCTTTGTATTTTCTATAATGAACACTTTATTTACAATTAAACACAAAATATTATAATTAAAACAGTAACAACAAGAAAAAAGGAGATAAATGTCCAGGCTTATGGACATTAGGTAAGAGAATGAAGCTCCATGTTGTAAGTACAGGCCACATTAAGGCATTGAGCAAACATTTACCAGGGACATACTATGTGGGCTGAGGCTGTAGCTGCATGGTAGCTCTTCTCCAGCATAGGCAAGTCCCAGGGTTATGTAATTTTTATTTTTATTTTATTTTTTTTTTTTGGTTTTTCGAGACAGGGTCTCTCTGTGTAGCCTTGGCCGTCCCGGACTCACTTTGTAGACCAGGCTGGCCTCGAACTCACAGCGATCCGCCTGCCTCTGCCTCCCGAGTGCTGGGATTAAAGGCGTGAGCCACCACGCCCGGCTGTAATTTTTATTAAAGAAAAATAAAAAGCAACGAATTCAGCGGGTGAGATGCCTCAGCAGATAAAGGCACTACTGGCAAACCTGATGTCCCAGGACCCACCCAGTAAAAAAATCAAAATATGGACTCAATGAATTTGTCCTGAGGACACTTACACTATGGTACACATAAATAGACACATACACATAAACAAATTAAGTTATAACTATGTAACTTAATCTTATTTTTTAAAAAATGACTTACAGTCAGTCAACAAAGGTGAAGCTGACTCACACTCTCTAGAACAACCCCTAAGCTAGGGAAGGAAGCAAAGGCTCAGCACAGACCTGAGGAGCAGGAGGCACTTCCTCAGCTCTCTGCGGTCACCTCTCCTGTCACCTGTGTACCCAGAGGCTTCTGTACCTACTAGGTGACTAGGTCACACAGGATAAGAACTGCTACTACTTTCCTTTGACACATCTCTCAAACCTTTCTCCTCCTGTCCCCGTGGCACTGGCTCTGAAGAGGCCACCTCATTCTTAGCCATACCAAACAGCGGTATTCCAACTGTCTTTACTTCAGGAAGCTCACCTCTCCACAGCCCTACCTCCTTTCTGCCAACAATGAGAAGGTTTCCCTCAAACACAGATCATGCCAGTCAGAGATCCCATTTCCACCCACTTAGTGCTAGTATTCTGACCTGGCATAGCAGCTAATACCCTGGATAACCAGCCCTAGTGCACACAGAGCAACAACTCAGAGTACAGATTTGGGGTCAGCTGCATCCAGGTTTGAATCCTGGCTCTGACTCTCAGCTAAGCTTAGACAATATGCAAGTAACTGCACGTCTCCGAATCTCCCCTTTCTCACTGGGATAAGCAAATACAAGGTATCTATCTCAAACCCATCACACTCACACTCACTCACACTCACTGTCCTTCAACTCAAATGTCTCCTCTTCCAAGAAGAGGAAAGTCCAAAATAATTGCCTCTTCTCTGCTTCCAGGCAACTTGATTTTTACAACCATATAGTTCACTGTTTTCCTTAACTACCTCTCCCTTCTTCTTCACTCATTCAGCTCTGAATTACAGAAACAGAACAATCGCATACCGTCAATTTCTGTGTGCTTTGTGGGCCTAAAGCACAGCAGAGGGTTACAGTTAGCTCTGCTGAGCTAAACACACTCTCAGGTCTCCCATGTCTTTCCTATCCCATGTAAACTGACTGCCTGTTACTCCAGGTCACTCTCTTCTCTGAAATGTCTCTTGCACATATAACACAGGATCTGACATACAGCAGGTGAAGAAGAATTTAAACCCTTCGTTACACTGCAGCTTACAGAGATGAACATTTTAAACATCCCAGTATTGTAAGCTGTATTTTCTGAAGCATTCTTTGAGATAAATATGCACATATTCCAAGTGAATGTTACTGAGTGAAAGGATATAAGTGTTTGTAGTGTATGATACACTGGAAAAGCTCATTCTCTTGAAAGTGTTTTGAAGCCTATCAAGAGAATGTCAACATTCTGAACCACATGCCATCTAATTAATAATCTAATAATTAGCTTTTCCAATATAAAAACATAAAGCATGTAAATAGGCACTAACTGAAACATATGACATTGACCATAGTGATGGATTAGTCCATTCATACAGTGTGTTTATCCCTACATGTGTCTCGTTAGCTAAAATAATATCTAACCTAATATAAATATATAACTATTATATGTCTATATAAATAACTGTTGCCTATCATAAAACTAATTTCAAGATTATACACTTTATAGTTTTCAAAACAGATGAAGCAGAAAGAACAGATGCTGCTCAATTTCAAATAATCTTTTCTAAAAATAATTTTATGCTAAACTAGATAGGGCACATGCCTTTAATTCCACCAAGGAAGCAGAAGCAGGCAGATCTCTGCAACTTCAAGGCCAGCCTGTGCTATGCATGGACAGCTTGTCTGAAAAACAAAAACAAACAAAAGACCCAAACAAAAGAAAACAACAACAAAGGCCTATATTTATTTTATGTGTGTGGGTGTTTTGCCTGTATGTATGTCTGTGCACCACATGTGTGGATGATGTCTGAAGTGACCAGAAGAGGGTGTTGGATCCCTTCAAACTGGAGTTACAAACAACTGTGACCTCTCCCCCCCCCCCACACCCCCAATGTGGGTACTTGGAATCAAACCTAGGTCCTCTGGGAAAGGAGCCAGTGCTCTTAACTGCTAAGCCATCTTTCAGAGCCAACCTCCTGACTCCAAAGGAGTTAGGGCCTTACTATGTAGCCATAACTGGCCAGGAACTTGCTATACGGGTCTCGCTGTCCTCAAACATGTCATCTTCCTGCCTTTGCTTCCTGCATGCTGCTGGGATTGCAAGCTTGTGCTACATGGCCTGCTTAAAATGATCTTTGGGTAGGAGCTACCCATATCAAGTGAGCCAACTGAACGAAGACTTATGTTCAAGGCTCAGTTAGCAAGACTACTTAACATCAACGTTTCCAATAATAAATTGAATAGCAGATCTCCAAACTGTTGCTAAGTGTTCAATTTCTCTGCCTAAAGAAGGAAAGAGAAAGGACAGGCAGCTTGGCTTCTGCAATTAAAGAGACAAAAAGCAGGCAACATTACTCCATTAGTCACAACTGCACAAGCAGATCATTATATGTAATTTTAATGCAGAAGTAAATGTAACAGTATATCTAGTCAATGTAATAATATAAATTGATAAAAGGATTATTTGTAGCCTTTGAAAGGAAACTGTGTTTAAGCAATGGCTGCTTTGCCTTTTTACTGACACGTTTCTCCCTAACCTCCTCAACAGGGACAGAAGGATGCCTGCTCCAGACGCCCTGCTCTATGTGTTGTGCACTAAGTGCTATGCTCTAGGTGCCATGCTCTAGGCGACAGGCTTGACATGCCATGCACTAGGTGCCATGCTCTAGGTGCCATGCTCTAGGTGCCATGCTCCAGGTGCCATGCTCTAGGTGCCATGCTCCAGGTGCCATGCTCCAGGTGCCATGCTCCAGGTGCCATGCTCTAGGTGCCATGCTCTAGGTGCCGAGCTCTAGGTGCCATGCTCCAGGTGCCATGCTCCAGGTGCCATGCTCCAGGTGCCATGCTCCAGGTGCCGAGCTCTAGGTGCCATGCTCCAGGTGCCGAGCTCTAGGTGCTGTGCTCTAGGTGCTAGGTGTCGTGCTCTAGGTGTTCCCTGTGCCAGGCTCTAGATGCTATACTTTATAGGTGCCCTGTAGGCAATAACACGGTGAGAACTGGTACAATCAAATGCTTACTTCTCTGAGGGTATTTAATGGCTTCCATTTGAAGAGAAATAGTATTTTCAAACAAAATCCAGCATAAACCAGATTATCTAATTGTGAGAAATAAAGAGGCTTTATATAATGGAGGAAAAACTTCTAAACACCACAATTTTATGGGCTCAGAAAATGAACTTCCTTTTTTTTTTAACATTCAAAATAGTAGCAGTGACTATGAATAGATTTTGTATAAAACTCTATGACAAATCCATTCAGAGCTATGGAGTTGGCTTTGTACTGCTATCTTAACCCTCAATAAATCTGGACCGCTTAAAGGCTATTAAATTAACATTTCCCTGATCTGGCACCTGTAGTCAAGTTAATTTGTCAAAAACATTTCTACAGTTTGTCACTGGACACTGTATTTTCTGACAGGCTTAAAATAAAATTGACAAAATCTCATTAATTCCCTCTGAATCACCAACCTTGGTTCCATTAAGCTTTTATTATCAAGAACGTCAACTGTCACTCCTTCTTTAAGAAGGTCAAGTTCTGTTCTGGGTGCTTCTCGGATCCTTGCCATCTTAACAGAAGCTGGGAGGCAGCACAGTGTGGTGGTGACAAGTATAAGCTGCACACAACACCAATATAGTCTGACCTTCAGCAACTTAAGCTTTTTAGGTTATGATTTCTTTGTCCACAAAGAATGAGGACCTGAGTTTCTATCTCCAGAACCCATGTAAGATGTAGGCACTGGGCCAAGCTTAGGGGCACACAGCTTTAATCTCAGCACCTGGGAGACTGAGGCAGGCAGATCTCTGTGAGTTAGTTCAAGGCCAGCCTAGTCCACACGCAAGCTCCGGGTCAGCCAAAGCTATACAGTGAGATTCCATTGTAAATGGAACAACAGAAAGTTAGGCACTGTGCTAGATGGCCAGCTAATCTAGCCATCAGTGAGTGCCAGGCTTTGTGAGAGAGCCTGTCTCAAGAAAATAGTAACAAAGTAAAATAAAAAGCAAGTGAGGAAGGAACCAGAGTCAACCTCACACCTTCACACATGCACAAGAACACACAACATACATACACAGGATTTTAAAAGTGTGGATGGTAACAATTCTCTCTCATGAGTTTGTATAAAGGGTCTGGTAAGATTACACATAGAAGCATTTGTTTCTCTGTCGGACCCACAGTAAAGGCTCTGGAAAATTCTCACTGTCCACTAGGCTTGCTGTATGTTTTCTATTTTATAAACACCAACTTAAAACTCTTAAACACCTTCTGGGCAATCTTTTTTTTTTTTTTTTTTATTAAAGATTTATCTTATTATTATGTATACAGTGTTGTCTGCTTGTTTACCTGCAGGCCAGAAGAGGGCACCAGGTTACATTATAGATGGTTGTGAGCCACCATGTGGTTGCTAGGAATTGAACTCAGGACCTTTGGAAGAGCAGGCGGTGCTCTTAACCACTGAGCCATCTCTCCAGCCCCACAATCCTTTTAATAATGCTCCCTCAGAAAGTGAACTCCCCAGCCTCTCCTAAAGACCTACAAAGATGTGGCCCGTGCTACCTGCTAAAGCAATCCCTCTGCCTCACTCCCAGGGACAGTCGTGATGGCTAAACATTTGTTTCTACTGGGTAAAATCTTGCTGCAGAGTTTGCCCACTGATCTGAGTCCTAGCCTAATGACATCTGAACAAGCTTACTGCTGCTTTACAGCACACACAGCCCTTTATATACATATGACCAAAACTCAAGACACACAAAACCAAGCCAAACCAAACCAAAAACCAATGCCACCTTGGCTATAAGTACTGTAGAGTACAGCAGCCTGCAACCCTTTCAAGAGGACAGGACAGCACAGAAAATCTATAACATTATAGCAAATGAAAACCAGTAGTCCTAGATGGAAACTAGGTTGCTGTTAGGAAAAATATTCTCTATTTAAAATATCTTGATGCTCTGATGTTCGGGTGGTAGCACTACTGTTTTTTATCCCATGTGGGTTGAGTTATCCCATGTGGGTTAAGCAATAAACTCAAATAACTGTTTCAGCTGGCAAATGAGGGCCAGTGAGCTGACTCAACATGAACAGGCACTTGCTGCATAACCTGACAACCTGACTCTTTGATCCTGGGAATCATGATAGAAGGAAAGCCCAGATTCCTCAAAGCTGCCTCTTACCTCCATATACATGCTGTGGCACCCACAGGCTCCCCACAATACACATATAATAATAATAATAATAATAATAATAATAATAATAATAATAATAAT
>OU015750.1:11216879-11237963 GCA_907169655.1 Acomys percivali | reverse complement strand
GCTGGGCCCCCAGGGTACCTATCTCAGCCCCCTGGCATTTCTTCATGCTCATCCTGAGGCTCAGTCGGTCTGATCTCCTTTGAGGACCTAACTAAACCAGACACAGGCAGAGTCGGATTTTTATCTTATTAAAATAGATATGGCTAATTTGTCTTTTCAAATTCATTTTAAATTAAATTGGATTTCCTCGGAAGGCTGCTGGGTCAGTTCCCCTGCTGGAAGGCAGGACAAAGGTTAATTGCACGCCCTTCACCAGCTCTTCTGCTCTCCTGGGCAGACTCTGATAACCTGTCCCAGAGGTGGGGAAGGATTTGGTTTATTGGGCAATAATGCTGCCATTAGAACCATTTACCATTATGCCAGGAAACATGTTTTTAAAAAACAAAACAAAAAACCCAAGATATGATTGTAGTAAGAGGAAAGGTATGTAACAATATTAGGTATTACCAAGAGGCTAGCTCTTTTAAAACACAAAACCAAAGACTACCACCTGAACACTTAGTATCCTTTAAAAGGTCCCAACTAATGCAGAAGTGCACACCCTTCCAGAGCCAACTGTTCATTAGTTTCAATGGAAAATTCTACTAATGCTTTCACTTAATTTATCTTATTTTAGACTGTCTTTGTTCATGAAAATTTAACCCATTAACTCCCTGTTATACAAAGCATAACAAAGTATGAATACTTAAATACACTGTAAATAAAACACTTTATCTATTATATTTTTGTATTCTAAATGAGTGGCTGCACTTAGCATGTCTGCCTTGCACAGCACCATACTATTTTTCAATTAAAAGTCCAGATGTTTCAAAGGCTCCAGTAGGCAATAGCAGTTATGAGAAATGCTTTCTCTGCATTGTAATCATCACCACCACATCAGCTCCAGGCTGCATTAACATACTCATGTTTTATTCCAGCTCCCCTTCTCACATAGCAGGGAATTATGCAGCGTAGCATAGATACTCAGGCCCAAGCGCTGGCCAGTCAGTTTCCTCTCCAGACATCCCCTGAGCTGCACATTCTCACACACAACTGCAGGGAGTCATGGAACAGATCTCACTGTGGGTAAGCTTGATTCTTAGCAGGAACAATGATCACTCTGATTTTCTTCCTGGTGCTGGGGACTGAGCCCACGGCCCTGACATGCCGCATAGCATTTTAACCCTGACTGCTTCAATAATTTGTATGTGTGCGCACAGGAATGAAGCACTGCACAGACACCACAGTTAGGTTCAAATACTAATGTGTTTATGTACTTGCTTGTGCCTAGTTGATATTAAACATCAACTAGAACTCTGAGCATATAAAAGCCACCCATTGTTTGTTACAATTGAAGTCATTTATTCTCATTTTTAAGCCAGTGTCATATCTTGAACAATTCACCTGGGCTAAGACCAAACAAGTACAACAATCACCCTTGCTCCCATTTGACAGAAAACAATACCAGAGCCAAACAACACAGTTCTGACAGCTGCAACACAAATGTTTTTGCATTAATATCCTGTTAATTAAATAGCCTCTTTACCCTCAAATAGAAGCAAAAGACCTATATTATAAAAGACATTCCTATGCCTGGACAACAGTAATTTGCAGAAAATTACAAGTCCTTATCATTAAGAGAAACATTACAAGATTAACGTCAATCCTAATTTTTGCGTTATTTTACGAAATTCTTTCTTCAGAATACTCCAGGAAGAGCTATTCTAATGCAGGTGCTATTCAAAGACAAATGCCATTACCAACGTCTGAACCTCAGAAGGGTCAATCCTAGCAGGTTCCATCTCAGCATCTGCACAGACAGCTTCTGCTCCTTCCTTAAGGAATCTTAGGTGGAACATTTTTAATACATCACCATGTCACTTTTTAATGTGCTCCAATCTATTAACCACATGGCAAACTAACAGGGATTTTTAAAATATGGGTTTTATGGCTTTGTGCTAGTGATTAATTAAATAAATAGCCACCATTTCACAAATCATCCCACTAATTAGTCTAAAACAGACACTTTGCATTCAGTGGTCTTCCTGCCGTCTGAAGCTCACAGAAGGGCAGGAGCTGTGCAAGATGGTCACGTAACTGCACGTTGGTGCCCATTGTTGCATCTCACGGCTGGCATCCCACCCTGCCACCCAGAGGCAGAGGTGCCATCTTTGCAGGTGCTGTAGTCAGCTGGAATTTGGTTCCAGCTGCTCAGAAAAGATGTTCCCCTTAATTATTCTTTTACCCTAAAGGAAACAACGAAACAACAAAGGACTTAGTGCAGCCTCCAGCTGCAAACACAAGAGGCATCACCAACATGGCGCAGGAGCAGGTGAGGGAGGTAGACGGGACAAACCTGAGGACATTGCTAGGTCAAGGCAGCTTTTCTCAAAGCCTGAACCTTGAATTCAGACATTAAGCAATTGCTTCCAAGGTTCTACTAAAGACTGAGGTCACTCTCTTTTGAGATTAACTGGAATTCAACCATAGTTGTTTTAGTTATGTATTTTAAAAGATAATAATTCCTCTGAAAGCAAATTAAACTAAGAAATACTTTTTAGTGCCAGAAAAAAAAATCAAACAGGAATGTATCAAGAATCTGATTTCCTTCAGGAAATACACTGAGAGGCTTCCAATCTTAAAATTCATTACAGAGGGAGGAAGGCGCCTTCACGGGGAGACACACACTACCCTACTGTGAGGGGTGCACTCCTCTTTGGCTTTAGCAGTATTTCTAAACAATGAGGGTAGAAGTGGGAGGATAGGAGGGAAGACCTGCCCTGAACCAAGGCAGATCCAGAAGAGTCTGGAGCCTTTATAACTGAGTCGTGCACCACATCTGGCCTCAGCTTCCTCCCCTGTACAGGATTCTACATCTATCCTCAGTAATTCCAAGGAAACTGAGACACAGTCCCAGTACATTCTTGAGGGGCAGATGCCAAAAGCAGCAGCCATGAGGAATCTCATGAGTCAGTGAGACCGGCTTGAAGAAAGGGCCAAGCCGACTGAACCTACCCCTGGAGATGCTGTGCTTCAGATAAGGAGACAAACCCCGACCATCCACAACAGAGGCGAAAGAACCAAGTGTCTAGCTCTGGACAGAGTGGTGGGAAGGTGCTTGTGAAATTCTCCGTGAAAAGACACTGACTGGGCTTAGGAGTCAAGAGACTTGCCTTAGAGCCCTGGCTTCACTACTTACCAGTATATATCCTAAGCAAGTCTGACCACCCTCCTAATCCTTAGTTTCCCCATTTACAAATGGTAATAACAAGAGTGCATTCTGCACAAGGATGCCAGTAAGAGAGAGAAAAGCATAGACACATTTTAGCAGGCAGCAGACACTCAACAGTGTCTAGATCATTAAGTTGAATCACACAAAACTCCTGGCATTCAATCATTTATGACCTACAAAGACTGTCATTTCATATGGCAATAGTAGAGAGACTGAGACAATAAGTGTTATGAGTGAGCTGGAGAAATAAAAGAAAATTCTCAAAAGCAGGATGAATTTCACTCCTATCAAAGGAAGATAGCCAAGATACAAAGGTATTCTTAAAAGCCTATCTCCGATTCCAACAAGACAGTAGGTGGTGTTTATTAAACACCATTATGGGCTCTTATCCCATGAATGACATACAAAATGACTATTAAGAAAAAAATCTCAATATAGCTCAAGTGAGGTAGAGTCATCCATTCTTTCTACTTTGCTAGGAAGTTCATAGAAATGAAGTAACCTCCCTGAGGTAACAGATGGTAAAGGTTGGGTGCAGGCCTGGAACTAACTCCAGAGTCTGCATTCTGCTGTTAATTGCCTCCCCACAATACAACTTATTTTGTATTTACTAAAGCTGAGTGAAGACAAACAGCAGATGACTTACAAATTAATCTCTGGCCCTCGTGAGTGGCAGAGGTGTCAGTGGGCCTCAGGGAAGGAAAGGTTTCAGACTGCATCACAGTGAATGTGAGGGCAACACAAGCAACAGTCCTACTGCAGCCGCTGCTCCTCTCTGGCCACCGTCCTATTCAAAAAAGAAAAAGAGGGCCCCCCCCCCAAAAAAAAAGTCTAAGGTTTTCATCAAGCAGCTGCTGTGCTCTCAATGCTACAGGCAACTCGTTTGGCTATGACAAAGGCAGCAAAGTTTCTTGTCTGGTTTTTCATTTGTCTATTTTTTTTTTCTCTTACTTCCTAAATCCTTTGATGTACAGGTTAAAAAGAGAAGAAAACAGCACTAATACTGGGACTAAAGCTGGCACTAAAGCTGGGTGTAGTGGGACAACATTTAACTCAGGAATTAAGAGTTCAAGACTAGCCTGTTCTTCATATTAAGTACCAAGCCAGCCACAACCACATAGTGAGATCCTGTCCAGGACACAGGGGCAGTAAGAATTCAAGCCAGAGAAACCTAAACACTATGCTTTCAAACCAATCTAAAATACTAAAAGCAATCATACTCGCATTTAAGGCTTCTTGAGCTGCCTCTGAGGTACTCAATCCCCCTAAAGATAAAGGAGATGTTTGTTCAACTAGAAGGCAGAGACACTGCATGTAAAGCATTCCTTCAGCTCTCCAGACAGCACCCGATAAAGCATCTGCAATACTGGCATCTCACAGCCCCTGCTCTTCCAAAGCCCTACTCAGGGGCTTCCCTGGGGTTTCCTTCGCAACAATTGCAGCAGAGACTCTGGGAGGAGCCCAAACGAGCAGCTTTAACCTTCCTGTAAACTGATATTTCCATAGAGGATTAAGACAAACGTTTCAAATAAGCCAATTTCCTCTACTGAAAACCAAAGTGACAATAGCAGTGCCCAGAGAAAACACACAAAGACAATGATTAAGATGTACTTCTCTTCTCTCTGGACATTCAAAAAACAGAGAGCAAAAGGTTAGATGGAGGCAGGCAATGTAAGCCCTTCTATTCCCAATAAGATGCCCAACTAAGCAGTTACAGAGAATCAGATTTTGGCCAGTTGCAGCAAAGTACGGGGGGAAAGCTTCAGCTTTACTTCCTAGCCAATGCCAGTAGCTGTGTGTCTCTGCACTCCTGTTGACTACATCTGTCCACTAAGAAGGCATCTGTGCCTCCTTTTCATTTAGGTACTTCCAGAACTCTGGATACCTTTGAACTGGGGACAATGCAAACACCTGCCTATCCTTGTGGTTCCTGTGGAAGAAGATAAGCATCCTTGGGCACTGGAAGAGGGAACCCTTTTTGACACAAAGAAACAGGGATGCCATGCCCCTCAACTGCATAGACAGTACTCCAAAACCAGCCAAGTATCCTTAAGTATCTTTTAGGAACATCACTCCCTAAAAGCTCAGAGAAGCAGACAGCATGTGGCTTTGTCTAGACTACTTCGGGCACCCTGCCCCTCTGCCCACAGTGCTGTGTATCCTTTCATTCTCTCAACAAAAACTTGAGAGTGATTATTTGCTGGGTCCTATGAGTCCTTCTAGCAAATTAGTAAACTAATGAGTGGTCTTGGGAACTCAAACTAGATTTAGTTTCAGCTACCCTGCATACTGGCCTCCCAGTGCTAGCACATGGGCACAGACTATCATCCACGGTAACAAGGAGTGGCCATCTATGGGCTACCAACATGTTCTCTTATCACAGCTAATGCTACCATCTCCCACTATCAAATGTCTATCCTCCTAGCAACAGAAACCAATACTGATTCGCCATACTGTACCATCTCTCGGGTAGACCAACCACTCACTGGTGACAAGTTGATGGTGCTGAATCCCATGCCCACCGATGGGTTTACTTTTCTGTCAGAAATGTTTAAACAAGCAACAGTGCCTTGGAGTACTTCACTAAAACTGTGTAGCCCTGAAGACCAAAGGAAGGCATGGAGTAGCATACAGCTGTGGAATCCTCTTGACATATTACACCCACATTACCCAAAAGCTAGGTACCTAACAGAGCAACTGAACAACTCTTTGATGATAAAGATAAGACACAAGTTTTATCTTGTGTGAGGCCAGGTGGCAACAGGTAAGAGTAAAAATCAACAATTACATACTATGTCCCCAGGAGATACAACATGTGGCTCTAGGAACTGAGAGAAAATTAAGAATGGTCCCACTCACTATTACTCCCCGTGACCAACCAACTTACAGCATGAGTCTCTTGCCCCTACACACTGGGGCCCTTTTGATGGCAGGAGCCTGGTTTTCAAAGGGATAATAGGCTTCCACCAGGAGACACAATAAGAACTCCAATAAAAGTTAAAGCAACTGCAGCTGCCCAAGCTCTTTATGACAAAGGACCACAGGCAAAAGAAAAGTCACTATCTTGACAGGAGCAAATGACTCCTAGGAAAACACAGGATACACATTGGAGGTAGTAAGAAGACTACCTCATCAGTACACTTGAGGAGGGGGCATGTTTTATTACCTTTTACCTAGCTCCTATGGTAAATGTGCAAACAAAGCAGCCACAGCCAGAGCAAGGCAAACACGGACTTAGATCATCAAGAAAAAGGAGACAAGGTCATTTTGCCACAAGAGCATCCTGTACCTGTGAAAGGGCTAGCCAAGGTTCCAAGGACCAGAATAGACACTTAAAGAGTATCAGCTGCAGAAATGGAAAGTGCTGTTCTTTCTACTAGATTTATTTATAAGTTTCACATGCACCCAAAAATAAGGCCTGAAATACAGGCCTGAAAGTATGGCCTAAGAATACATGAGAAAAATAAACTCATGCAGTATTTAAGAGTAGACAGGTATAGCTGCTGTTACACCATCCAGATCCACTCTTTAGGAATGAAGGCACATCTAACTGCTGGGAATGGTGCTGGCCGATGGTTGTTGGAAGCTGGTCCTTTCCTAGAATTGAGCTGGCTAGCAAAACCAGCCTAACCTCGTTCTTAGTGTAGGTAACACCCAAAGTTAGGTCAGACACAAGAATACAGAGGCCAGGCTCCGCCACCTGAGCCTCACACTGCTCCCAGAAATCTTGCTGTGACTACAGCATTGTTCCTTCTCCAACCTGATTCTGCTTTTTGTTTCCCTTCCCTTCTTCCCTTCAATCTCCTCCCTTCCTCCTTTTCTTTAGACAAGGCTCCCTGTATTACCTCAGGCTGCTCTTAATTCCTCAGCTCAAGGGATCATCCTCTTACCTCAGCCTTCTACATTGCTTTAACTACAGTTGTGTGCTACCACACCTGGCTCAAACCCAAGAGCACAAACAATTAAAGGTTAAATCTTCTTGAGAACAAACAGCTTCAATTCTAAAGAGCACACAGGCAAACAATCCCAGTATTCAGAGGGCTGAGTGAGCAGGAGGACTGCTAAGCTGCAGATCAAGACACTGGGTGAAGGTGGGAGGGGAGAAGAGGAACAGTAACTGGCAAACCAAGACCACATTATATAGAACCAGGGTACTGATGACCGATTTTAACTGTTTAAAAAATAGTTTTACTGTTTTAACACAAGAAAATTAACTAATGTAATCAATCACATTAAGAGATGAAAGAAGAAAAGTCTACATAATATAACCTACATAAGTAGTGGAAAGTCACTCAACACATTCAACATTCACTTATGACTTTAAATGTAATTATTACTGGGTAAATTAGAAACTGAAAAGATCTTCCTTAACTCAAGATGGGCCATCTACCAAAATAGCAAACACTGAAGTTAATAATTAAATAGTCAATGTGTTTCTTTTCAGTGCGGTTTTGGAGGGCTCAGCCAGCTCTGCAAAGCCAGGAAACAATATAAAAGTACAAGATTGCGGTGGGATGGGCAGCTATCATTATTTGAAAATGGCAGATTCCAGAGAAAACAAAATATGGGAAAATTAACAGAATTAAAGAGTTTATTAAGGTCCTTGAAATTAAATCAATGTGGAAAATATCAAGTGTATTTCTATACATTAGCAACAAACAGGAAATAACTACTGAATCTGAAGCTACTAAGAAGAAAATATAATACTAATAAGCTGAGCACGGTGTCCTTCACTTATAATCATTTCAGCACTTAGGAGAGTTAAGCTGGAGAGGGTCCTGAGTTCTAAGCCAACCTGGCCTACCAAGCAAAACCCTATCTCAAAGAAGTATTTATTATATGTGTGTCTATGTGTGGGTGGGTAGTATATATAAATCAATTAAACAAAATATATATTAAGACTTCCATGAAGAAAATCACATAATATTATGAAAGACCTGAAATGGAGAGTTGTAGCACGTTCAAACTGGTAAAGATAATTATTTTCAAAAACATATATAAATTAAAATTTTAAAGATATTTATTTATTTATTTATTTATTTATTTATTTATTTATTTATGTGTTTGGATGTTTTATCTGCACATACATTTGTGCAGAACATGCATGCAATGTCTGAGGATACACGTGCACTAAAACACACAAGTGGAGGTCAGTGGACAGTGTGTGGGACTCAGTTCTGTACTTTTCTCCTTTTACTATATGGATTCTAAGAATCAGACTCAGGTCATCAGGCTTAGTGGCAAATGCTTTTCCTCACTGAGCCCTCTTGCCAGCCAACTTTTAAATAAAAGATTAACAATTTTTAAAACTCAGCATGTATTCCCAATTAATAAAGGTAAATATTCTTCCTTGAAATTTTTGTTTCAATTTATCACAAACATACACATAAAAATGGGATATAGAATATATTTTTCATATGTGACTTTGTGGTCCAAATGTTTGTAAGCCTCTGCGTCCACTAATTCTTACACATGTAACACGTCTATAAACAGTATTGTTTCCAGTAGCTAATAGCTGGAAACAGCCCAGGTGTCCAACAGTGAGATGCATAAACATCCTGCAGTATGTTCAGACAACAGAGCCTCCTTGCCAGTGAGAATGAATGAACTACTGGCTATGCATATGGATCTCTGAACCATCACACTGCCAGAAGAAAGCTGCATGAGCACACTCCTAGCGCAATTCCTTCAGGCAACTGTTGGATAGATACTGTTCAGGGATACAAATACCTGGTAATAAAAGCATCCGCAGCAAGGGAGCTAAAGACACTTGTGAGTGGGACGGGAGCCAGAGGGGCCTTCAACAGTATTGTTCTTCTTCTCACAGTGGTCAGAAGATAGATGAGTGATTACTGGAGGACTATTTATACTGTGGGTATTTTTTTAAATGTTTCTATAGATATTCAATACTTACTGTTAAATTTTTTGAAGAAAAATATTTAGAAGTGAATAATTTCCTTACCTCACTGATGAGTGTGAAGCACCCTGCAAGCTTATTCAGAAGTCCCTGCATTCCAGGCAACCAATTGTGCTTAAAAACACTTGAGGGAGAAGTGTGTTAAGTCATCTTCTCTCAAATTCTGCAAATCCCTGCTAAGTTCACAAACCAAAACCACTGTCCTGGGCTGAAGTCCAGCCCAACAGTAGGACGCTTTATAGGGCCAGGACCCAGAATGAGGGAGGGGAGAGGATAAAGGTAACAACAAAGGAACAATCCAAGTTCAATGGAAGCTCTGCAAACCCTTAAACTGGTTTCAATTGACAATTAAAATGTTGATCTATATCAAATAAAAGACCAGACTGTTTACAGTGGACAACAAATGCATACTCTGTTTACTGTCAAGCATGAGCAGCTTCCAGAGGAAAACAAAGAATACAAGTGATTTCAAAGGTTAAAAAAAAAATCCATTCACTAGAAGCGCACAGTCTGTGTGATGTTTTTCCAAGCACGGCCTTTAAAGCACAACAAACAGATGACTATTTTACATAGCCTCTCATGAGCTCTGTAGACAGCACCATTTGGAAGGCTTCAGATGACATTGCTATCCAGGTCTTGTCTTAGATTTTCACCCATGAGAACTGGTCACAACGCTCTCTGCTTGGCATAGCACTGGCTAGCATCATTGGAGAGATATTTGCATGCTGTAACTTAGAGAATTAACACTAACTGCATGCCAACTCGTAGCCCAGAGCCAAGCAACAAGCAGTAGGCACAGGGATACAGATGAAAGGAAAGAGGCAAAAAGCCACTGCTTTCTTCTATATGTTGCTGCATGCTGACAGTATTCCTATACATGGTACATTAAAATCTATGAAAACAAAATTTTTAAAGTATTATAGAAAATTTGGTTAAGAAAAAGAGCACATTCAAAAACTTAATAGAAAATTAGCCTATTTTTAACAGCAGAAACTATATAGGAATAAACATAAATAAACAAGACATTTGATAAGCCTTTCACATCAATTAACATAAAATATAGATGCTATAAGGAAAATATATTTTACTACAAAAATATTAATGTATAATGGATCAAAAGATACATCCATGAGCAAAGACCCAATATGCTCAACTAATCTGCCCCATATATAAGGAGTATCTAGAGGAAAGAAAACCTTCAGGAACCCAGTACATCTAGGAAGTTCACAAATTTGTCAAGGTTCTTAAGGTAAAAGGAGGCCAACCTCACTCATAATAGAAATGCAAATTTAAATTACATAGATTCACTTTTTGTCTGTTAGATTGACAAAAAGACGAACATTTGAAATTCTGTAGTGAAGCTGTGAAGATCAGCAGCCCCCTGCCCCCACACTGCTGCAGGGTTATAACTGACACAATTCCTATACACAGCAATTTGGTAATGTTTACTAAAATGGCAAAGGCATATCCCCTCTGGCCCCACAATTCTGATTTTTGAACTTTACCCTAAGTGCGCCTGTTCAAGATGTCTGAGATTATTCATCACGGCACTGTTTGTAATGACAAAAGACTAGAAACAGCTCAGGCCACAATCAATAGGAAACTGGTTCAATAAATTACATTGCCTGGATACAGTGGAATACTATGTAGCTGTATAAAAGGATAAATGAGAGGCTCTCTGTGAGCTGACTCTGAGAAATTCCTAAATTAGGCATGGGGCTGCAGGTTTGGTGACAGAGCATGCACTTACACACACAAGGCCTTGGGATCCACCCCAGGGTCAAATACAAGCATACAGACATAACATTTTGTGTAAAAAGAGAGAAACACATAATCACATTATATAGAGTGAGACTTTTTGATGCTTAATATCCTCTTATATTCTTGAGCCATAAAAATATATTGTCAGCCAGTGAAACGGCTCGGAGGGTAAGGGCACTTGCTAGATAAGCTGGGCAACCTGGGTAGAGCGAAGGTGGAAGGAGAAAGCACACACACACACTAACAGGAATAATAAATACTTTGGGGGGCTGGAGAGATGGCTCAGCAGCTAAAAGCACTTGCTCCTTTTCCAGAGGACCGAGTTCAGGTCCCAGCACCTGCTGGGTGGTTCAGTACCACCAGTAACTCCAATTCCAGGAGTCCTGAAGCTTCTAGCTCCTGCAAGTATACACACACACACACACACACACACACACACACACACACACACACACACCACACACAAACCCGGAGGAGGGGATTCTTTTTAAAATCACCAACTTAAAAATGTATTTGTACAGAAACCAGAAATAGATAGCAATAACAACACAATAACTGATTCATTTCAACATGGGTATGATTCTCACTTAATCCACGTGAACACAACCAAACAGCTAACAGTAGCCCCAGAGAGAGAAAATGAGGTCCAGAGCTGTACCTCACAGGTGTGGGAAGATACTAGAGATAGTGTATCTAGAGCAGTCGGTGCAATGCATTCCAAAATCAGAACTATTTTCAAGGACATTTCAATCAGTTGAGCCAAATAAAGTCAGAAAAAGTTCAGGAGCCGTGCTTTGGTATTTTTATACACCAGGCTGGCTGAAGGATGCATCAGCAGTGCTCTCCCCTCACTGTGTGAGTCACAGGCTCTCAACATGTCTGCTCAGACTCCATGACTGTGGAGAGGCTTTTAGGCAGCTGTCTGTCTGATACTTAATGAGAAAGACAGCAACTGCTAAGTTGGGAGGTGTAAATACTGTTTATTCTTTTGGTTTTTTTGTTTGTTTGTTTTTTCCGAGACAGGGTTTCTCTGTGTGTAGTCCTGGCTATCTTGGACTTGGTTTGCAGACCAGGCTGGCCTCAAACTCACAGAGATCTTGCCTCTGCTTCCTGAGTGCTGGGACGACAGGCATGTGCTACCTTGTCCAGCTGTAAATATTGTTTATTCTTGAAGAATAAGAAGCTATATAACTTTTAAAGTTCCAAAATGAAGGATTTTACTCCCAGACATTGCCATTCCAGGCTTTAAAATAGTGACTCATAGACAGCAGAGTACCCCTACTGTAAAATTAACAAGATTATTCCAAATTCCTTTGAACAGTGTTGCTGGGATGCTAAGTGTAATCTGGGCGAGGCTTAAAGAGGAACACCAACTTGGTTCTCTACACACGCAGGCCACCTAGAACTCAAAAGATGGGAAGAGGAAACACACTGTAAGGTGGCAGCTGGCTTTTCATAAGCTGGCCCTGGCCCTCATGCCTGAATTCTTACCTCAAAAATGAGACCAGAGAGAAGCGGGACAAAGGCTCAGGGAACATCCTCCCTTTGGCAGACTAGCCTCAAACCCTCCACTCTTGCCACATAGTGTCCTGACTTCTGGGCTGAAATAGTTCATGTAGTTTTCAGTTTTGTCTTTGCTGACTCTGATAACACATGGGACATCTAACAACATGAAAAAATGCAAGTCATTTTATCACTAAAGACTGAAAACTAAAATTTTACTTTTAGACAAATACACGCTAGTCACTACACAGGAAAGGGAACCAGTGCTTCTAGGCCCAGAGTTCCACATTTTAGCCATAAAATGAGGGTTCCCATGCTTTTAGAAATACCAGACAGAGCAGTACAGGAAGGACGAGCAGGCTGGCACAGCTCACCTGCTCCAGCCCCTCACAAGTGCCTCCTCAGCAGCTGCTTCTGTGTGCTCAGCATAGTAGGGTCAGGACCTCAGCAGCCTTCAAGAAGCAGGTTCGGGGGTTTAGCTCTCTCTGACCCCATTACTGGCATGGGAAGGGTAGGAGACAGCAATTCTAGTTAAGTCTGTCTCCTCTCCTGGCGGCGTCATGCTGTGTCTAGGCCTGCACTATCCCAGACTGAAGTGCTAAGTCCAGTTCCTACCTACATCTGAAACACTTTCTGTGACGGTGAAAGCTCAGCTCCATAACCACACTAGTCACATCGATGGCTGAACAGTCCCATTTAGCTAGTGGCTCCCACAGTGGACAGCACACACTCAGGACAATTCCATCACCACAGAAAGTTCTAGCACACACAGCTGGTCTGAGCTCAGTAGACAGGGGTGGCATTAAGGAAACCAAATTAAGTCTACAGGTCCGATTCATGAATAATAAAGTGGCTCTATCCAATTACATTTTCCTGATGTCTTCATGCAACTTTCAAGGTTCCTAAGTCAGATCAGGGGAGGTATGGTTACTAGCTAGCATGGAATTCTTAATAGCAACTGGCACTTAAGGAAGGTACATGGTGTGTCAGCCACTCTACAAGAGCTTTTTGATTATTTATTTACACTCTCAGGATAATCTTATAAAGAAGGCGCTATCAGTTTAACAACAAAAAACCAACTAGGGCTGGCAAGCTAGCTTAGTAGACAAAAGGACTTGCTGGAGGCCTGACCTAAGTTTGGTCCCTGGAACCCACGCGGCGGGAAGAGAGAACCAGCTCCAGCAGGCTGGTCTCTGCCTCCACACATGTGCCACCATGCATGCACATCACTTATAAATAGGTAAATGTAATTTAAATGTTTTTAGGAAGAGCTTGGAGAAGTGATGTGTCCACCACACTACAGAGAAGGTGAGGGGCTAAAGCAAACAGGTCTGATAAAGCACATTTCACTCCAGAAGCTGTGCCCATGCCACCAGAGCCTCCTGACACTGTCACCACAAAAACACCTCACTTTTTTAAGCTATCATGTAAAAATTACTTTTTCTTTCTTTCTTTCTTTCTTTCTTTCTTTCTTTCTTTTTTTTCAAAACACATACTTAGTGTTTTTATTTCTTTCAGAGATCATTTTACATAGGTTTTGTTTTGTCTCAAGCTATTCAGCTGCAATTATTTACTTTTAAAAGGTGCATAGCTGCAACCAGTTGTCCTGTGAATACATAATTATGAAAGCAGCGTATCAAGAGTGAAGAAAACACCTAATTAAAAAACTTCAAAAACTATCTAATCTTTTTTTTCTTTTTTTTATTTAATTTTCTTTTCTTTTCTTTATTTTTTGTGATTTTTTTATTAATTTATTCATATTACATCTCGATTGTTAGCTCTTCCCCTGTTTCCTCCCATTCTTCCCTCCCTCCCACTTCCCCCCTTCTCCCCTCCCCTATGTCTGTGATTGAGGGAGACCTCCTTCCCCTATATATGCTCTTAGAATATCCAGTCTCTTCTTGGTAACTTGCTATCCTTCCTCTGAGTGCCGCCAGGCCTCCCCATCCAGGGGATGTGGTCAGAAAAGGGGCACCAGAGTTCGCGGATTAAAGACCTCAACTTAAAACCAGAGACATTAATTCAGTTAGAGGAAAAAGTGGGGACTTTTTCTTTTTTAAACATCATACAGATTACAGGCGCTTTTTCTTTTTCTTCCTTCCTTTTTTTTTTGTCTTGCAAGACAGGGTTTCTCTGTGTTAATAGCCCTGGCTGTCCTGGACTCACTCTGTAGACCACGCCAGCCTCAAACTCACAGAGATCCACCTGTCTCAGCCTCCCAAGTGCTGGGATTAAAGGCGTGTACCACCACACTCAGCAGAGGATGCTTTTTCAAAATACTATCATTCCTTCCATAAACACACACACTAGATAGATGACCTTGTCTAATAACCTTCCTAGTTTCTGCAGTGGGAAGAGTGAAGCTGTACGAACGTAGGGTGGGAATGCCTGTCCTTCAATGAGAGACAAAGAGCCAGCAATGTTTGCTTCACCCGACTCTTGTGGCAACAGTCCTTATCCTCACACAGACTGTGCATACACAGGGTTGAAGATCTAATGGTATGTGTCCTAAAAAGGAAACCCTGGGAAGGCCTGGCCAGCAATTCCTATGTGACTGGCATCCCTGCTGGAATCAAACAAGACTCTGGAGGGCCAGTCCATTGCCTAATTTTAGTACAAGAGAGACAGAAGATTAGCAAATTATATGTAAAACTGGGACTTCTTGACTTCCTTCATTTACAGTCTTATTATTTTACAGACAACGGTGACCTGTTCAGTTATTTAATTTTACTGTGGATACCAGGTGACAGGATCGGCAGTGAAAGCTGGGGTTATACAGACAATCTGGGCATAATCCAGTTTTTCTTTCCTTCAGCTCTCATTCTCAAAAGTCAAAGATAAATAAATAACAAAGTAAGACAACCATACCTCTAACCCCAGCACTCAGAAGTAGAGGCAGGCAGACCCTTCTGCGCTCAGGGCCAGCCTGAGTTAAATGATGAGTCCCTTTTTCAAAACAAACAAGCAGGTAAACAAACAAAAAGATATCCAAATATATAATCACAATGGAGCGAGCTATCGGCATGAAGAAAGATCCTATGTGGGTTGAATCATAAAGGATGAGCACATTAACAAAGGAAAGCATTCTGGGTAGAGAACAATACGTACAAAGCTATGACACAGATAGGGCAGGGTGCGTGACAATATGGAGAAAAGGTCATTCTAAATAAAAAGCTTCGCTATGCAGATACCAAGAAAGTCAAATGACTACTATGTGGGACATATTCTCACCGTCACACTATGCTCCATATAAGGCATAAAGGACAAGAGTGTGTCTCATCAGCAAATCATTCTGGGATCTAGATATTCACAAGTGAAAACTAAGATTGTACCTGTATTAAAGGCCTGCATATGAAATTAAAACGGAAATTCCTGGAGACAACCTAAGGGCTGAGCTTCACGATGCTAGATAGAGCGTAAGAACACAGGCAGCAACAGTGAAAACAGATAATAGACTATATCAAATCAAAACTCCCTGTAGGAAAGGAACAATCAAGAGAGCAAGATGCAGCTCTGTAACAGAAGCTGCTTCCAAACCACTAGGGGTCAATATCCAGAATATATAAAGAACAGCTACAACTCAAGCCAACAAAGCAGCGAAGCCCTTATCCAATTTTCAAAAGGACAAAAGACTTGGATAGACACCTCTCCAAAGACTCACAGATGATAAGGACATGACATCAGAGGGCTGCAAATCAAAACCTTCTGTTAGCAAGGTTCAACAGAAAGGAAGCAAGCACACAGAGGAGGGAGGAAGAAACAGTGTTGGTAAGGACACAGAGAAATGTACCTCTGTACTGCTACTGGGAATGTACACCCGTGATCACAGTGGAAAATAATGCAGAAGCACCAAAAAATAAAAGAAATAAACAAACAAACTCCAAAACCTACAGAGCAAGTTACCACATAATCCAGAAACACTACTTCTGGGTATCTCTTACGTTTGTGAGCTCCCATGTTCACTATAACATTACTCTCAATAGCCAAAGAGGCAGAAACAACTGAAATATCTAGCTATGGATGAATGGATAAGGAAACACACACATGAATATAATTTTCTTTTTAAAAAGAGAAAAATAATACAGAAATGTACTGGGATACAAAGTGGAATGAGTGGGAGATGCAGAGCCAAGAAAAAGTTATAGGTGTAAATGTGACCAAAACACAGTATATATGTGTGAAAATAGAAAGAACCATATATATAATTGTGTATAATTAGTATATTCTAATAATAAAGAATATGGAAATGCAGGCATGGTTAACTCCCAAACATCCATGCTAACAGAAGTAGGAAGGGCCGTCCATAATACAAAAACACTTTTAGCTATCTTTAGATTGCAATAAATGTGACTTTTGTAACAAACTTATTCCTTAAACTTTTCAAATAACATGGATTATCAAAATTAGTTTGTGGGTCTGAGCTACAAACTCTCTTTACAGCAAAGTAGGCCAGAAACTGGACTGAATGAAGACACAGATCCTGACATGGTAGAAACAGAAGCACCAGTCACGGCCAGGCAGGAGTCAAGGGCCCGGGAACTCTGACTCTTCAGTAGTGGGAGAGCTGTTCCAGGTCTCTGCTCTGCACAAGCCATGTGTTTTTTATCACTTTACAGATGATGAACAATGGTGACTTATTCAGGTGTCCGTTTCCTGCTTCTTTTATCAGGAAAAAGTGAAAATCCTTCTGCCAGGCTTTACTTCTGGCCTCTGCTAACCACATTCCAGGCACACTCAGCTTTCACTTGCTCACACTAATAGGGACCTCTCTCCTCACAGTGTTGCATTTTTTGTTTGTTTTGTTTTGTTTTGTTTTGTTTTTCAAGACAGGGTTTCTCTGCATAGCCGTGGCTGTCCTGGACTTGCTTTGTAGACCAGGCTGGCCTCGAACTCACATCAATCCACCTGCCTCTGCCTCCTGAGTGCTGGGATTAAAGACCTGCGCCACCACCGGCCTCACAATTTAATCAACATTTGCATGCCTAAGAGCCTCTGGCCAGCGTAGACCCTCCTTTTCAAGCTTCAAGATTGGACTTTGGGTCCATTGAACGCATCTTGTTCCTCAGTCCAAATTGGTGATCTTTCAGGAGCTCAGCTTCATAAATGTCCTCTCTCCTGGCCTTATCACAATGTAGTTCCTTTAAAGATCACAAATACTGTTAGGTTCAGGACTGCATCTATCTCATTCAACTCACATAGCTTCTAGTGGCCATTACTTCCCCTCTACAAGATTACAAGCCTTGGACTGGAGAGATGGCTCAGCATTTACTATGCAGGCGTGAAGACCCAAATTCAAATCCCCAGCAGCCATATAAAAAAAAAAAGCTGAGCAATGCTTGGTGCATGGTTGTAACCCTAGACAGGGGGCAGGCCTGGACACACATGTGAGGGTGTCACAAAGAGGAAACTTGCTGGGGCTTGCTGGCTGCCAATCTGGCCCCAGGTTCAGTGATAAATCCTATCTCAAAGCAACAAGGCAAAGAGTGACAAAGAAAAACATTTGACCTTCTCCTCTGGCTTCCATGTATGGACACAGACATGCACATGAGCATGTATAACACTGCCCCCCCCAACACACACACCAGAAGCCCTTTGGTTGCTAAGTGGACATTTATAAAGGCAAAACACGTGTTCCCAGAACTGAAAAGAAACTATAAATATAGAGTGGTTACTGAGGGAAAATTCATGAAAGAAGGTAAGTTTTATGAAAGATTTCATAGACTGAGATGGTGGAGGACTCAATATGAATGAGAGAGACAGCAAGCCAGAAGGCCCGCTCCAAGGATGAGCAGAAGACTAATAAAAAGGAAGTTCATTCTGCTAGGCAGCCTCCTTGATCAGAAAGGTCAACCACAGCTGGGCCTCAGCCTTAATTCTCCCTGTAAATATAATAAAACACATACTAGATAAAGCACAGTGGAATTTAACCCTTATGTAAAAGACAGTTGTCAGAACAGCCAATCTAGTCTCTCTGAGGCACTCTTTGATGACAAATCATTGTTAAGATTATATGCTATGGGTAATTTTGCAAAGAACTACTGTGCAACATTTTCCTATTTCTCTTCTAGAAAAATGCAGAAGTAATTATGGACTCATAGCCAGTGTAGCAAATCAGTTAAATTAAACCTGTATTTCATCTAACCCATACAGCATATGAATAACATAACTAACTTTTCTAATTTCATACTCTAGTACTCTCAAGTAAATAAAAGGGGGAAAAAGTAAAGTTTTCCCCCTACAAATAGAACCTGTCACTTCCTGGGATGTGCACTTTTCAGCTCATGCATCCTAAATGCATGTGGAGATATTATATGCACTTTCTATTTAGCAATTTAATTATATCTTTGCATTCAAAGAGTGGCAATGGTTTGCAGTAATAATCAGGTGAAAGCATTCTAACATTAATATGCTGGAATCCGATGTGTTAATTTGATGCAACTTTGCCTTGACAATATGTGATTAATTTGTTCTCAGGCTAGCCCTGCTCCCAGCTCTGACAGTTTAAAATGCTGGGTTTCTTTATCCATATCGCTATTTGACACGCCTTAGCCCACTGCTTTGCTAAGACCACTGTTAATTTGTAATGAACTTGCTTTTCAGGGGGGTGCCTTCATTTTTAATTCTGTCAGTGTCACCTCCTTGAGGAAAATTACAAGTTTCCATAGGTGTGATTACTGCCAAGTGCTGTTGATAAGAGGTTTGAGAAAACAGGGCTTTATAAAGAAGTCTGTATTTAATCTGCTGAAGCAGATTTATTGCCTCCAGACAGATAAATATAATACAAAGTTCTCTTATTTAAAAGTCATCCCCAAGTTCTCCCTAACCACCTCCTCCTCCTAAACAAAAACACAGTTTCATTTCCAGGACTCAATAATGAGTCACTCAGGGAAAAGAGGTGAGCCTGTAATAAATTTAGCAGTAACAGTGATTCTTGCCATCAAATTAGACTTGCAAGGGAGTCTTAGAAAACATATGAATACACTTCTCACAAGGTAGGAAGAAAACTCCCCAGAAACCATTGTGAGTCCACCTCCTTTCTAACTAGGCAGGTGAACATCACACAGAGCCACCCTCCCATTTTCTTTGGGCAAACTTGAGTACTGGCTGGTGATGTTACATCTGCTTTACACTCCTCCCTACAATATGGGCCTGATATTGCTTGACATGGGAAGACACAGGACCAATGCCTGAAAAGCCATGATGCTTGGCAATGCAGTGCTCTAGCAGCTGATGACTCCTGAGGGTGGTCACCCAGCTCTGCTCTCTATTTTACCTTTGTGATGGCCTCGGCAAGCAGGCTTTACTCATCTGTTTCCAGGTAAGGAAAAGAGAGCCTCCTAGTGAGTTTATCTGAAGATTTATCAGCAAAACCAGAGACCAGGGATGGAATCTACACCTTTTAGTGGATAGCCCTCTGCTGTTCATGATGACAAGCTCTGGATGAACGGTCCTTCCTCTGACTAAGCACTCCGATGTCTGATCCACTCCCCTTGGCCCTAACCCTGACTCTTCTTCCACTATTCTCTAGCAGTATCACCTACTACTGCCACCAAGTCAGGTAGTCACAGCCTGTTAATTCTACCCTCAGGTTTACCAGATGGTCTTAAATAAATGTCTATGTACAGTTAAGTCAGAAACTTAAGAGCAGCCCTGCTCACCTCAAACATCACTAGTTGCACAGCCCCTTGTCAGAAGGTGACAGCTCCCAATACTTGGTAAGCTATACTAAAACTGCTATGCAGGATCGACTGTTGAGGTCCCCTTGTGCCCAACCACCTTTTTGTCTCTATGCTTCCCAAATGCTGCTCAGTGAAAAGTCACCTAGACTCCACATGCTCAGCCAACTAGCTCTGCAGAGCAGCTAAGCGCAGTCGTATCCTTGCTTGCTCAGACACACCTTGTTTTTGCCTTCCCCACAGACTACTGTCTGCAAAAGAAGTATCTTGTTCTCAGTTCTTTAATGTGCAGACCTACTAGTTTGAAAGTTATTTCAGAACAGAGACAGATCCAAGGGACTTGATAAGATTTTTCATTAAACAAAAAATCTTTAGAAGGCATGTCTGCATTTACTCACACATGCAACTCAGTGAAAAGTCAGCCAGACTCAATTGCAGCTTGGCCCATGTCTGACCTCCTGGCATCAGCTGTGGTTTCTGTGGTAGGAACAGCTGCTGCTTTGAGATGCCTTCCCCCTAAAGAGCACGTACTCCAGGACAGAGGCCACATAGGAACTACTCCCAAGTCTCCCTTCTCTGATGATCTGTGTCAGAAGGAACCAAGGGAACGGCTGCTGAACAACAGGGAAGGAAACAAGCTCTGAGAATACTGCGGCTCTGCTCCAGGCAGAGGCTGAAATACCAATCTAGCAACAAGTGCCACACCCAGATAGACAAAGGCTACCAAAAAAGGGATGTATGAAGGAGAACAAAAATGAAAAAGAAAAACAAAACTGTTCGTATTAAAAACACTAAAATGCAGTGGTATGATGGAAGTTGAATATAGTGACACACATCTTTATTCTCAGCACTCAGTAGGCCGAAGTAGGCAGGCAGATCTCTGAGTCTGAGGCCAGTGAATTCCAGGACAGCCAGGGCTACATAGATCTGTCTGTCTCAAAACAAACAACAATAACAAGTATACTGGAAAAGGTTAGTGTGTGTGTGTGTGTGTGTGTGTGTGTGTGTGTGTGTGT
>OU015750.1:11213320-11216869 GCA_907169655.1 Acomys percivali | reverse complement strand
AGATAGAGACAGAGAGAGACAGAGAGAGACAGAGGGAGGGAGGTGTGAGAGAGGTATGTGTGTTTAGTAGGAGGCCTTGGGGAGATCTGGCCACTATAACATAGGACACAGTGAATGAGAAGGGAAAGAGGCAGAATGGCCAACCTAGAAGTTGCTCCTGTAATGAAAGTGGGTGTGGCAAGACCTAACACAAGGGCATGAGTGACTGATGAGTCTGGCAGATGATGACAGGAACATTCTAGAAACTGTCCTTCCTTGAATGTTACTGATTTCATAGAAGACCCTATTTGACACACAAACCACACTTGAGTTTTTTCTGCCTTTTCTACCGGCCCCTAATCATGTTTAAACATGGGTCTGTAAGCACCCCCATCTTTCCAAGCAGAACTTACTCCCACTCTTGTCCCTCAATCACTCAGCAGAGGAAGCAGATGTGTGCCCTTTAATGCTGTAAGACATAAAGCATTGTGTCATGAGCAGAACAGCAGCACTCTGTCCCTAAGCACCTCATTGTCTTCTAAATGGCTCTAGCTACAAATACTCCCTCGGCAAAAGGACTTTATGAAAACCTCAGGGCAGAAGGAACCATTACCACCTTTGTGACTAAGCCCCTTGGGTAAAGTAGGAGCCACTTGCAAACTGACTGAGAATTAACCGCACAATAACAAGTGGAAGCCCTCTGGGAGCCTGCCACATCCTGAGTAGAACAGTGGTTAGGAACACTGCGAGTGTTGCAGTGCCTGGGTTCAAATGCTGACTCCTTCCTAGCCACCCTCTTGTCACCAGGATTATCACAGGACTACCTCACAGGGCTATGGTGAAAGTGACTGATCCATGCAAAGCACTCTGAACCATGCCAAGGCACTCTAGGAAGGCGTCAGTGTGTCCTCACTCACTACTTCAATCAACAGAATCAGGTACATTTCCTGCTGGCCCCTTGTTCCCTCCCAATTCCTACCCAGCACTGGGCTGAAGAGGCACCGATGGGTACAGGCACTGTGGAGTAAAGGAAGAAGCCACTGCTAGGCAACTGGAAAAAAATGTTACAGAAGAAGCAACATCTGAGTGGGATCTTGAAGAAAAAGAAGTTTACATGGAAACAGGCATGCCGTAGGGGCTCTAAGATAAAACTCACAGGGGAACTTGGAAGGTTCTAGGACCCTCAGCTAGTCAGTTGCCTGGAAGGCTGTGATGAGAGGACAGTGAGAGGCTTACCCTCTGCTGGAAAACATCTATGCCTACACAGAAGGGCAGCGAACTCAAGGCAGTCACTGAAGAACTAAACCATTAGGGTTTTAGCCAGAATCTCTCCATCTTTGAAGCTGGGCTTGTGACTGGAGAACTTCTCCAACTAAGACCCTGTCTTAGACTCAGCTCCTTTCTCTGAACTTAAAGATCCTTCTGTCTTTGTTTCCTCAGCCAGATTCTGAGCTGGGCCCTTGAGAGCAGGGAGTACCCTCTTATCAGCGCAGCCCTGGGACCTCTTATTCTGCTAGAAGCCAGACATCAGTAAACATCTGATGAATGAACACCTGGCCCTGACCACATTAGTATGTTATGAAAAAGAACCTAAATGCTTACGGGTCTTCAAATAGTCCTGCAACGCCTCATAAAATTATGTAATCTTAATAATAGATCACACATCATGTTACCACCTGGTTTTAGCTTTAAATAATATAATGATGCATTCAAAGTCACGTAGAAAGCTAAGCTGAGATCAATCTGAGCTACAAAGGAAGAAAAAGAAAGCAAGTGGTGATAACTAATAAAACCCAGGGCTTTGACCATATCTGGTAGCAAATGCTTTTAATCTCATCACTGGGAGGCAGAGGCAGGTGGATATCTGTGAGTGCAAGGCCAGCTTGGTCTATTTAAGTGCCAGATCAGCCAGAGATACACAGTGGGACCCCATCTCAAAGAATAAAATAAAATAGAATCCAGGGCTTATGAATCAAGTACTTTTCTAGAGCTGAACTAGATAAGGCCAAGTCTAGTAAGCTCCTCACGCTGTAAGTTAGAAAATCTAGAAACTCTTACACTCCAACATTTGGTATATCTGACAAGAAAATAATATACATTGAAAAATATTTTTCCTTTATTTTTTTCTTTTCTTTTCTTTCTTTCTTTCTTTCTTTCTTTCTTTCTTTCTTTCTTTCTTTCTTTTTTTTTTTTTTTTAGGACAGGGTCTCTCTATGTAGGCCTGGCTGTCCTGGAACTCTTTGTGTAGGCCAGGCTGACCTCGAATTCAGAGATCTGCCTGCCTCTGTCTCTCAAATGTTGGAATTAAAGGTACATGCCACTATATCCTTCTTGAAAAAGATTTCTCCTTTCCCTCCCCGCCTGGAGAGTTGGCCCCAATGGAGCCATGAGAGCAGGAGAGCTGAACCTGCCCCTTACCTGCTGCGGCATTTGAAAATGCAGGCCCTGGGCAGCACAGTAAAGCTAACCCTGCAGGTGGGAATTGTGGGTGCACCACCCAAAGGCATGAGTGTGGGAGAGCCTGCCCTGCCTCTTGTCTGCGGGGAGAGATGCCCTCCTCCTCTATGGCAGGCAGGACAGCTGGCCCCAGGGTCATAAGAGTGGGAGAACCAGCCATGTCCCTCACCAGCAGCAACACTCAGGAGAGCAAGCCCTGTACTTCACCTGGGCAGCAGGACTGGTGTTGATGGTGAGCTTGCCACAAGGCCATGAGAGCTGGAAAGCCAGCAGGGTGACCAGCTCAGACACCTCTCAGGCCCAGATCCAAGGCTTTGAGTTGGCCATCCATGAACTGCTGGAGCACGTGAGGGGTTCAGTCCTACAGTTCCAAAACTACAGGATCTCCATGACACAGGGCAGCAACAGGATATGTGAGAGGAGTCCCAGTGAGGTTCCAGTACAATAGTGTAGCAGAAACCAGAAGCCTCAAACCAAACCATGGAGTCATTATAATGAACATTTGCAAGCACAGATGTATGGACAAAAGGGTATACTGTGGACACACTCTGACACACTACAGCTTCCAGGACAAGACTGTTTTTTCTCTGTTGTGGGAGGAGGTTGTAATAGTGGAAGATGGGAACAAGAGGAGGGGAAGATGAGTGGGATTGGGATGCATGGTATTAAACCACAAAGAACCAATAAAAAATTCAAAAAAATATATTTATCTTAAGACATGTGGGGGACACACGAGTTTGTGAAGCAGCTCACACCTTCGTCGTCATGCCGAGCCCACTGAGGAGTTGCCATGAGCAAGACCCACCCTCCCAGTCTGAAGAAATGTATGGACAAGAAGTTCTCCTTGGCATTAAATGGTGGCAGACATGTACAAGGAGTACTACAGGGCTTTGATCCCTTCATGGATCTTGTGATTGATGTGTGTGTGGAGATGGCAGCGAGTGGGCAACATCAGAATGGTGGTCATCCAAGGACACAACATCATCATGTCAGAAGCTCTGGAAAGAGTCTAAACAATGTCTGTTCAGCAGAGGCACTCACATCCCTCCCCAAAGAGCCTGTTTGACTGTGACACAGAATTGGGTCATGTACATTTTCATATGAAACTTTTTG
>OU015750.1:11203320-11210820 GCA_907169655.1 Acomys percivali | reverse complement strand
AAATTATTCATGGTCAACAGACCTATTCTTGCTGTCTCATTTAAAGAGATAATATCCGTTTCTAGTTCTACATAACTGCATTTCAAGATCAAAATTACATCTTAACATTTTTCTCTGTATACCTAATTGAATATGAAAAATGTGTTTTTTTAAATATTCAACAGCATGTTAGAGACAGCACAATCATCAGTCATAATGTGGCAGGTCTTCAAACACGTAGAAGGTGGAGAGGAATCTGAAAATCACCACAAGGAGAGAACAAGACAAACAGAAATCCATTCTTGGTCCTTTGTGCTCATATACATAAGGAGGCTATTACAAAGAGAAAGAACAGAGAGAAGACTAAAAAGGCGCTGAGTAGAAAGGGGCAGCTGAACCAAAAGCTGGGACAGCCTCTGACCAGATGGAGGAGGAAGTCAGGCCCTGGCTATGCACAACAGGCTGCAAAGGCAGACCCCATGCTTACAAAAGAACAAGACGGCATTCTTCCCTTCTGCCAGCCTCAAGTCAAACAGTGCTTTTTCCCAGCACTTGAGAGAGCGATAGAGTCCAGTGGAAACACAGAGCAGAGCTCACTCTTACAGACAGCCCTGCGTTCCCCTCTCCAGTCCAATTCCACCTAAGAAGACACCTATAGATTCGAACATTAGAACAATCTGCTCGAATGAGACTGTCAGAATCCCTCTGCTGCTTATTTACCCTATAAGTAGACTGAGCTTGGAACATAAACACAGGCAGGCAGTGTTCTCATCACGTGAGTTATTCTGAGAGAACACTGACAAATTCAGTCCTAATGTTAATTTCAGAAACACCACCTTGCAAAATACTTCTTTATGTGCATTTACAGTACTGGGATTGATTCTGTGGCCTTCCACATGGCAAACAAGCATTTTCTTTCTTTTGAAGCAAGGACTCATCTATGGCCATACCACCCAGAATGCACTGGATCTCTCCTGAAACAAGGTTGCACTACGTTGTACAGACTAGCTTTGAACTCA
Source organism: Acomys percivali (assembly GCA_907169655.1). Classification (NCBI taxonomy): domain Eukaryota; kingdom Metazoa; phylum Chordata; class Mammalia; order Rodentia; family Muridae; genus Acomys; species Acomys percivali. The sequence goes on along the minus strand of OU015750.1, from coordinate 11,209,822 downwards.
CTCTGCAAAGTGTACCTGAGCTCCCCCTACCTCAGCCTGTACCCCAAGGCCCGGCAGAAGTGACATCATGATAGCTATCATAATGTCAACCAAGACTGAACTCGGTCAACACAGAGGTCCCTGTTTAAAAAGTATACGCATTGTTAATATTAAAGAACTGCTAACCCTGTGACAAGGCCTCAGAAATTCTAGTATAATAAAGTCCTGTGCACAAGCAGGGTATGGTAGCCCACGCCTTTAATCCCAGCACTTGGGAGGCAAAAGCAGGCGGATCTGAGTTCGAGGCCAGCCTGGTCTACAAAATGAGTCCAGGATATCCAAGGCTACACAGAGAAACCCTGTCTTGGAAAAACTAAAAAGAATGCCATCTCAGAACACAGGAAATTAAGGCAGATCCTTAGTTTAAAGCCAACCTGTAGTACAGCAAGACCCTGTCTCAGAAAGAGAAAATAAGAGGCCACAGGCTCATGCATTTGCCCACAGCATCACGCTGACAGCAGATACCAGCTTGAGAAATAAGCAGACAACACAGGCCAATTTACAGAATGGGACACAAAACAGAAACTCAGTAACTGCAGCTGCAATGGTGCTAATAAAGCTTCCTTTAAATAAGGCTAAACCACCACCTCTCTTAATAGGGCTGCTTTAGAGGAACTGTGCTTCTAAACTAAAACAGTATTACATCAAAACACTTGTTTTAATGCTATGTATTTAATACAATGGGGGAAAAAAGGAAAAGTTACTATGGCCAAAGAGAGAAAAGAGCAGAAAATGCCCTTGCAAGTTATTGTTTTGATGCTGTAATTAGGAAGGGAAAATGAAAGTCAGCGAAAGCACAGTTTTAGGAAAGTGGTTATTAGATTTTCTTCTTTCCACTGTGCAAAGTCCTTCCTGTTGAAGAAGGCAGTGAAATTTTATCACAGCTATTGCTATTCATAAATCTTATATCTATTTTAATTCAATCTGGCCCTAGCCTCAGAGTCGCTGCAGCACAATTTGATTACTATAGCCATACTTTTTAACTGCTGTCAGGAAAGACAGCGCCTTACACAAACATCTGCAGAGCACACGCCTGCACGCTCCAGCACCAGCCTCAAATCACGCACTGGTGATGAATCTTTATCTGACACTAATACTTTTTAACTTCATACAGACAATTAAAATGAATTGTAGCTAAATGCTCATATAACAAATCAACTTAATCTTTGGTTGCATAGTAGCATATTTTGCAATTTCCCTAAACTTACTTTCTTACATGCATCTCTGTCTAGGTGTTAAACGTCAGCGTAACAGAAGAGAACAAAAACATGAACGAAACACAGCTCTCAGGTCCTGCCATGGAGCTGCAACAGCATCTGAAATTTACCACTGCTATTTAAAAGTTTCCACATTTATGTGTGGATAATGATACTGTGGGCTTCATTACATGAGTGAACAAAACTGAACCTCTGTTCTCTCGGAATCAGACAACAGAAATTCCAACAACTGAGGGTAAGAGGCTAGACAGAGCAGAGGCCTGTACCTGCTGTCCTCACACCCGGAGATTCCTCCACATTGGTCTCTAGTGCACAGCTCATCGTGTTACACATGTTCCTGGGCCTAGTCTTCTCTCAGTATGACATACTTGAAGTCACAAGCCAACTCTCAGGGTCCCCAGCAATGAGTATAATCCTGAGGGTAAAGGCAGGTTTCTAGGCTGGGGATGAAGCGCAGTGGTAGAGGACTTACTTAACATTAACACGTTCAAGGTTCTGACTCCCATCCCCACAATGGGGGCTGGAGGAAGCTCCGTTACTTGCTGGCCCCGTTACCTTCAAGTTCCTCCAGGGGGTTAGCTACATCTATCTGCAAAGCTGGTATGCAAGGCTTAAACTGAACCAATCCAGGGTGGCTGTGTTAGCCATTTGCTAACATGGACAGGTGGGTGCGTGGGGAGTAATGGTAAGTCCACTCTGTATAGCAGGAAGACCAGTGGGGAGAGACAAACTTTGTGAGGTACACAGTGCAGTCTACACGGGAGGCATCCCCCAAGCCCAGCCCTCATCTTCATTATTCCCTTTTACTTGTGAGGACACTGAAACTTTCAAGAGACAACAACTTAATCCAACCACACAACTAGTAATAAGATCTAAACTGGTCTGTCAGATTTCTAGTTCACTGGAAAAGAGAAAACTTGCTCGTAAATTTTGAAAATCTTCAACTATAAACCTTCCCCACCCTTCATAACAATGAAGAAAAGAGTACAGCACAGACAGCTATGGCACTGGAGTGAAGAAAGCAAAGCTCATTCCAGCTCTGCCACCTACTAGTGAGTAGCCTGTCTCTGCCTGTGTCCTCACCTGTAAAGTGAGGTAACAACCCTGGGCCACAGCGCACAAGCACATGCACATGCATGCCAACTGTTCAAGAGCTCAAGCCTTTTCATTTACAGCCCTTTACACCCCTCTATTGTCCATTACCATGGAACTACAGAACCTTCTAGGCCAATTCTCCTTATCAAACATAAGAAAGCCAATGCTTAAAAAAAAATAAAAAAATAAAAAAATAAAATAAAATAAATAAAATAAAATTTTTAATTTAAAAAAAAAAAGAAAAAAAAGAAAAAGAAAGCCAATGCTCACAGGTGAGAAATGGCATGTAAAGACCCCAGAAAAAGAATGTCACAGTCACTGCTAACATGTCTTTGGCTCCATAGTTGTACTCCTATCAACACATAGTCTTTTGGCTCTGGAATGCAACTTTTGCTAACATGAATAGCATTAAAAAAGAAAACTAAGGAAATGGAAAATGATGTGACTATATTATGATCTCAAAAAATAATTAAACCTAGTCAGCACTAACTAATGTGCATGCAGGAAGCTGAAGAAGCAGCATCACCTGAACTAGTACATTCAGGACCACCTGGACCACCATAACAAAAGGGACAATGACTGAGGTCTCTGGATGCTGCTCTGGCTGGGGATCTGAAGCTGGCATCAGTACGTTCACATGAGTAAGTCGGGCCCTAGAGCAGTTCATGCTGAGCAAGGTGGGGTTAAAGATGCCACCAGCCGCTGCAGCACTAATACAAGTAAGGGCTGTTTCCTGGGCTTTCCATGGTACCTCAGGGCTAAGAATACATCAGGCAGGCTTCCTCTACTAACCCGGTGAATAGCTAAAGAAAGGCAGTGCTTCAACAGCAACCGCATTAGACCAGAAACGTACCCACGCCTGATTTCTTGACTACAGTCCAAGAATTACTATCATCATATTTTCTTTTTTTTAAGGTTTATTTATTATGTGTACAATATTCTGCCTGCATGCACACCTGAACGCCAGAAGAGAGCACCAGATCTCATTATAGATGGTTGTGAGCCATCATGCAGTTGCTGGGAATTGAACTGAGGATCTTTGGAAGAACAGCCAGTGCTCTTAACCTCTGAGCCATCTCTCCAGCCCCCGTATCAACATATTTTCTTATGTGATACTGCACAATCTCCCTATACACCAACAATCATCAAATCTAACTTTTTTCCTTTTTTTTTTTTTGGTTGTTCAAGACTAGGTTTGTCTGTATAGTTCTGGCTGTCCTAGAACTCACTCTGTAGACCAGGCTGGCCTCGAACTCAAGAGATCCACCTGCCTTTGCCTCCTGAGTGCTGGGATTAAAAATGTGCACTACCACTGCCCAGCAAGTCTAATGCTTTTTATATACCAGTTATCACTTGAATACATCTACTCCAATTCCATCATCAGTTAAATCCATTCATCTCTCACCAGGATGAAATTTTCTTGATCTCTGCCCACCCCCAGACCCTGCTATAGTTATACTCTATTCAGCACATTCCTAGTGACCATTTGAATACACAAATTCGAAGGGCTGTGGGAAAAGGCTTAGCGGCAAACACTTGTTTGGCATGTGGGTTTAACAAAACAACCCTCCAGGCTAGAGAGGTGGCTCAGAGGTTAAGAACACTGTCTGCTCTTCCAGGTGTCCCTGAGTTCAATTCCCAGCAACCACATGGTGGCTCACAACCATCTATAATGTGATCCGGTGCCCTCTTCTGGCCTACAGGTGTACATGCAGGCAGAACACTGTATACATAATAAATCTTTAAAAACAAACCAATAGCACCAAAGACACATGTACAAATCAGCTTAATTCATGGCTCCATCTGAACTTGTTCAAGGTTCTCAGTACTCCTGGGTTAAAGAGAACACTTCTCCCAGCCATCCACTGCCTGCCTCAGCAGCCTTAGCTTACACCAGCTCTGCCTCAACCTTGGGTTCCAATCACACAGCCTCCTTCTCTTCCAGTTCCTCATACCCTCTGCTCAAACCTGTCTTTGCCCTTTACTTCAGACATCCCTACAGGAATAATACGCCTCCCCACTGGAGGCTGTACTATGACTCTTCCAAGGAAAGAAGCCCCACAGATGAGATATGTGTTCACCACTACCCTGCCTCTGTCTGCTATGCTCTAGGACTCTCCACAGAAAGCAAATGAAGGGAAGGGAAGCAAACTAAACATCTCTCAGCACTGACCATGGCCAGGCACTTTACTAGGCACACATCCTCTCTACTGAATCCCCACAATACTTCAATCTATCATTAACTTTGTCTTATGAACATGAACACAAGTATGAGGCTCATGCCTGTACACCCAGAACTTGGGAGGTGATAAAGGGAAAGTATCTCACCGAAAGCTGACTAGTAAGCTAGACGTTGGTGGCACACACCTTTAACACCATCACTCAGGAGGCAGAGGCAGGAGGGTCTATGTGAGCTCGAGGCCAGCCTGGGCTGCACAGAAAACCCTGTCTTGAAACACCAAAAAATAAAATAAGAGATAACTAATGAAGCTGACAATTCTATCCTGTTAGTACACTATTAAATGGGAAAGGTAGTGAGTAGCTGACACCTTTTAGTAACGGACTAACAAATTTTGGTCTCTGAAAAGCAAGGCTGGTAAGATACAGTCACAGAAATTAAGTTGCCAAGTGAGTAACCACTGATATTATGTTGGTGTTTTATTCTTCTTCTTCTTTTTTTAAATGTATGTAAAGATAGGTATAGTAGCACATGCCTTTAGTCCCAGCACGTGGTAGGCAGAGACAGGTGAATTCTCTGTGAGTTTAAGGCCAGCCTGGTCTACAGAGTGAGTTCCAGGACAGCCAGGGAGAGAAACTATGCCTCAAAAATAAACAAAGTAAGTAAATAAGTAAGTAAGTGTGCAGGAGAAAGTCAACAAAAGAGCAAGACATCTCCTAAACAAAACACCCTGTATTTGTCTCTTATTAGGAACTGACTGTTAACCTCAGGAGACCCCTTATTAAAAGAGGTGTAGGGATGTGTGTGTGAAGAGAATTACAAGGCAGCCAACTTCATTCTTAGCTACTCTGTTTCCCTGGGGGTAGGAAAGGAAGGGTGGGCAGACCACTTGAGCAGATGGAGGAAAGGGAAGGCAAAGACAGCCAACTCTAAAAACCCAAAATACCATGACGGTAGAAAATATTCTGAAGCTAAAGTAACATCACGTATTAGAAGGGACCATTCCCATGATAATAGCAAAATTCCAACTTCAGATGTAGAGCACTTTATTCTATGGCTGTTTTTGTTTTTGTTGTTTTGTTTTTTGTTTTCTGTCTGGAGTTACAGACGGTTGTAAGCTGCCATATGGGCACTAAGAATGGAACCTGGGTCCTCAGGTCCTCGTCGAGAGCAGCCAATGCTCTTAATCACTAACCATTAAGCCACCTGTCTGGCCCAGCTGTTTGTTTAAAACATGATTTCAATTCACTGACCTTTTCTAAGTGTATAACATTTCTTTGTGACATCATTCTTTTCTGTAAAAGTTTCAAGTGACTTTCTTTGAAGAGAGCTATTTAATGCCAATGATTATAGGAAACATTTGTTCATAATTATCCAGACATCCAACTAGAACAATGCTGAAACAAGAGCAGCATGCAAAAATGTATTTAAGGACTATCATCCCAAAATGCTGCTAAAAGCTATTAACCAGTATGTGTTAATTGCCACAGCATTCATATTAATTTTCACTTCAGGCTCGACATTGTGGAATATTTCCCCTGATACATTTTAAACAAAGTTTAATTTAAGGAACTGCTTCTATCAACACTTATGAAAATTAACAGCCAAGCAATTAGCACTCATGAATTATCCCCTCCCCCACGCCCTGCAGTTTCCTGGTAAAACAATTTCTACCCAAGAAGTGGCTACTTTTTAACAAGTTAACACAATCAAAGTCACAGCTGTTGGTGGAAACCAGGCCTCTTTTGCTTTTTCAGGCCTTTGTCAAGGCAAACAACACCCCCTTACATTTAGGGAACAGTAGTTAGCTATGTCACAGTAGGTAGGATACATAATGTTTTATTACAACTGCTAAGCTATTAGTAAAACCCAACTATCTTTCCAACTGACTTTTAGTAGCCATAACCTTCCAAATAAATGAGTAAACACACACACACACACACACACACACACACACACACACACACACACA